>NW_020868500.1:59682-64682 GCF_003789085.1 Penaeus vannamei | reverse complement strand
TCCTTCCATTTCCTACTTCCCAGCATTTTGGATGGGGTTGCTAATGGAACTCTAAAACCATACGGAAAAGAGTGGTAAGAATCATAAGTGGCTTACGAGCCCACGACAATAGCGGCAATGCATTCTGATCGTTAGGGATATTAAGAGTAGATGACATTAATATTCTCTGCACCTTGTTTCGTGATCAAATCATCAAATGGTCATCTAGATGACATTGAATATTATAATATCACAGTGACCAGTATCTCGTAACCAATGGGTGTTTTGCTTTCGACACGAATTATCTTCATATACCCAAAGGCCTATCAGGTACGGAGGTTTGGTCACTCAAAACAGCATTCCCATACATGTAAAAAGTAAACAAAAATTGTCGAATTTTAAATCAGCATAAAAAATACGGCATATACGATACAACTTTTCATCATTAGGTATTAATATACCATCCAATTTATCCTGTTATATTGATTGCCCGTGTGTCTTTTTTTTTTTTTTTTTTTGATGTAGATGTACCTGGTTTATGTACATTTTATGGTTTTGATTAGATTTTTATTGTCCTGTTTTATTCCTTTCAGTATGGTTCTGTATTTTTTCTGATATATTGTATTTGATTTGATGAATGATTTTAAATTCATTGTCTTTATATAGTTATTCTTCTACTGATTGGAGTCGTAACTAAATGATTTACCATGCCGGCTATATATATACTGATGGTATTTTCATGTCACCTCATAGCCCACTGATGCTGGAACCCCCAGTGAAATGTTGCAGAGAGTTCTTAGGGGAACTGTCCATTTGTGCCAACATATATCCTGTAGACGAGCTAGTATTCTCTCTGTGTTTCAGAGACCTGGACGCTCACAAAGACTTAAGGCGAACAGAATAGATGGCTTTGATAACAGAGCCCTGAGAGCTTTTGAGGGTATTAAATGGTTCCATCACGTCACCAAAGAGACCTTTAGAGCAGGAACCAAGCAAGCCCCTGCCTCCAGCCTTGCGGTAATGCACAGGATCCGGTGGTTGGGCCACGTGCTACGTCTCCTACCTGAACACCCAACCCGGACCGAACTAAACTTCGATCCCCGAGAAACCGAGAGGAGGCGGCCCGAGGACCCTCCCGCACCCGCTGCCTCGACTTCGTTAAAGAAGACCCTTGGCCAAGCACCTTGCATGGGACAGGCCTGGATGGAGAAGAGTGGGCTGCCTGTTTGGCTCTACACGCTTACAAGCGCAAGAGGAATAATAAATGTATGGACAAAATCTCATTTTGTGTTTTGCCTTCTTGAATTATTACCAGTCTTACTTTTTGGGGGCGTTTTCATATTTTTTGTTTTTTCTTCCATGAAATTTATTGCTTTTAAGCCCTGATTATTGATGAACATTATATATATATATATATATATATATATATATATATATATATATATATACATACACACGCACACACACACACACACACACACACACACACACACACACACACACACACACACATATATATATATATATATATATTATATATATATATATATATAATATATATTGTCTTACAATAAGGCCTCTTTATACACGTGTGTCTCTTAAGACCACATTGTGTTTAAATATCTCAAATTTTAGACCGACCAGCGCTCATTCGCTTCTCTCCTCAGAGATATTGTGCACTCCTTCCTCAAACTATGAATTAAAAACAGTGAATGTGAATCTAGTCCGGGAGCCCAGAGACATTTGTTTCACATCTCGAGTACAAAAGGTTTGAGGCCTGGAATATATGCATCTATGATAGGAGACCCCAAAAAGTACATCTTTCAAACTTGTCTTAAAATGTTCTCTGCATGAGTGGAAATCAGATTTCCCTATTCTTGAGTTTTCAATTTGTTTATTAGGTCGCTTAAGAACGATCTAATTTACGCTAATTTGAGTACATCTTTCAAATTGGTCTCAAACTGTTCAATAAATCATCGTGAATCAAGCCAGCCATCCATCTCATGCATCAATCCACTTAAGAATGCAGTCAGTATCTAGAGGCAGTCGTCGGTTTATCATTGAACCTATGAGGAATCTCCAGCTCTTTCCCTCCATAGATTCTCAGAATAGGCTGCAGAATGTCTGGTGTTGCCCGCAATGCCTATAGATTTTTGTCGTTTTCATGTTCCATTTAAGATCACTGCTTGAATTCCAATGGGAAGAATCTGAAAGAATCCGAGGGAATTCTCGTGACATAAAAAAAGGAAATTTAAGCGTTTCAAATATTTTCAATTCAAATGAAACAATATGTTTCATTTGTTTGTCACATACGTATTTTCACACATACATATCCATATGCATACACGTCTGATCATTGCTTTATCTGCTTATTTTTTCTTACCACACACACACACACAGATATATGTATGCATATATATATGTGTGTGTGTTCCAAGATTTTAGATTGAATTGTTGATCGGCGCTAGAGCCAGAACGCCAATTTATTACATGACTTACTATGTATGATCTGATTTTGAAACATAATTCATGCATACTAAGTACATTTTTGTGTAGTTTATATATAAAAAAAACCATTGTGTTTGTATACAATCTATGATTGTCATTTTTGTGTGTGGATAGTAATGGTACATTCCCAAAGGTGGATCTCAAAGAGGACTGATGCATGAAATGGACACAAGAATTGCTGTTCTTGATTCACGATTATCTATTGAACAGTTTTAGACCAATTTGAAAGGTATACTCAAATTGTGAATTGCAATTAGTATATTTTGCTTTCTTAGGTGGGTTAATACATGAAATGGATATTTAAGAATTACTGATCTTGATTTAGGGTGATCTAAGGATGTACTCAAATTGTGAATAAAAAATGCCACTTAGCCTTCATTAGGTCGTTCTTAAGCAACCTAATACACAAATTGAAAAAAGGATAGGGAATTCTGATTGTCACTCATACAGAAAACATTTTAAGACAAGTTTGAAAGGTGTACTCGAATTGTGAATTAAGAATAAACTTTAGGGGGTCTTTAGTCGCGCCCCCTGATTGCTGTGCAGAATTACAGAACTTAGGAATTGCCTTTTGGGGGTCTCCTATCATAGATGCATACATTCCAGGCCTCAAACCTTTTGTACTCGAGAAGTAAAACAAATGCCTCTGCGCTCCCGGACTAATCTAAACACAACTAAACACACACAATTTAGACACACATACTCATAATGTATGTATGTATATACATACATACATACATACATATATATATATATATATATATATATATATATATATATATATATATATATATATATATATATATATATATTATATATATATATATATATATATATATATATATATATATATATATATATATATATATATATATATATATATATGTGTGTGTGTGTGTGTGTGTGTGTGTGTGTGTGTGTGTGTGTGTGTGTGTGTGTGTACACATTTAGTAAAAGCAAATGTATATATATTATATAATATATATATATATATATATATATATATATATATATATATATATATATATATATATATATATATATATATGTGTGTGTGTGTGTGTGTGTGTGTGTGTGTGTGTGTGTGTGTGTGTGTGTGTGCGTGTGTGTGCACACATATGGTTTGCTTTTACTAATTTTGCTACCAATGATGATAAAAAATAACAGCGATGGGGCTACAATGATAAAGAAATGCCAGCATGCATCACTCTTTTAATTATGTACAGCAGTATAAGACAGACATTTTTTGACCTCCGCCTCCAGGCGACGCTCACTTCCCATAGCCTCCTCCTCCTCCCCCGCCGCCCCCGTGACCACCTCCTCCTCCGAGGCTGAAGCTGCCACTCGAGACTCCACCAGCGCCGCCGTGTCCACCTCCTCCTCCTCCTGCACGACGCCACCGCCTCCATATCCGCCGCCTCCGCCTCCAAGGCTGAAGCTGCTACTCGAGGAACCGCCTGAACCTCCGAAACCGCCGCCTCCAGATCCTCCTCCGTATCCACCCGCCGCCGCCGCCTCCATGGCCACCTCCACCTCCTCCTCCAAGGCTGAAGCTGCTACTCGAGGAGCCGCCAACGCCTCCGTGTCCACCTCCTCCTCCGTGCACGGCGCCGCCGCCTCCATATCCGCCGCCTCCACCTCCTCCTCCAAGGCTGAAGCTGCTACTCGAGGAACCGCCAGACCCTCCGAAGCCGCCGCCTCCCTCCACCTCCACCTCCATAGCCCCCGCCTCCGCCACCTCCACCGCCTCCATGTCCTCCGCCTACGCTGGGGGCTCCGAGGCTGAAGCTATGACTCGACGTCCCTCTCCACCACCGCCTCCGCCGTGGCCTCCACCGCCTCCGCCGTGGCCTCCACCGCCTCCTCCTCCTCCTCCAAATCCTCCACCTCCATAGCCGCCGCCGCCACCTCCTCCTCCAAGGCTGAAGCTATGGCTCGACGTCCCTCCAGAGCCGCCGCCTCCGTAGCCACCCCCTCCCCCGCCCCTCCAGCCGCGCTCAGGACGACCAGCGAAGCCAAGCTCAGCAGCGTCAACTTCCCCTGGAAGGAGGGCGACGAGAGCGTCAGAGGCATAAGGAGGATAACAACGATACAGAATTACGAAAATGCCGCTGATGGTGAGGATGGATAACGAAAATGCACGCAAGCAATTTGATGCACTTTCAGAAATCTAAATAATAGTAATATGAAACGAAAGGTATCAGACACTGTAAAGCAATCTGTTAGTAGATTATGAAATTATCTTCTCGCATTTCTGATAAACTTTCCGCGTAGTGTACTTGTTCTGTTTTGGTAATACTGATAATGATCATGATTGCTGAACTAATGACAGTGATAGTAGAATGATGATTTTTTATAATAATAACGAACGGTGAGGGAGCGTGTGTCTATATATGCGATTTAAAAACATGGAAAGCAAAAAGGTAACTCCATTTAGTGCCGAGACCGCCTCCCCGAGACCCACCATGATGCTTCGGATCCTGCGACCGAGCTCCTCCGGTCGCTTCTGTCGG
>NW_020868500.1:45342-47082 GCF_003789085.1 Penaeus vannamei | reverse complement strand
CACCGGCACGCGAGGTGCCAGATTGTGCCTTAGAGTGTGGAAAATGCTATGAGCAGTGTTTCTTACCCCTTGTGAACCCGTGCAGGTGTTCATGGGGGTACCGTTTTCCATCGGAGCCTGTTGAGTACCGTCTTCTCAGCTGTTTTACCCAGGCAGCTGAGAAGCGAGATGGGCCGGTACTTGCCAGGCTCCTTTGGTTTTGGGATGGGAATTATTGTGGCTTGTTTCCAGCTCTGGGGCACCGTGGCTGTTTGCCAGGATTTGTTGATAACCTGCAAGAATGCAAGTTCTCCTGCAAGGCCTAGATGCGAAATGATGGGGTGAGAGATCCCATCAGATCCCGGTGCTGACCCAGAACTGGATTTGTATGATTTTCTTAGTTCCCTAAGAGAGAACAAGGCATCCGTTTCATCAGCTTCGAGTGCCTTGTCTCTTATGAGAGCAAGTCTTTCTGGATTTCAGTTTTGTTGTTTTTCTCTCATCATTGGAGGCAGATTGTTGGTGCTGGTTCTGGCAGAGAACTCAAGCACCAATCTGTTAGCCTCTGATTATGGGTCATGATGAGTGCATTTCGGGGCTTGGCGGCTTGTCGCTTGCCTGACCCGTTTCCACAACTCTGTAAGGCTGGTCTGGTGCCCAAAAGACTGGTACCATTCCAGCCATTTTTCCTGCCTTACTCTGTTGGTAGTTTCCTTGGCATCCGCGACAGCTTCCCTCAACAGGGCCAGATTGTCGGGAGACCTTTGCCGTCGGAAGTTTTTTCTACACATATTAACCCTGTGGCTGACCTCTTTGATCTCGTCATTATAGTACCAGGCGTCTTTGTGAGTTCTGGACCATGGGCGAGTTTTGGGGATGGCTTGTGAGGCTGCCTGGTTTATGGCCTGGATTAGCCTTGCCTCTAGCACATCCACGTTTTCATTATTGTTATTGGGTTCATTGTCTTTCACACATCGAGCCAAACCTTCCTAGAAGGCAAACCAGTTGGCCTTGTCAGTTTTCCATTTAGGAATGTGATGTGGTCTTTGGGCTGGACCTGCATCCATTAGTGTGGTGACTATGCCGTAGTGATCACTAGTAACCGTATCATCGACACACCACCGAATTCTCTCCACCATTGTTGCAGTGGCAAAGGTGAGGTCTAGGACCCCTCCCTTCACATGTGTTGGTTCTTTGGTGTTGAGAAGAGCGATCTCAGGGAATGTCTCAAGCACTTCTGCTATGTGAATGCCTGCCGCGTTCGGCCTTTTGCGGGGATTCAGCATAGCCATGTGTGCATTGAAGTCTCCCCCTATGATCACTCGGTCTTGTGCTGCAGTAGCACAGACCTGGTTTAGATCTAAGCTTTCACACAGTGGTTTGCTATAAATATTGTATATTTTTATAGAGCCCCCAGGTAGCTGAATCTCAACAGCAAGAGATTCAACACCATCTCCACAGTTTGGCGGGTTGGCTATTAGGGAGCAAGGGATAGCTTCTTTTACCAGGGTCATCAGGCCTCTAGCACCATCCAGGTTTGGAGTGGTGAAGGCATGATATCCTGAGAAGCACACGGATCCCATTGTTAGTGTCTCCTGGAGCATGACGACGTCAATGCTCCTTGCTCGCACAATTGACTGGAGAAAGGAGTTCTTGCTTTTATAGCTACAGATATTCCACTGCAGTATGCTTAGATTGTGTGCCATGATGGTTACTCAGTGTCACTTGCTTAAGCTTCAGATGCCCCAGTGCTGGTGGCAT
>NW_020868500.1:17500-25000 GCF_003789085.1 Penaeus vannamei | reverse complement strand
AGTACTACTTTGATTACTCATATTACTAATTCAATTATCATTAATAATTTTATAAAAGTGTTAAAACTAGTATCGCTACACGTATCATTATCGTAATTAATATCATTACATCATTATCATTATCAGCAATATTATACATTTAATTTTTCTATTGTAATTATATATATTTTTATTATGTTATCATAATGTTGTCGTTTATAAAATATTTTTTATCATCATATATCATTATCAATGTTACTACAATAATTGTGTTTTAATCTTATAATTTTTTTATTATTTTTACTTTAATTTTCAATGCTATTTTCGTCATAAATATTAATATTGTTATCAAACTCGTGATTATTCTTATAATAATATTTTGTTATATTGTTAGTGTTTTCATCATTTATAATATCACTATTAGTAATATTGTTATTATTAATGCTATTGATGATATTATTTTCATTATTATTTTTTCGCGTTTATTTTCCTATTATGAGAAATGCCATTACTAGTATTACTACTGCTACTATCATTAATATTACTATTACTAGTATCATAAATGTTTTCCGAGTACCATTAACACCTTTGTTATTTATTTTGACACTAGTATAAGTACTACCGCTATCATTATTATCAATATTATCATGATCAACATTATCATAATGTTTATTTATGTAGTAATCATAGACTTTAGTGCTACTGTTATCAAATGTTTCTCGTTATATTATCATTTTTGTCATCATATATGATAACTATAAACTTTGTCATCATTATTATCATTATCTTCTTTTTACTTTAATTATTATTGATATAAACATTATTAGCAGTAGTAACACGAACATTCATATTGTTCCTATTTTTTTTATTTTTTTTATTCTTATCTTTGTTAATATAAAAGATTATTGTTTATCTCATTTCAACTTCCAATACTATTACAATCCCATCAACTCCCTCCATCATCCCGACGTCCCCCAGGGGAAGAGACGGACCACTTCCCAGACCCTGGGCCGGCTCTTCCTCGTCCCTCTTAGCAGGCACCCCTTCCTCGTGCAGAGCCAGCAAGCCTGAGCAGGCACCTGAGCCAGCCCTTCCTCGTCCCTTAGCTTAGCAGGAGCAGCCTTCCTCGTCCCTCTTAGCAGGCACCTTTCCTCGTCCCTCTTAGCAGGCACCTGAGCCAGCAGGCACCTGAGCCAGCCCTTCTCGTCCCTCTTAGCAGGCAGCCAGCCCTTAGCAGGCACCTGAGCCAGCCCTTCCTCGTCCCTCTTAGCAGGCACCTGAGCCAGCCCTTCCTCGTCCCTCTTAGCAGGCACCTGAGCCAGCCCTTCCTCGTCCCTCTTAGCAGGCACCTGAGCCAGCCCTTCCTCGTCCTCTTAGCAGGCACCTTTCCTCGTCCTCTTAGCAGGCACCTGAGCCAGCCCTTCCTCGTCCCTCTAGCAGGCACCTGAGCCAAGCAGGCACCTGAGCCAGCCCTTCCTCGTCCCTCTTAGCAGGCACCTGAGCCAGCCCTTCCTCGTCCCTCTTAGCAGGCACCTGAGCCAGCCCTTCCTCGTCCCTCTTACCCGGGGAGAAACCGGAGTTCCCTCGCTCTGCCTTAGCCTCTTTCGCCTCAGTCGAGCAGAGTTCCCTTCACCGAAGACTCCCAGCGTCGACACTCACCTGCGAGAAGATGACCTATTCGAAGAGTGTGTGAAGCCTTAAGGTAAGATCATAGGAGTTAGACGTTTTGTTTTAATGTGTGTAATTTGCGGGTAAATCTATGGCCTTATTGCAAGTCTCACAAATGTATGGCTTCACCTTTGTATGTACTCTAGTATGGACAATCAGTCTAGTTATGTGAAAATGCCTTGTTGAAAAATTCACAGCTGTCTGGCTTCCCCTTCGTATGACATCTCATATGGTTCACTAGACTAATCCTATGTGAGAATGTCTATTTGAAAGTTTACAGATATATTAGTAGCAGCTGTCTTTTGACCGTCCGTGGTCAGTGACACCAGATATGAGTATATCTGAATAAAGACGTCAATTGAAATTCAAATACAGGTCATAGTGCATAAAAGTTTATTGTGCTTGAATAGAAATACAAAATAAGAATACCATGCAAAGCATAAATCTGAAAAAAGAGATTCTAAAAATGTCAACAATTCCTCCCAAATGATATCAAGAAGGGAGTTTCCTTTAGGAGACACATCATTCTATTATATGTGGTCTCATGTTCCCAGCGAGATGTTCTCTCTGGGTGAAAGCATATATATAAGATGTGCGTTTTATAAACACTGATGAAAATAAGGATAGTAATAATAAGAGCAATTATGATAATACTAAAATATAGGCATGGCTATAACGAAAAAACGATAGGAATGATAGGAGAAATTATAATGATGATCATTCTTTCACTATCTTTGAACGTTTTATTCAAAGCCTCTCCTTTTCCTTTCCCGCCATCGTGCAAGGAGAGAGGAGGGAAGGCGGCAAAGAAGAGGGAAGGAAACATACCCAATAAACCCTTGAGAGAAATGAGAAACGAAGTGAAGAGCCAACTGCAGAATGAGGCTCGACCTTAAGCAACAGCTCGCCCTGTGCTTGCTTCCGCTGATAAGAAAGGTCGTCGCTGCAGGTGGTGCTGGGGATCCTCCCGCCTCTCTGCTCTCGCGCCGTGCGTGTGCTTCGCACGCACACCACACTTCGCCCTCCCGCAGATTCCCTGTTCTCGCCTTCCCCACTGCCAGTCCCACACGCGAA
The DNA here is from genome assembly GCF_003789085.1 of Penaeus vannamei. Lineage (NCBI taxonomy): Eukaryota > Metazoa > Arthropoda > Malacostraca > Decapoda > Penaeidae > Penaeus > Penaeus vannamei. Next base: position 22,279 of record NW_020868500.1, on the reverse strand, counting down.
CGGCGTTCCCTGGGCCGAACGGAAGGCGGCAGGGGCTCTCCTCCGCGTCTTTCGCGAGAGAGCCTACGGGCGGGCTTCGTCGTGATTCCCAGTGTCTGCCGTGACCACGACGGTGAATCGAACTCCTCTCTCTCCGAGGCTACGCGCACGCATGGAAAGTGCGCTCCAAGGAAGAGAACGCGCCGCACCTTCCTGAACGAAGTTAATGCTTAAATTGTTATCTATATTCCCCACAAGAACACAAAATAATGAACAATGAACTTTTTTTTCGAAAAAGTGAGAGGAAAAGGAGATCTCTTAAATATTTCCTGTACTTGAGTAGTTGTTCTTTTTTAGTCAATTTTATGACCGCTTTATACACTTTAATTTTGCACTTTCAGTTTCCTTTCAAGTTCTAGTAATGTACATGATGTCCGTCTTTCCTTGACTCGTTCGCGGTCCGAGAGGCGAGGGAAGCGAGAGAGGCGAGGGAAGGGAGAGAGGCGAAGAAAGCGAGAGAGGCGAGGGACGGAAGAGAGGCGAAGGAAGCGAGAGAGGCGAGGGAAGAGAGAGAGGCGAGGGAAGGGAGAGAGGAGAGGGAAGGGAGAGAGGCGAAGAAAGCAAGAGAGGCGAGGGAAGGGAGAGAGGCGAAGAAAGCGAGAGAGGCGAGGGACGGAAGAGAGGCGAGGGAAGCGAGAGAGGCGAGGGAAGAGAGAGAGGCGAGGGAAGGGAGAGAGGAGAGGGAAGCGAGAAAGGCGAGGGAATCGTGAGAGGCGAAGGAAGGGAGAGAGGAGAGGGAAGCGAGAGAGGCGAGGGAAGAGAGAGAGGCAAGGGAAGCGAGAGAGGCAAGGGAAGTGAGAGAGGCGAAGGAAGGGAGAGAGGCAAGAGAGGCGAAGGAAGGGCGAGAGGCGAGGGAAACGAGAGAGGCGAGGGAAGCGAGAGAGGCAAGGGAAGCAAGAGAGGCGAGGGAAGGGAGAGAGGCGAAGAAAGCGAGAGAGGCGAGGGAAGCAAGAGAGGCGAGGGAAGGGAGAGAGGCGAAGAAAGCGAGAGAGGCAAGGGAAGCAAGAGAGGCGAGGGAAGGGAGAGAGGCGAAGAAAGCGAGAGAGGCGAGGGAAGCGATAGAGGCGAGGGAAGCGATAGAGGCGAGGGAAGGGAGAGAGGCAAAGGAATGGAAAGAGAGGAGAGGGAAGCGAGAGAGGACACCCTCCCCCCCCCCCAAAAAAAAAGGAGGGAGAGGAGGAGAAGGAACAGGGAAACGAGGGACAGGTCAGGACAGGTCAAGGGTCAGGCGGCCAATGCCAAGTGTGGCAGGAATAAGGGAGCAAGGCTTGGGGAGCGACAAGCGAGGCGACTGCCGGAATGAAAAGGACACGCAAAAACATGCACACATGTCTATCTATCTATCTATATACTGTATTTACTCATCTATACATAAATACATATGTTTATATATGTGTGTATGTATAATTAGACATACATATAAATATATACATATACATACACATATATATACATATATCTACATTTGTGTGTGTGTGTCGAGATCGTTATTAAGTCCGCATTCAGAAGATGCATTCGTTATAACTGAAAATATGTGTAGACCCCACTGAGAACGTTTATATATATATATATATATATATATATATATATATATATATATATATATATATATATATATATATATATATATTTATTATTTATTTTTATTTATTCTATTTTAAGGCATATCAACATAGCAGAATTTAGGGCTATGGTAAAAATAGTAGATTATAAAAATACTTTGTAAAAGGTTGGTTTTTTAAATACTGACACTTGATTGGGGGCAAAGTAATTAGTGTGTTGCTTCAGCGTTTTTTCGTCAACCATAACTATGGAACATCTATTTACTGTACGATTTTGAAATAGTCGCTCCAACATCGTTTTCCATAAAGGTTGAGTGTGCAATTCAAGCGATCCGGATACACTTACACGAACGAAAACAAAAACACCAACCAAATAAACGTTTCATCTACTTCGCTATCAGTAAGTTGTTAATTTAGATGCCAAGTTGGTCAGTTCATTATTAGTTTTATGCGATTTCCACCAAGAAAAAACACGAGAGCATTACGGTATGGCGGACGAAGTAAACAGGTAAATAAGATAATTGAATGTAGACGGAGATGTGGAAGGAGGGACAAGATTATTAGGGATCTTGAAGGTTTGTAAGCGTGAAAAAAGGAGTGATTGTAAGTAAAGAAAAGAGGGAATGAAGAACGTAGAGAGTAAACAATAGAAACTGATTATGTGTCCTTTATGTAGAGTTGCTGTAATATTCAAAAGTGACCAATCTTCCAGTACAATTTTTCTGACAAAATAGAGTTTGGATTGGTTCCTTCTTTGATGAAAGGTCATTAAGTAGACATTTTCTCATGCCACAGAAGCAGAAGACAATAGAAACAGGTAATGTGTCATTACTGTAGAATGAAGTTGCTAAAATCATATTCAAAGGTGAACAATCTTCATGTACATTCATTTGACAAGACAGAGTTTGACTTTGATAAAAAGTCAAAAAGTAAGCATTTTGTCATACCATATTATGTTTTGAGGAGATTGTTGGCATTTACTAATGTGACGTGTAGTGGAGGTCACATGAGTGCTTGAATTGTAACTCCAGCTTTTAGGAATTAAATTCTTATATACCTATAGATTGCACTGGTCATATACAAATTGATGAGTCGTGTTTTAGGTTTGATCATTATAGTTAATGTTTGGATGGCATCTGAATGATTGCCAATAACAGACAAAATATGTCACTCTTTTTGGTGCTCCTGCAAAGAACAACAATGCATGGGAGCTTTTGGGGTAAATGTAGAGGAAATGGATTATTTTTTCTATATTTTCCACATTTTTCATATTTACAAGGTCCTTGAATTTTTGGGGGTAGTGGTTGGGGGGGGGGGTAAGGAGGGAAGGCTGCAGCCCGGGACTTTCTCTGATGGGATTATTTCCCCAGCCGAGGCTCTGTTTCTAGACCCCTTACAGTGGCTGTGTTTCATGTTAACGTAATGTTAGAATAAATTATTAATTTAGTTACCAAGAGGATGGATGGAAATCTGGTGTAGACGTGTGGTTAGTGTCAAATTGGCAATGTTGCTTGTACATTGGGTACTCTAGTCCTTTCAGGTTTCTTTTTACAGATAAGTATGCACTAAGCTAGGGGTGATTGAAGATAATATTCTAGTAAAGAATAATAATTGACAGTCACTGGTATAAGTAATAAGCTGCAGACCTGAACTGTTTCACAACAAATAGAAAAAAAAATATGAAAGGCACAGCACAGAGTCCAAGGTCACTAGGTCTTCTTGTATCATTTTGTGTGATGGATCGTATGACTAACAAAACATTTGGTTAGTCTTAACAGTATGGACACACCAAGGCAGGAGAAACTAAAGATGATATTCCTGTAGAGGACAAAAAGTTGTGGTCGATGGTACAACTAATACTCTGCAGACATGATCGCTATTGTCACAAGGAGAGGAAAAGGCCAAGGAATGTGTTGCATGTTTCAGCTCTTATCTTGCTCTACATATCGAGATGAAGACCATATTTCCTGAATCATTATTTATTTTTTTTTTTTTTTTTTTTGGGGGGGAGGGTAAGTGTCCTCTCTCGCTTCCCTCTCCTCTCTTTCCATTCCTTTGCCTCTCTCCCTTCCCTCGCCTCTATCGCTTCCCTCGCCTCTATCGCTTCCCTCGCCTCTCTCGCTTTCTTCGCCTCTCTCCCTTCCCTCGCCTCTCTTGCTTCCCTTGCCTCTCTCGCTTCCCTCGCCTCTCTCGTTTCCCTCGCCTCTCGCCCTTCCTTCGCCTCTCTTGCCTCTCTCCCTTCCTTCGCCTCTCTCACTTCCCTTACCTCTCTCGCTTCCCTTGCCTCTCTCTCTTCCCTCGCCTCTCTCGCTTCCCTCTCCTCTCTCCCTTCCTTCGCCTCTCACGATTCCCTCGCCTTTCTCGCTTCCCTCTCCTCTCTCCCTTCCCTCGCCTCTCTCTCTTCCCTCGCCTCTCTCGCTTCCCTCGCCTCTCTCCGTCCTCGCCTTTCGCTTTCTCGCCTCTCTCCCTTCCCTCGCCTCTCTTGCTTTCTTCGCCTCTCTCCCTTCCCTCTCCTCTCTCCCTTCCCTCGCCTCTCTCGCTTCCTTCGCCTCTCTTCCGTCCCTCGCCTCTCTCGCTTTCTCGCCTCTCTCCCTTCCCTCGCCTCTCTCGCTTCCCTCGCCTCTCGGACCGCGAACGAGTCAAGGAAAGACGGACATCATGTACATTACTAGAACTTGAAAGGAAACTGAAAGTGCAAAATTAAAGTGTATAAAGCGGTCATAAAATTGACTAAAAAAGAACAACTACTCAAGTACAGGAAATATTTAAGAGATCTCCTTTTCCTCTCACTTTTCGAAAAAAAAAGTTCATTGTTCATTATTTTGTGTTCTTGTGGGGAATATAGATAACAATTTAAGCATTAACTTTAAAAAGCATAATAAGAAATAAAACTCGTTCAGGAAGGTGCGGCGCGTTCTCTTCCTTGGAGCGCACTTTCCATGCGTGCGCGTAGCCTCGGAGAGAGAGGAGTTCGATTCACCGTCGTGGTCACGGCAGACACTGGGAATCACGACGAAGCCCGCCCGTAGGCTCTCTCGCGAAAGACGCGGAGGAGAGCCCCTGCCGCCTTCCGTTCGGCCCAGGGAACGCCGTTCGCGTGTGGGACTGGCAGTGGGGAAGGCGAGAACAGGGAATCTGCGGGAGGGCGAAGTGTGGTGTGCGTGCGAAGCACACGCAC
>NW_020868500.1:5000-7500 GCF_003789085.1 Penaeus vannamei | reverse complement strand
ATACACACATAAATACACACACAAATGCACATGTATACACACATATATACACATACACACACATACACACATATGCACACACATACACACATATGCACGCACATACACACATATACACACACATATACACACACATACACACATATGCACACACATACACACACATATGCACACACATACACACAAACATGTACACACATACACACAAACATATACACACATACACACAAACATATACACACATATACCCCCCCACACACAAATAAAAAACACATAAACACACAAACACACACACATACACATAAACACATACACACATATACACATACACATATACATACACATATACACATACACACATATACACATACATATACACATATACACATGCACACATATACACATACACACACTTATACACATATATACACACTCACACACAGACACACACGAACATACACACACATACACACGCACACACATATACACGCACACACATACACACGCACACACATACGAACACACACATATACACGCAACACATATACATACACATATTCACACACAGGCACACACATATTCACACACCCACACATATACACACACCCGCACATATACACAAGCACACATATAAACACACATATACACACGCACACACATTCACACACGCACTTACACATACACACACACATATACATACGCACACATATGTACACACACGCACACACATATACACACGCACGCACATATACACACGCACACACATATACGCACGCACACATATACACACGCACACATATCTACACACGCACACATATATACACACGCACACATATATACACACGCACACATATATACACACACGCACACATACACACGCACACACATACACACATATACAAACACGTACACATATACACACATGCACACACACATACACACGCACACACATACACATGCACACATACACACGCACACATATACACACACCCACACACATATATGCACAAACATATACACAAACGCATACATATACACAAACGCACACACATACACGCATATACATACACACACACATACACACACGTACACACTTATACACATGCACACACATATGCACATACACACACATATGCACATACAGACACATATGCACATACACACATATGGACACATGCACACATATACACACACGCACACACATATACACACAAACACACACACACATAGACACTTGCACACATACATACACGCGCATTCATACACACACACATAAATACATACATACACACATACACACGTACATATACACACACGCACATATACACATGCACATACATACACCCACTTACACATATACACACACGCACACACATATACACACACACATATACATACACACATGCACACATATACATACACATATGCACACATATACATACACGTACACATATACATACACGCACACATATACATACACGCACACATATACATAAACGTACACATATACATACACGCACACATATACATGCACGCATACATATACACACATATGCACACGTACACATACACACACACACGCTCACATATACACACACGCTTACACACATACACATACACACATATACAAACGCACACACATACACATGCACACACACATACACACGCACACACATATACACACGCACACACATGCACGCACATATACACACACGCTCACACATACACACACGCACACATATACACACGCACACACATATACACACGCACACACATACACACACGCTCACACATACACACACGCACACATACACACGCACACGCATACACATGCACACATACACACGCACACACATACACACGCACACATACACACACGCACACACATACACGCACACACACACACGCACACATATACACACACACACATGCACACACGCTCACACTTACACGCTCACACATACACAGATGCTCACACATACATACACGCTTACATATACACACGCACACATATACACACACATATATACACACATACACATGAACACATACACATATACACATATACACATGCACACACATATACACACACGCTCACACTTACACATGCACACACATATACAAACACACACACATATACACACACACATGCACACATATACACATATACACATGCACACATATACACATATACACATGCACACATATACACATACACATACACACACATATACACACATACACACGCACACACACACATACACACATACACACGCACACACATACATGCACACACACACACGCACATACACACGCACACACACACGCACACACACACGCACACACATATACACGCTCACACATATACACGCTCACACATACATACACGCTCACACATACATACACGCTCACACATACACACAGTCATTCACATGCACACATTCAAACGCACATACAAATACATACACACGCACACATATACACACATATACATACATGC
>NW_020868499.1:335434-337934 GCF_003789085.1 Penaeus vannamei | reverse complement strand
TTCGAGTAGATATAATAAGATATCCTTGGGGTGTGAAAGAGTGCCTTGGAAGGGCTTGCGAGGGGGCTTTGGATCCTCTTTATACAAAGGAATGTGCAGTGGTATGCCCTCTTTCTTTTCTCTCTCCTCTCTCTCTCTCTCTCTCTCTCTCTCTCTCTCTCTCTCTCTCCTCTCTCTCTCTCTCTCTCTCTATATATATATATATATATATATATATATATATATATATATATATATATATATATATATATATATATATATATATATATGTATGTATGTGTGTATGCATTTATATGCATATACATACACGCACACCTATATCTATATGTCTATCTATTTATATGCAACACACACACACACCACACCACACGCACACGCACACCACACACACACCACACACACACACACACACACACACACACACACACACACACACACACACACACACACACACACACACACACACACACACACATTCAAGTAATATATATAAATATATGTAAATGCAATTCTACACTCTCTCTCTCTCTGTTTCTCTCTACAAAACATAGACTACAACATCGACCCCTTCTCATCCATCTCCTTGAACCACCTCATCCATTCCTCATACCTCATATTCGATATCCTGCATTTCATAATTTAGTCTCGAATTCTCAGCATGATCAGCATTATATATCTTCGTATCTTTCTCTTTATGTTCTTCCCTGTCTTCTGCGTCGAATTTAGAAATTATGAAGCCTGTGGACAGATTAACAAAAGTTGCTGTACTTGATTTACTGTTAATGTTATGAGTTGTGTCATATTCGGTGTACTGTATTTTGCAATTAGGGTTGCTGTTGTGTTTATAGATATTGTATTTATGTTCTTAGTGCTGTTCTTTTACAGGTCCGTAATGGTAATTGCATCAGTAATGATGGTGAGGATGATTATAGTTGATATTACAAAAGTATCTCTACTGCAAACGATAATGATGATGATGCTGATGGTAATGATGATAATGGTGACAGTGACAGGATGATGGGATGATGATGATATGGTGATAATGATAAATGATATGATAATGGATCTTAGACCTCTCGTGGAAATCTTATGGCTTCTTCAGTCCAAGGCTTTCTTCTCTTAGGTATATATATGTATATGTTGTAGACTGGGTATTTTTCTTTGCTTTTACCTCTTTCTTTCTTTCTTTTTTAGATTAATATTTCAAACTTTCTTAGAGTGTCTCATGATGCATTGAAATAAATGTATTAGATCAGCCTTATGTTTAAGGGAATGTGATGATAGTCCAAACGATATGGACTCACGAAGGAGACACAAGAGAATTTCACACAGTGAAATTCTTAGCACTCACTAAGAATGACCTTTTTTATTCTACACATTAGAATTCAATGGCTTAGCAACATATCACATATGATATTATTAGAATATTAGTTGACAATCTTAATTACAAGGGTAAACTCTCTGAATTGCGACAATATTGAAACTTTAGAAATAATGTAGGAAAGACAATGAGTATGTGATTAATGAAATTATTATCATCATCATTATCATCATAACCACTATTGTTATAATTATTGTATTATCATCATCATTACACAAATGTAACTGCAAACGAAATTATGATTAAACTTTTTCCTTGTGGAACGCATTCATATGCTAAACCCTACTACGTAACACATTAATATTCACCTGGCAATGCTGCTAATATACACTTTAGCTAATCTAAAACTAATCCATATACTTGATTTCTTAAGGGTGAACCGTATCCATGTTGACAAATGTGGAAAGGTATCAATGAGAACGAATATCTTCAAGAGTATCTCTTGTATTGTAAAGATATTCGTTCTCATTCATACTTTTCCACATTGCTTTCTCAAGTCTAATCTGTAAGTCGACGGGAAGGTCCTACTTACTCAGGTATACTCCCCGTGACGGATAGCACTGAGATAAAGCAGTTTAATCTTTGGTTTTGGGAAACGAAACACTACGGGCTTCGTTATCAGCAAATAATCAGCTTGCCTTCGTCATTCACCGAACTTACACGCCAGAATGTAATGGAACTGCATCGGAATCGCGACACCACCAGCATGCCAGATGTACGAGCTCCTAAACCGGCGGCCGTTATTGCTCGTATTACACGGTCTCCGGCTCTGACCTACTTAAACCCGAACTAATAAACCGTAATGTTATTCAGACGGATTCATATAGACCTCGAGGATGATGATGGCGGCGGCGACGAGCTCACGAAGGCGAGTCCTCCCTCCGTCCTTAGCAGAGGTGGATGAGACGGGGGAACGGGAAGCCGCATCCACAAATCCACCGCCATCCACATCACCGACGTCTGGGAATGCCTAAAACGCCGCCGAGAATTATTAGCGCATGGCATGTGGCATCAGCTGTTAATACCGGGTTCTGTGTGTGTACAAGAATTTCAAGTCGGTGATCTCATTCTCCGCTGGGCTCAGTATTTACGTTTTCAATTCGAGCATTGTTCCGGACA
>NW_020868499.1:317934-322934 GCF_003789085.1 Penaeus vannamei | reverse complement strand
TAAAAGTAATAGAGTTGAGAGCCTGAGAGTTAATGGAGTCTAAAAACAGAATTGAAAGTCTGAAAGATTAGATTTGACCGAGTCTGAAAAATTGAAATTGACCGAATCTGAAAAGATGAATTCAATTAAAATAACAGGAGTTGAAAGCCTGGGAGGAGGATGAAATGGAGTCTAATATCACTGAGGATCTAGTAGGATGGAGGAGGACTTGCAATCCCGCTTGGAGGCAGAATCCTTTGATTAAAAGAACTTCCTAGAATTTGCAGCGGAGAATTCTCGTCCTAAGGCTTATTGGTTTTCATGGAAATTATAATCAAATACCGACTGATATCTGTCAATATAGTTAGTGAGTGAGTGAGCGAGTGAGTGAGTGAGTGAGAGTGAGTGATGAGTAGTGAGAGTGAGGGAGTGAGTGAGTAAGGAGTGAGTGAGTGAGAGGAGTGAGGGAGTGAGAGAATGAGTGAGTGAGAGTGAACGAGCGGTGAGTGAGTGATGTGAACGAGTGAGAGAATGAGTGAGGGAGAGAGTGACTTAGTGATTTGCGAGTAGAGAGTGATGAGCGAGCGAAGGTGAGAGAGTGAGTGAGCGAGCGAGTACTGACAGAGAATGTGAGTGAGTGAGTGAGAGAGTGAGCGAAGAGTAAAGAGAGAGAAGAACAGGGACAAGAGGGAGTGTCTGAATCAACGAGCGAATGGTTAGCTAGTGTGAGTGAGTGAGTTAGTGATATGAGCGATGAGGGAGGAATGAATGAACCAGCGAGTGCTGAGTGAGTGAGCCAGTGGTGATCAACAATGCAATGAGGAGTGACTGACTGAGTGAGTAATGAGTGAGCAGCGATCGAAATGATAGGAAAAGAGCAAATAACGAGAGTACAAACAGGCATACAGACAATTACACAAACAGATATATGTAGAGAGAGGGAGAATGACGATAACGACAACAAAGATAGCGAAGGAGTTGATGAGTTAAACTCCATTTCTCCTTTCTCCATTATCCTACAGAAAGAGAGAGAGAGAGAGAGAGGAGAGACATAGAATGAGAATGAGAATGAGAATGAGACAGAGACAGAGACAGAGACAGAGACAGAGACAGAGACAGAGACAGAGGACAGAGATGGACAGACAGAGACAGAGAAGAGACAGAGAGAGAGGAGAGGGAGACGAGAGAGAGAGAGAGAGAGAGATGAGAGAGAGAGAGGAGAGAGAGAGAGAGAGAAAGAGAAGAGAGAGAGAGAGAAAAAATAGATAGATAGATAGACAGAGAGAGAATGAGAATGAACAGAGACAGAGAGAGCGAGAGAGAGAGAGAAAGAAATAGCTAGATAGAGAGAAACAGATAGAGAATTAGAAAATAGAATAGCTAGATAGATGAGAGAGAGAAGAGAGAAAAAGAAACAAACAGAGAACGGACAGAAAGGAAAACCAACACAGACACACCCACACACATACCGACACGCTCCCCCGTACTACTGGGCGAAGTGCATAGTATTGTTAGCTGATGCATTTCCCCCAATAGCCTATTCACTATTTCAACCGAGGGTAAAGTTAATCTCTGCCTTAATGGTCCCAGTATGCTGAGTGGATCCCGAAATTTGCTCTCATAAAACCCCATCATCTTTAGAGGGCCAAAGTGAAAACCGCTGGTGTTATATTGGATTCTGCGCTGCGAGAGACGGAATAACGGGACTGAATTAATCTGTGGCTAATGTGCATTTTCCTTCATTCTCTGTCTGTCTCTGTTCTGTCTCTTTTCTGTCTCTGTCTGTTGTGTTTGCGGTCTGTCTGTTCTGTCTGTCTGTCTGTCTGTCTGTCTCTCTCTCTCTCTCTCTCTCTCTCTCTCTCTCTCTCTCTCTCTCTCTCTCTCTCTCTCTCTCTCTCTCTTTCTTTCTTTCTTTCTTTCTCGCTCTCTCTCTCTCTCTCTCTCTTCTCTCTCTCCCTCTCTCTCCTCTCTCTCTCTCTCTCTTCTATCGTTCTTTCTCTCATATTGTCTACTTATCTGTCTACTGTCTATCAATCAAATTATATCCACTATCTCTATACATTTATCTCTAAACATCTATCTACCAATCTACATATAACCAGAACACCATTGATAGGCAATCAATGTTGTCTCTCTCTATTTTCAATTCTTTTCTTTCTATCTATCTATCTTTCACTTATCTACCTAAATATCTTAATCAATTGTCTATATATCTCTAATATCTATCTACCTACCAATCTATATCTAACCAGAACATCATGGATAGTAATCACTGTGTTCTCTCTCTCTCTCTCTCTCCTCTCTCTCTCTCTCTCTCTCTCTCTCTCTCTCTCTCTCTCTCTCTCTCTCTCTCTCTTCTCTCTCTCTCTCTCTCATAAATTTCATACACGTTTTCCTTTCTTCTTTTCATACATATTTTTTTTTCATTTATTTTTTCTTTCATACACGTCTTTCTCTTTTATCTTCCTTTTTTTTCTTCTTTTTTTTCATAAACGTCTTCCTCTTTTCTTTCTCATTTTTCTCCTTTTTTCTTTTTTACACGTCTTTCTTCTCTCTTCATTTTCTTCTTTTCATACATGTCTTCCTCTTTTCTTCTTCCTTTTTTTTTTTTTTTTTTTTTTTTATACACGTCTTCTCTTTTCTTTCTTCCTTTTTTTTTTCTTCTTTTTCATACTGTCTTTCTCTCTTTCTTCTCTTTTCTTCTGAGAATGACACTGCTCATATTCCATGGTTAATATACAGGAATAGAAAATACATTTACCTTTAAAGTGTAGATCAAAGTGATATGAGGTTTGAGTGTAGAAAATGAATGGGCAATGTTATATAAAGTTTTATGTAGAATAGTATTGGCAAAGTGTATATTATAGTCTTAAGTGTAGAATAGTATGACAAAGGTATGAAGTTAGGCAATGATATATAATGTTAGTAATAAATTGGCAAAGTACATGAGTGCTGAGGTACAAAATTAGTATAGCGAAGTGTACATGAGTGTGTGTGTAGAAAGTATTGCGCAAAAGATATGTGTTGAGTGTGAAGGTATTGGGCAATGTATATATAAGTGTTTAGTGTAGAATAGTACTGGGCAAAGTGTATATGAGAGTTGAATTAGATGAGAAAATTGTTCATGGACAAGTGTTTAGCCGTCAAAAAGTTGTAGGTCAAAAAAAGTGTTTCACAGTGATATATGATACATCCAAGCAACGTCATTGAGTATGTATTAATGGCATCGGGGAACACTGAGTTTAATGGTCTTGCAAGGTGCCAGGAGCGTCTTCCAGAACAATAATGAAAATTAGAAATTGGGTTTTATGAACGCCTTTATAGTCANATTATTCATTATTATTGCTATTATCTGTATCGTTACCATTATCATCATATCTATTCTTATTCTTATTTATGTTCTTATTACTGTTATTATTGTTATCATCCTTAACATTACTATTATCATTATTGTTAATATTAGCACTATTATTGCTATCATTATTGTTATTATGATTAACATTGTTATAGTAGCAATAGTAATGATAGTTATTACTATCATCGTTAGCACCATTGATATTATCATTATCATTATATTATCATCATTATTGTAATTATCATTATCATTGTTACAGTGTCTTGTTCCTCTTCCTTCTTTTCCTCTTCTCCTCCAAGAAATCCCCCCCCCCCTTTTCTTATCATTTGTTTTATCATCTCCCAACCTTCTTCTCTTTCTTCTATCATTGTTTCTTCCTTCTCTTACCACCTTTCCATCCATCTTCTTCGCTTTATATATTTACTCTACATAACCCCTTTACCCCCCAACCCCACCCCCCACCAATCCACTCCTTCACTCCACCTCATCTTTATCCTCCACCTCACCATCATTTATCACCCCTTACATTTCATCCCTCTATTTTGTCTCTTCCTCTTATCCTTATCTTTCATCTTCCACTCCCCTCCACTACCCAGCCACTCCATCCCTCCCCCCTCCCCCAATCCACCTCTGACCACCCTGGCAGCCCATCTCTCCCCCCCCAAATCACCACCCTTTCCTCCAACCCCTCCCACACACACTCCTCCTCCACCCCAACCCTCTACCACCCATACCTCCTCCCATCCTACCCTCCCACACTCCCTCCCCTCCAACCCTTACATTCCTTCCTCCTCCCCTCCTCCATCCCCTAACACACACACACTTCCTCCCCCTCACCACCCATTCCACTCTCCCTTCCTACACCCACCCACCTCCCTCCTCCCTCCCCTCCTACCCTCCAACCCCTTCCATCCCCTTTCTCCAACCCCTCACAATACACACCCCTCCACCACCCACTTCTTCCTTCCCCTCGCGACCCTCCCACCTCCCTCCTCCCTCCCCCTACCTCCCCCCTCACATATACACACACCCTCCACCACCACTCTCCTCCCCTCCCACACCTCCCTCCCCCCTCCCTCCTACCCCCAACCCTCACACGATACACACCCCTCCACCACCCACTCTTCTCCCTCCACACTCCCTCCCCTTCCCCTCCTACCCTCCCACCCCCCCCCTCCCACACACCACACCCTCCACCACCCACTCCTCCTCCCCTCCGCACTTCCCCTCCCCTCCCCCCTACCCTCCCACCCCTCACACATACACACCCCTCCGCCACCCACTCCTCCTCCCCACCCGCACTCTCCCCTTCCCCTACCTCCCCCTCCCCTCCTACCCTCCACCACCCATTCCTCCCTCCCCTCCCACACTCCTCCGCCCCCCCTCCTACCCTCCCACCCTCCCTCCCCTTCCCCTTCCCCCCAGTTCCCCAAGGGGTTCTCGCTTGACCCGAGCAGGAGAATATTGAGTCTAGGGAAAGATAAATTGTTCCAGCTTCCCTGAATAACGATGAGAGAGTCCGAGAGGGGAAGCGAAATGCCGGAAAATTCGTAGACTTAACGCTTGCTGTGGGGAAGAGAGAGAGAGAAGAGAGGGAGGGAGAGAGGAGAGAGAGAAGAGAGGAGAGAGAGAGAGAGAGAGAGAGAGAGAGAGAGAGAGAGGGAGG
>NW_020868499.1:280434-292934 GCF_003789085.1 Penaeus vannamei | reverse complement strand
TCTCTCAACATCTTCCTCTTCTTTTTTCTCTCTGCTCTCTTTATCTCTGTCTTTCTTTCTTGTTCTTGTCTTTTCTCTCTCTCTCTCTCTCCTCTCTTCACCTCTGGTCTTCTCGTCCATCAATATCTCTCTCGTCTCTCTCTTCTCTGATCTTCTCTTCTTCTCTCTCTCTCTCTTCACTCTTTCTCATCTCTCTGCTCAATTCTCTCTTTTCTTGTTTCTGTCTTCCTATTCATTTTTTTTATCTCGCAGTTCTCTCTTCCTGTTCTTTTTTTTTTTTTTTTCTTTTATCATTTCAAGTGTCCGTTTCTTCTCTCGTCGTTGGTCTTTGGGCATTTATTTTTGGGGGGGGTGTTTTTTTTTTTTTTTTTTTGGTTTTTCTTTGGGTTTTTTTATTTTTTTTTAAATAAAGTAGTTTAGAAATGAATTCGTTTGAATAAAGAATTAGTTTTTTTTCTCTGCTCTCTCGTCTTCATCTCTGCAATTGCAGTTTGTTTTTATTCTCTTATAATGATCTATATATGGGCTTTTGTCCCTATTCATTTTTCTTTTTCTTCGCGCATTCAGTGCCTCTTTCTTCGTCCTCTCATTTCTTGTTCCCTCTTTTTTTCGTTGCTATCTCTCCTTGCCTCACTAACAAGCTTCCTCCTCCCACCCCCGTCTCTCTGCTCTCCTCTCTTCTCCACTCTCTCAGCTTCTCCTCTTTCCTATCGTTCTCTCTCTCACTCACTAATCTCCTTTCTCTCTCTATCTATCTATCATGCCGTAAGAAGTCGAAAGTCACACGTCCTCTCCAATCTCTTCTGTTATCATATTATTTTTCTTTCTTTCCCTTTATAACTTCACTTTTGAGTAGATTCCTTCTTGTCTTTCCTTTTCAACTTCCGGACGGACAAAACCACGCTTGAACCTCTCTTCCTCCTCCTATTTCGCGCTCTTCTTCTGTCTCCTTCTGCCTTTCTTTTTCTCTTTTTTTTTTTAAACTAATAATTGCTTCTCTTTTATCATTTTCCCTCCTCTTCTCTTTTTCTTACGTCTTTCTTTTTTTTGAGTCCTATTTTCTTATTCCTCGCTGGGCTCTTTCTCTTCTCTTTTCTTTTCTCCTTGGTTCTCAGCTAACTTCTCCTTCTCTTCGTTCTCCCGACCCCTCCTCCTTTTGTTCTCGTTCCACGTCTTCCTTTTCGCTCCTCCTCCTCCACCTCCTTCCACCTTTTCCTTTTCCTCTTTTTCTTTCCTGCTCCATCCCTCTTTTATATCTCTCAACCCTCCTCCGTCGCCCGCTTCTATGTCTTCTTCCTCCATCGTCGTGGCCTTCACACCCTCCCTTTTCCATCCTCCTCTGCTTCAACAGTCCCTCTTTCCCCTCATCAGCTCTTACTCCCCCTCCTCTTCCTCCCCCTCCTCATTTCCTCTTTTCTGCCTCTTCCCCCCTCCTCTTCCTGCTTTCTGTCTCTTCCTCCCACTCCTCTTCCTCCTTTTCTGTCTCTCCTCCCCACCTCCTCAGCCTCCTGCCTTTTCTTCCTCTTCCCTCCTCCCCTCCCTTTCCACTCCTCCCCTCTCTTCCCCTGGGCTCCAGTCGCTCATCAATCAGCGGCAAGAAGGTCGTTCCGCAGGTGACCCACTATAGCGCTGTCATCTTAGCCAGCTGTTCCGCGACAATGGGTCTCCCCTTGCTCCGTGCGCCGTTTAGCACTTCCTTTTGTTTTCTTTCTTATTTTCTTCTCCTTCCTCTCTCTTCTGACTTATTTTTTCTATTCTCTGTCCTCCTTCTTTGTCTTCTCGTAGCTCCTCCTCAGCTCCCCTTCCCTTCTCTTCTCCTCTTCTTTTTCTTCATATGTTTCTATTTCATGTGTTATTATTCTCTTCTTTTTACTTGATTTTCTTCTTAATGTTCTTCTTTCTACGTCTCTTCTTCTTTCTTCCATTACGTCCTCCCTCCTCCACGCTACTGTTCTCCTCCTCTAACCTTTATCCCCCTTCCTGTGCTTCGTCTTCTTCTTTTTCTACTTCATCANCTCTCTCTCTCTCTCTCTCTCTCTTCTCTCTCTCTCTCTCTCTCTCTCTCCATCCCCCTCTCCATCTTTCTTTTGTGCGTTATCCATTTTGCCATTAGTTCCTTATATTGGTTTCTTTCTTTTCATCTTTTATCTTTGAATAGTTATCTTTTCTTCTCCACGCTCCTTATTCTCTCATTCTCTGTCTTTATCTTGTTATTTATATATCACTCCATCCATTTATATGTATATCTATATGTTTATCCATTTATCTGTATTTCCATATGTTCATGCATTTCTCTGTATATCCATAAATTTATTCATTTCTCTGTATATCCATATATTTATCCATTTATCTGTATATCCATATATTTATCCATTTATCTGTATATCCATATATTTATCCATTTATCTGTATATCCATATATTTATCCATCTATCTGTATATCCATATATTCATCCATTTATCTGTATATCCATATATTTATACATTTATCTGTATATCCATATATTTATCCATTTATCTGTATATCCATATATTTATCCATTTATCTGTATATCCATATCTTTATCCATTTATCTGTATATACATTTATCCGTACATCCACATATTTATCCATTTATCTGTACATCCACATATTTATCCATTTATCTGCAATTATCTTTTCGTTCCCCATTTCTTGTCCTACATCCTCCTCCTTTTCCCTCCTGCTCTTATTGATTTTCTTCCTCGCTTACTCACGCTATCCTCCTCGTGTATCCCTCCTCTCCGTCCTTGCCTTCTTCCTCCCGGTATCATCCTGTCTTCTTCAGCCCTCTTCTTCCTCAATTTACATTTTTTCTTCTGTCTTCGCAGCCTTTCTCTTTTTATTCTTTGCTGTTACTGTTCCTTTATTTCATAGCTCTTGTTCCTCTCTTCTTTTCTTCATCATATTTTCCTTTTCTATTTTCCTTCTACATCCATGTTTATCTTTTCTCTTGATTCCTTCCTAATTGTCTTTCTCCTCCTTCCTCTCTGGTCCTTCTTTCCTTTCTCCTCCTTCTTTTCCTTTTCCTTTCTCTTCTCTCCTCCTCGGCTGATTTTCATTCCCTTTTACCATTTTCTTCTCGCTCTAGAATTATTGGATTACTCGTTCTCTTTGTTTGTTTCTTTTTCATTTTTTCTTTCGTTTTCTTCTCTCTTCTTTCTTTCTTTTTGTTCCTCTTCCTGATTTTCGTCCTCTTCCTTTCCATGTCTCCTGTGTTTCCCTTTCTCTCCTTTCATATTTTTTTTTTACTTTCTACACTTCCCCATTCTCTTTTTCTTCCTCCCTCCCCTTTCTCTTTCTCTCTCTCCTACTCTCTTTTTTCCCTTCCCCTCTTTTACCACTCTTTCACTCTTCTATCTTTATCTTCCTCTTTGCTATTCTGTTTTTCCTCTTCTCTCCCATTTTTCCTTCTCTCTTTCCCTTTACTCTTTCTCTTCCTCCCTAATACGTTTTCCTCCCTCCACTCCCTTCCCTTTCCTCCTCCTTTTTTCCTTCCAAAATAACCCATTCTCCAACTCACCTCCTCCCCCTCCGCCCCCCCCCTTGACAACATTGCCGGGCGTTCGCAGGTCCCGATATACCACCAGCGCGCGATCGTGAGAATAAGCGTCCACTGACAAAAGGTGGGACGGTAACATAAGAGACATACTGCTTGCTTGACTGGGCGGTCACGTCGCTCAACTCACCCCGACTGGGCGGCGTGAGGGAGGGCTGGCTGGGGCGAGGGGAAAGCGGGGGGAGGGGGAGGTTGGCAACAATAGTATCGAGGAGGGCGTTGGCATTGCAGGGTACGCCCAGGGTACGCACAACGCCCGCGCACTGCGATGCGAAAGAATAAACAGCAGTGCGATAAAGCGGCGGGCACTCGGCGTCCCCTCGCGCTGCCGTGACTAATGTGTCAGGTGGATAAACTGGTAAGGCTGGTGGCAGTTTTGGCTGTACCCGCACCTGGGACCAGCCGTGACCCCCACGCACACCTGCACCTCCCGTGACCTCGCCCCACCGTAGGAGGATTATCGCGACCCCTTTTATCAGCTTGTAAAAATCCAATTAAATCCCTTCACCCTCTCCCTCAGTCTTATCATATGGGTCTTTTGACTTACTCTTCCGAGGCAACTTGCCACCTCGTCTCTTCACCTGTGACCTGCCATGCCCTAGCACCATGACAGGAGCGTGAGAGCCTGCAACTACCATTCATTTCAGGATACTTCTCCATGCGAGAGAGTAGAGGGTGGGAGAAGTTAATGGACCTAAAAGCTTGTGTAACAGTATCACTCGAAATTAGTTTATTGCGTCACTTTCCTTTGCTATTATCTCGCTTTTTTCGGAGCGCAAAAGGAAGCTGCTTTGATTTTTCCTATTTTTTTCTCTGGAGGATTTGTTTTTTTCTTTTAATACAAGCAAGTGAGATATGTAGTTTGTAAAAAAAACCGGCTGTGGTGCGATAGTAATTCATCAAGGTATAAAGTACCTTTTAGTCATTTTAGTTCATTTTAGTCTTGTAGAGTAACGGTGTATTGCATGTCTCAAAAGAATACATGACCGTACGATTCTGAATATTACGATGTAAGGCGATACATTCAAAAGTAAGTGTACCCAGTTCTAGATATTATGTTTATTCATCTCTACCCTTTTAACTTAAAGCTTTATTGTCTTTGATGTACCCAATTCCTGGTAAATTATGCCATTATTACTGTTGATCTTGTGTCTGGTTTAGTGCCAGTTATGCTACATCCATTTTTAGATCATGGGGCGAAAGCGTGCTCATGGGAAATTATACCACATGTTCTTTCAATTGATATTTTCCATTTCGTATTCCTAGCCCAGTGATAAGGCCTCATCAGTAATACAAGTTTTCCATTCTAATGCCATTAGCTTACGGGACTGATAGGCTTTCTCTCTTCTTGCTACTTCTTTCTGATTCTCTTTCTCTTCCTGTCTTTCATGTTTCCCTTTCTCTTCCTCTTCCTGTATTTCATGTTTCCCTTTCGCTCCTGAAGATCATTCATAAACATATTCTTCCGATGTACTGGATCTCATATTTACAAAGGTAGTATTACGAAAATTGTCCTTTATGAACGTCTACCTTCGAATCACTCATAAGTCCAATCCCATCCTATTGCTACTCCCATCTCGTAAGGAGGATAATTGTCCCACTGTCAAACTTTCTCCCGCGATAATGATCTCACTTAGAGATCTTAATCACCCCATTTGCAAACCCAACCCTGTGATAATCATCTTAAAAACGCAATTAAAGAAATTGTGGCATCGGTCTCATCCAGCACCACATTCCGTGAAAAGTGTCTCATTTTTTTCTGAACTTGACAACCTTACACATTAAAAAAATGCCTCATTCTTCTCATTTAACGACCGTAGTCATGAAAATTGTCCCACTAGGTATGGGCTCAATACCAATCCTCATTTCCAAAGCCTTAAAGGAAATGAGAGGGCCAATTACCCCCACCCGACGACATCTAATCTCCGACACTCAGTACTTTTTTCAAGAATCGTGGATCACGTCGAAAAGCTCTTTTGACCTCCCCACTCCTCCTCCTCCTCCTCTTCTTCCCTCCTCCTTCCTCTCTTCTCTTCTCTTCTCCATTCCTCCTCCTCTTCTCCTTTTCTCCTCCTCTTCTCCTCCTCTCCTCTTCTCTTCTCCTCCTCCTTCTTCTTCTCCTCCTCCCTCCTCCTCTTCTTCCTCTTCGCTCCTCCTCCTCCTCCTCCTCCTCCTCCTCCTCCTCTCCTCCTCCTCCTCTTCCTCCTCCTCCTCAAACGAAGCCTCACTTTAGATATCCTTTGCCAAAAAAAAAAAAAAATAGAAATACGTAAAAAAAAAGTATGCAAGCTTTTTCTCTCTCGTTTTTTTTTTTAAGTCTTCAGAGATGCAGCTAATTAGAAGATGAGGCACACGCGTCCCCGGTGCCACTGGTTAAGCTAAAGAAGATGGTCGGGAAGGATGGCCGGTGGAGGGAGCGAGGGATGCGCCGCACTTATCCGGAATTCGCCTTTTTTCATCAACGCGACGAACACGGGGTGGCTTGGGCTTGCTGCTAGTTACGGTGAAAGATATAATAATGATAAGGGGATTGATGAAATTATAATGATAGTAAGGGAATTGATGATACTATAATGATGGTAAAGGTAAAAGATATAATAATTGTAAGGGGATTGATGATATTATAGTGATGGTAAGTGTAAAAGATATAATGATGGTAAGGGGGTTGACGATATTAAATATTATAATGATGGTAAGGGTAAAAATATGATAATTGTAAGAGGATTGGTGATATTATAGTGATGGTAAGTGTAAAAGATATAATAATGGTAAGGGGATTGATGATATTAAAATGATGGTAAGGGGGTTGATGATAAATATTATAATGATGATAAAGGTAAAAGATATAATAATTGTAAGGGGATTGATGATATTATAGTGATGGTAAGTGTAAAAGATATAATAATTGTAATGGATATATTATAGTGATGGTAAGTGTAAAAAGATTATAATGGAAGGGGTTGATTATATTATAGTGATGGTAAGTGTAAAAGATATAATAATGGTAAGGGGGTTGATGATATTATAGTGATGGTAAGTGTAAAAGATATAATAATGGTAAGGGGATTGATGATATTATAGTGATGGTAAGTGTAAAAGTAATGGTAAGGAGTTGATTTATAATAATGGTAAGAGGATGATGATGATGGTAAGTGTAAAAATATAATGGTAAGGGGATTTATGATATTATTATGAGGATAAGTGTAAAAGATATAATAATGGTAAGGGGATTGATGATATTATAATGATGGTAAGTGTAAAAGATATAATAATGGTAAGGGGGTTGATGATGATATAGTGATGGTAAGTGTAAAAGATATGATAATGGTAAGGGGGTTGACGATATAATAATGATGGTAAGGGGATTATGATATTATAATGATGATAAGAGGATGATGATGGTAAGTGTAACAATATAATGGTAAGGGGATTTATGATAATATGATGATGGTAAGTGTAATAGATATAATAATGGTAAGGGGATTGATGATATTATAATGATGCTAAGGGGATTATTATATTATAATGATGATAAGAGGATGATGATGGTAAAAATATAATGGTAAGGGGATTGATGATACTATAATGATGGTAAGGGGATGATGATATTATAGTGATGGTAAGGGTAAAAATATAATAATGGTAAGGGAACTGATGATATTATGATGATGAGAAGGGTGAAAATATAATAATGGTAAGGGGATTGATGATATTATTATGAGGATAAGGATAAGAATGAAATATAGTAAAAGTGACGATGAATTGGCAACACAGCATCGATGATAATAAATATACGTATCAATAGTGAAAGCAATAGTATAATAACGTAGATAACAACAATAGTCATGTGCTAGTAGGCGTTGTTGTTGTTGTAATATATAGTGATAGTGATGTAGGTGCAATGGCAATTATTATAATAAAAGTAAGAACAACGGCGGTAATGGTCACAATAATAAAAAGAATCCATAATAATTAAATTATCAACAACCATATCAATCATAACCGCAATAATAAAATACAACACTTACGGCAAAAAACAAACAAACGCCAGAATAGAAAACAAACAAGAGAAAAAAAAGCACACGCAGAAATCCCAAGACCGAATTTAAAAAAAAAAAAAAATATCCCGCGAAATACAATCATAATCCGTTTTAATCCCGGCGCGAGATCCATGGCGGAAGTGGCGCTGCGGCGGTGATGGATCGGGCGCGGGTCGGGAGTCTCCTCCTCGGGCTCTTCTTCATCTGTCACGGAGGGCGGGCGGGCGGGCGGGGTGGGGTGGGCGGGGGGATTTGGGGGGGGTGGGGGTCTGTGGCGCCTCTCTTCTTGATCTCCCGCGGGACCCCGTCTGATTTTTACTTGTGGTTTCCTCGTTTTCGTGGGTTTTTTTCAGGGAGCGAATGTACGTATATGCATTAAACACATACACATACATACACACACACTTACTCACTCACACATACACACACATACACACACACATACATACACACATACACACACATACACACACACACACACACACACACACACACACACACACACACACATACACACAACACACACACACACACACACTTACTCACTCATACACTCATATATACACATAAACTCATATACTCACACACGCACACACACAGAAGTGCCATCACTAACATCTGATGATAAAAACATCAACAGTGCCAATGACAATTGTGATGATGACAACGATAACCACAACCGTAAAGAGAAGTGAAAGTGAGGCAAGAGACGCACACAAAAATAAATAAAGAACGAGACACGGCGAGCAAAAAAAATAACAAACAAAAAAAACGAGTTGCAAAAAAATAACAAACAAAAACCGAGACACAACTTGCCAAAAATAACAAAGAAAAAAGCGAGACACAACTTGCCAAAAATAACAAAGGAAAAAGCGAGACACAACTAAAAATAACAAAGAAAAAAAACGAGACACAACTGCCCCCCAAAAAAAAAAAAAAAACAGCAAGAACCGGCTCGCAATCTTGAAGGAGAGTTTTGCGCTTTGGAGAGCATGTAGAAACGTGTCGAAGACGTCATACGAGCCTCTGCTGTAGACTGTGGTGCCCTGGACTCCGGGAGGTTTCGGCGTGGCGTGCGGCCTCGTCTGATAACACTCTGGCCTGTGTGTGTGTGTTTTTGGTGCTTTATTCCAATACTCGTGCGTGCGTGCTTTTATCTTGGTTTGCTTGGGATGTAGGGTCAGGGCATTACAGTTGAAATTGTAAGATTCATCTTAAATAACTATTTCAGGAAAAAAAAATCAAAACACAGGCTAGTCTACGTAAAAAAAAAAGAGAATGAATACCGACGAATGCGCAACCCCCAAATCCTACTGCATCCCTTGGCACCTAAAGACATCCTTAATCCCTGTCCCGATTCGTGCATGCGACCCGCGCTTCGTCAAGATCCTGCGCGCTCCAGGAATCACGTGACAATGGCCCGGCTTAAAGCAGTCGGGTTCACTGAACAGATGCCGAAGGGGGAATGAGAGAGGGAGAGAGAGAGAGAGAGAGGGAGAGGGGGAGGGAGAGAGAGAGGGAGAGAGGGAGAGGGAGAGAGAGAGAGAGAGAGAGAGAGAGAGAGAGAGAGAGAGAGAGAGAGAGAGAGAGAGAGAGAGAGAGACAGAAGAAAGAGAGAGAGAGAAGAAATAAAGAGACAGAGACAGAGAAGAAAGAGACAGCGACAAGAGACAAAGAAAGAGAGAGAGAAACAAAGAGAGAGAGAGACAAAGAAAGAAAGAGAGAGAGAGAGAGACCGAAGAGGGAAGACGGAAAGATCCCGGATGATGTATCCCTCTTGTCCTCTCCATCCCTCTTCCTCCTGCCGCTCTCTCTCTCTCCCCTTCTATCAACCCTCTTCCCTCCCTCCCTCCCTCCCTCTCCCCCTCACCAGCCTGGCACGTGAAGCCTCCGGAGCAATTAACCGAACGACCATCTAAGTGTGTTTTCAGGATCTCCATTTCCTCTCCGCTTTGTCCTGCGCGAATGCCACGCCGTGTCCCTCGCTGGCCCGCTCTATTACGGCGGCTCAGGGAAGGCGGCCGTTGCGTCACTCCCTCGAGCTCCTCTTTAAAGGGCTGGAGGGCGATTTCTGGGTCTTTGGGGGGACCGGAAGTTGCTTTCCAAATGTGCTTACTGATTTGCTGATGATTCTCTGTACTCGCATTTCCTCGGTGATGAATATAAGTATATCCGTACATCCACCCATCCACGCATCCAATCATCCATCTATCCATATATGTGTATATATATATATATATAATATATATATATATATATATATATATAATATATATATATATATATTATAATATATATATATATATATATTATATATATATATATATATAATATATATATATATATATATATATATATATATATATATATATATATATATATATATATATATACATATATATGTGTGTGTGTGTTGTGTATGTGTGTGTGTGTGTGTGTATACGTGTATAATACATATATATATATATATATATATATATATATATATATATAGAGAGAGAGAGAAGAGAGAGAGAGAGAGAGAGAGAGAGAGAGAGAGAGAGAGAGAGAGAGAGAGAGAGAGAGATAGTTATATGAATAAATGTATATACACCTGTGTGCGTGTTTGTTTCATTTTCAATCGCTCCTTTCTTTTACTCTTACTCCTGTTCTTCCTTTCTCTTCCACCCTGCTCGGTAGATGACAGCTTATCTCTAAATGATTTCACAAAACCCATTAGGCTGAGCATTACGCTTTAATAATCACGATCTGAACTCAAACCAAGCGAGAGGGGGGCGGAGGGGAAGGGGAGGGGGGACTCGAAACACAAAAGGAATACGTATATATACACATATCCTTTACAGTGCATGATACAGCCATGCATGTTTTGTTATTTTTTTCTTTCCTCGTGGTGTCTTTGTTACCGAAGCCACAGGAGGTCATGCAGGTCTTGGAATAGTGTAAAAATAACCCCGTGACAGGTTATGCCATCTGACACTATAACGGGTGGGAAGGGGGCCTGCGTGTTCGCTGTCGAGTCGTGGTGTTTTTGTCACCCTTACGCTTTTTGTATGCAGTGCCTAGTTGCTATTGTTTTCTAACGCCTTTAATAGGAACCGATTTCGATGATGTTATTTTCCTGAGAGAGAGAGAGAGATGGAGAAAGAGGAATAAGAGCAGAATGAGAGAGGGAGAATGTAGGGAAGTTGGAGAGAGAGAGAGAGAGAGAGAGAGAGCAATAGGAGCAGAATGAGAGAGGGAGAGTGTAGGGGAGCAGGAGACAGACAGAGAGAGAGAGAGAGAGAGATGGAGAAAGAGGAATAAGAGCAGAATGAGAGAGGGAGAGTGTAGGAAAGCAGGAGAGAGAGAGAGAGAGAGAGAGAGAGAAAGTAATAGAAGCAGAATCAGAAAGGAAGAGGGAGGGGAAACAGGTGGAGAGAGAGAAGGAGGACATACACTATCGGATACAATAAGCAGAAGTGAAGAAATGGCGATTTCTTGTCCCATCCTTCGAAGCCTAAAAAATGACCACAGAGAATCGACAATCCACACACGAAACCGAATCAACAACTCACACACAAAAAGGATTCCAGTCCACGCACAAAAAGACCCGAACAATCCACACAGAAAAGAATAGATAGTCTACACACAAAGAGAATAATCCGCACATCAAAGAGAATCCCCAATCCACACGCAAAAAGAGAATGTCCAATCCACACAAAAAAGAGAATGTCCAATCCACACATCATAGAGAATCCCCAATCCACACGCAAAAAGAGAATCCCCAATCCACACGCAAAAAGAGAATGTCCAATCCACACAAAAAAGAGAATATCCAATCCACACAAAAAAGAGATTCGCCAATCCACACAAAAAAGAGAAATCCAATCCCACAAAGAGAAATCGCCACTCCACACACACACACACACACACACACAAAAAACCATGGAAATCCACACAAAAAAAGCCACCAAGCACACTCCAAAAAAGAGATTCGAAAACTTGAAAATCAACTCGTGAGTAATGACAGTTTCAGGAAACAATTCCACTCGGAGCAGGAGTAGACACGGACATAAATCTGGAGCGGAGTATTTCTGCCGACCCTGGAATATTAGTAGTACGTGAGGCTGTCGGATATACTCGAGGATATACTGCGGTGCGGAGTACAAAGCCGTTGCCTTCACCCTCGCCTTTATTCCCCTTTCCGCTATTCAATTTTCCTTCCCTTTTCTGTTATTCCCTTTTTCTTCCCCCTTCCGTTATTTCCTTTTTCTTCCCCCTTTCTGTTATTCTTTTTTTTTCTTCTCCCTTTCTTTCCCCTTCCGCTATTCCCTTTTTCTTCCCCTTCCGTTATTTCCTTTATTCCCTTTCTGTTATTCCCTTTTCTTCCCCCTTCCCTATTCTCTTTTTCTTCCCTTTTCCGCTATTCCCTTTTTCTTCCCCCTTTTTGTTATTCCTCTTTCTTCCCCTTCCGCTATTCCCTTTTCTTCCCCTTCCCGCTATTCCCCTTTTCTTCCCTCTTCCTTCCCTGGTCTCCTTCTCCTACTCCCCTCCCTACCTCCTCCACTTCCTCCCTACCTTCTTTTCTCCTCACCTCCTCCCCATCCTCCTCTGCCACTTTATCCTACTCCTTCCCTCCTCCTTCTTTCTCCTTGTCCTCCCCCCCCCCCCTCCTGTTCCCATCTTTCCTTCCCTTCTCCTTTTCTCTCCCTCCCTCCTGCCCCCTTACCATGCTACCTTTACCTCCCCCCTCTCCTCTTTTCAACCCCACCCCTCCTCCCTCCTTTCAACCCTCACCCCTCCTCCCTCCTTTCAACCCTCACCCCCTCCTCCCTCCTTTCACCTCACCCCCTCTCCCTCCTTTCAACCCTCATACCCTCCTCCTCCTTTCAACCCTCACCCC
>NW_020868499.1:270434-275434 GCF_003789085.1 Penaeus vannamei | reverse complement strand
CCGGAAATCTCCATTGGGTCCCGGGATGACAATTCATCAGGAACCTCGACTTCTTGCAGACTCAACCCTCAGGAGGTGCACCGACTGTCGGGGAAATGGCAGGGGAAAAAGGGCGATGCGGCGACGAAGCAGGGGAACTTGCGAGTACGTTTTGGGTCCATAAGCAGCAGTCGGGAACTCTGTATGTGGTGAGGGTCTGGTCTGGTCTGGTTAGTGTTGTTGTTTCTCTCGTTTGTCTCTTTGTCTTTCTCTCTCCTGTTCTCTCTGTCTCTCTTCTCTCTCTCTTTCTCTCTCTCTCATCTCTCTCTCTCTCTCTCTCCTTCTCTCTCTCTCTCTCTTCTGCTCTCTCTATATATATATATATATATATATATATATATATATATATATATATATATATATATTTCTGCCTCTCTGTGAATTCTGTTTGCTTGTCTATACGTGGGTGGGTGTTTGCCTTTCTGTCTGTCTGTATGTCTAACTGCCTGTTTATGTGTATATATATATAATATATAAAATATAGATAGATAGATAGATAGATACAAATATATGTATAAATATCTATCTAACTATCTGTGTATCTGCCTGTATATCTATTTTTCTTTCTATCTGTCTGTTCACCTCATCGTCTATCTATCTGTATGTATTTATATATACCTCTATTCATCTTTCCATCCGTTTCCTTTTCCCAGTTCCTCATCTCATGACGTGTCCTACTTTTGACCAGAATATGTTTTCGGAAAAGCTTCCTGTCATGCAGATACGAAGCGAATAAAAATAGCACTGCAAAGGAAAATATAATAATAATTCCAGGTTAACAAATATCCCAAACACAACAACAGCCGGCCAGCGCTGTCTATAGTCTCATCGTTACCCGCTTTTACTGCACTCGTTAAAAATAATAGCAACAATAACAAGAAAAGGCAAAGCGGCGCTCCCTGCAGCCTTAATATGGACCTCAAATTCACCACGACTCAAGCTAACTCGGGCGCTGTTAACTCACTCTGCTGACTCTTGGTAGAAACAAGAGCGAGTGCTGCTGTTGCCTCGAGGTAGAGTGTGCTGCTGCCTCAAGGTACGCTGAGGGCTGCCGCTGTCTCAGGGGGTGAGTGCAGCTGTTGTCTCAGGGAGTGAGTGCAGCTGCTGTCTCAAGGCAGAGGGAATATCGCTGCAGCTTCGAATGAGAGTGAATGCTGCTGCAGTCTCGAGCCAGAGTGAGTGCTGTTGCTGCCCCGAGTCACGAGCAGTTAGCCGTGAGATGTGGGAAGCGCAGGTCGAAAGCAACTCCAATACACGGCCGTTTACGTCTTCCACTCGCGTCGTAATTCGTCCTGTCATTATCGTCGTCCTCCTCTTGGCGCAGCACTTGTCTGACCCGAAAGCAGTAGATATGTCTATAGAAGGAGGATCTTTTTTGTGTGATTCGAACTGAAAATGTAACTCGTTGTCATTATTGTCTTTTTCTGTGTACATCAATTAGTATTTGCGTACACACACGCATATGTATATGCAGTTATTCTTACCCACATTCTTGGTATTATTGTGAAATATTCGTGTGCGTATTTACACGCCTGCCAATGGAGTAGGGAGCGGCATCCGGGTGAGCCACGCAGCGTGAAGCTCTGAAAGCTCTGGCGGCTCCCTCATCCCCCTGTCATGGCTGAGTATTATGGTCAATATTGATCTTCAGGTCCAGCTGACTTCCGGACCAAATGCCCAGCAGGGAGGACACATGCAGCGCGCCAGGGTTCCCGCGGCCGCACCCTCGCCGACCCCATGCATGCTAACCCGAAACCCTCGCGTCACGTGACTTGCGGAAAAACATCAGTTGGGGTAAAATATTTCGAGGGAACGAAGCATCTGTTACATTTCCAGCCCTTCCCCGAGTGTGTCATCACGGCTTGGTGAAGGAACGTGTAAAATATGCTGAAAGAACGAAGGTGTGAATGCATTCTACGCACCGAACAAGAGCGTCATTTGCGAGACAGCCCACTACTTTCCGAGGAAGAAGCGGCGTCGCTATGGATATGCTCTTGGGCGACTTTCTGGGTCTCCTTCTCAAGACTTCTCGTGATCGGGCTCTCGGGTGACTTCCTGGGTCTCCTTCTCGGGCTCTCGGGTGACTTCCTGGGTGTCCTTCTCGGGCTCTTGGGTGACTTTCTGGGTCTCCTTCTCGGGCTCTTTTCCTGGGTCTCCTTCTCGGGCTCTCGGGTGACTTCCTGGGTCTCCTTCTCGGGCTCTCGGGTGACTACATGCACCCACTGCCTGAATAAATTGAATACACGAAGAGCAAACTTTCTCCGCATTGAGAATATACGCTCACTGCATGATGCTCCCCGCCCCTGCCAGCTCACCCTCGCGCACTGTCATGATAAAGTGAATCTGGCTCTTCATTCTCGCTGTTTAATTGAGTAATATCTTAGTGTAATATCTCAGTTTCATGAGGTATTATATTCTCCTTTCAGATATCTTATCGACGTCCACGCTTGGTAATACAAACCTTGTTATCGTAACATTTTTTTAGAACAGATTTCTGGAAGCTTTTGCAGTCATTATATAATTACACTAAATCATGTCTCTTTATCCTAGTTTGTGTAATTGCTTAAAATTGTCTCTCTAAATTTGTATAAAGTCAGTTTCATTGAAATCCAGCGCTCTTGACTTGAACTAACACTGCTCTGAAAGGATGCCAAATTCCCTTTTAACGCTGGTGCAGGTCACTTTCTCCCTCTCCTTTCTCCTCTCTCCTTCTCTCCTCTCTCTCTCTCTCTCTCTCTCTCTCTCTCTCTCTCTCTCTCTCTCTCTCTCTCTCTCTCTCTCTCTCTCTCTCTCTCTCTCTCTCTCCTCTCTCCCTCCTCTCTCGCTCATTAGAATCATAAAAGATAAGAAAATGGAAGCTATTCTTATCTGAGGTAAACAGTATGTACCTTTTTTAGCTCCATCAAAGAAAGTAATGCCCTATGCATGAAGAGCGTGGGCGTGCAAAGACTGGGAGGACACAGTAGGGAGCATGGGCGTGTGGGGAGAGGGAGGACACAGCAAGGAGTATGGGGGTGTGTGGAGAGGGAGCACACGGGTTAGGAGCATGGGTTTGTCTGAAGAGGAAGGACACAGTAGGGAGCATGGGTGTGTTAGGAGAGGGAAAACACATTAGGGAGCATGGGTGTGAATTGAGAGGGAGCACGTGGCAGGAGCATGGGTTTGTCTGAAGAGGGAGGACACAACAAGGAGCATGGGCGTGTGGAGAGAGGGAGAACACGGCCAGAAGCACGGCCGTGTGAGGGGTATTGAGGACACAGTAAAGAGCATGGGTGCATGGGTGCAAAGACAGGCACGTAGTGGAGGGAGGACTTGGGAAAGCGAATGAGGGAAAAGAGGGGAGGGTAGGCACACTAAAGAGCATGGGCGTGTGAGGAGCAGCTGTGAGGGGACAGGTAGACTGCCCTCGCCCACCCTCACAACAAGGTAACGACTTCCGTTCCGCATTACCATATTTAGGAAAAGTGGGGAAGTACAGCTTCTCGTGGGTGAGGGAGGGGGGGTTGAGGGGAGACGGAGAGAGGGAGGGAGGGGAGAGGGAGAAAGGGAAAGAGGAGAGAGATAAAGAGAGAGAGAGAAGAGAGTTCGCAAGGCCGTAACAGCGATCGGGAAGTAGCAGTACGATTGCGGATCGGGAAAATGAAAGTGGAAAAATTGAGAGATTGGAGGAGGAAGGGAGAAAAAAGGTAAAAGAAAGTGGGGATGGAAGATGATAAAGGAAAGCGGAGAAAGGAGAGGGAGAAGAAGGTGGATTGGAAACCCAAATAAGAAGGGGGTTAGGGAGAAGAAGGAGAAGGAGGAGGAATAGTGAAGAAGGGAAATAGATATAAAGAGAAGGGAAAAAAGGGACAAGAGAAAGAAAAAGGAGGCAGAAAAATGAAGGAGAGAGAAGAGAAACAGAAGGGAAATAGATATAAGGAGGAAAAGGAAGGGGCAAGAGAAAGAGAAAAGCAGCAGAAAAATAAAGGAGAGAGAAGAGAGACTGAGAAAACAGAAGTAGAGGTATTAATATACACACAAGCCGTACACACACACGCACAATACAGCTACCCCGGCTATCCAAAAGTTGAATCAAAACTGGAAAAGAAAAAATGAAAATTGTTCCGAGAGTTGTATACGACCAGATCACACCAACAAATACTAAGACTATTTTTTTTGCCCATAAGTCTTTGAAAAGCCAGTTGTCGATACGAGATACAGCTAAAATTCTAGCGTGTGTGCAGGAGGTTCTGTGATGTGAACTGTGTGCGTGTGTGTCAGTTTTTTTGATGATTTGTGCATGTGCGTATTTTAGGTACACACGCTCAGCTATGTATGACTGTAAATAGGTGAGAATATTTATACAGGATCGCTTGGTAACCTGATTGTATTTTTTATTTTATTTGTTTATAGTATGTTACAAGTATATGATATGTTAGAGTACGAATAGGAGGGAGGATATGAATATATAGATAGATAGATAGATAGATAGATATTGATAGATATAGATGGATAGATATAGAGAGATAGAGATAGAGAGAGAGAGAGAGAGAGAGAGAGAGAGAGAGAGAGAGAGAGAGAGAGAGAAGAGAGAGAGAGAGAGAGAGAGAGAGAGAGAGAGAGAGAGAGAGAGAGAGAGAGAGGATGAGAGACAGGGACAGACAGAGAGACAGACAGACGGACAGACAGAGAAAGAGAGAGAGCAAAGAAGAGACACAGAAAGAGAAAAAAATAAAGAATGGCAGAGGAACATACAGACAAACAAACAAACAGACAGACAGACAAAAAAAAGACAGAAGAGGGAAACAGAACCCCAAGCACCAAACAACTCAGCCCTCCACTTCTTCCTGGCCTCCAGCACCATCCGCCGACGAGACCCAGTTCGAAATACCCAAATCGTGGACCCGCCTTAACTCCGCCAGAAGAGGACACGTGAGTAATAGTTGCCGGGCGAGGTTTGCAAGTGAATAATCAATGATCCC
>NW_020868499.1:262934-267934 GCF_003789085.1 Penaeus vannamei | reverse complement strand
GATAGTGGCTATAATTAAGCGCCCGCAAGAGCAACCACGAAGATAACGATAATGATAACAATTAAGTGACGATAGCGGCTATAATTAAGCGACCGCAAGAACAACGACGAAGATAACGATAAAGATGACAATTAAAGGCGTTTTAAGAATAGGTGAAAACACGACCAAGCGAACGTCAAGCGAGAGTCCCAGGTTCCTCACGTAACGGAGAGGCGTCAGCAGTGCGAGGCGTGTGCTTGGACGACCCCATGCCCTTCCCCTTCTCTTAAGTCTCCTCCTTCCCTTTCTCCTCCTGTTCTCGTTTCCTCTCCTTCTTCTCTTTCTCCTCCTCCCCTTCTTCTCCTCGCGTTTCCCTTCTCCCCTTCCCTTCCTCTTAAGTCTCCTCCTTCCCTTTCTCCTCACCGTTCTTTCTTCTCGTCTCCTTTTTCCCTTTGCTCTTCCCTTCTCTTTCTCCTCCTGTTCTTTCCTTCGTTTCTCTCCTTCTCCTTTGCTCTCCTTCCCTTCTCTTAAGTCTTCCTCCTTCCGTTTCTCTCCTGTCGTTCCGTTTCCCTCTCCTTCTTTCTCTTCTCTTCTTCCTTTCTCTTTCTCGTCTTCCTGTCGTCCTTCTCCCTCTCGCTTCTGTTGCTTCTTCTTCCAATCTTTGGCTCTCAGCTTCCCTCCTCTTAAGTCTGCCCTCCCTCGGCCTTTCTCCTTCCTGTTCTTTCGTTTCCCCCATCTTCCTTCTTTTTCTTTCTCTTCCTTCTCTTTCTCCCTCTCATAGTCCTTATTCTTACTCCTCGCGTTTCCCTCCCCTCCTCTTAAGTGCTCTCGTCCTTCCCTTTCTCCTCGCTGTTTCTTTTCTTCTCCTCTCCTTCTTCTCCCTCTCCACTTCTTGTTCCCTTTGGCTCTCCCTTCCCCATCCTTGACCGTTTTTTCTTTTCTCCTCTCTTCTTTCTCCTCCGTTTCCCTTCTTCCCTTTCCCCTCCTTATTCCGCTTTCTCCTCCTCACACGGTTTCCATTCTCCCCTTCTCATTTTCCCTTCCTGCTGGCTTCTCAACTTTCTTCTCCATCCTTCCCCTTATCGCCCTCCCCCTCTCCCTCAGCCGCGCCAACTCCTTGCACACCCTCCTTCCGCTCCCTCTCCTCCACACACCCCTGTCCTCCACTTTCCCTCACACCTCCTTCCTTCCCTCTTCCTTCCCAAAACATCTTTTCCCCCCTCATTCTCCCCCCCTCCTTTACCCCCTCTTGCCCTCATCCCCACACACGCCCTCCCCATCAGCCCCCTCCATCCGCCTTCCTTCCTCCCGTCTTCCGCTCCCACATCTTCCCTCTCCCTTCCCCTCTTCCTCCACAACGCAGCCCCCTGCTCCCAACCAATCCACCTTCGTCCCTCTTCCTCCACAACATCTTTCCCTCCTCTTCCGCCCTCTTCCTGACCACAGCTTACGCCCCGCTGCCCCCCACCGCTTCCACCATTCCCTTCCCATCTTCCTTCCAGCAACACTGCCTTCCCGCCCTCCCTGCCCCCCTCTACCTTCCTTCCCTTCTTCCCCACTACATCTTTCCTCCTCCTCTCCCTCCCTCCTCTTCCTCCACCAGCATACTTTCTCCCTCCTTTCCTTCCCCCGACAGTCTCTTCCTCGCACCAACATTTTCCTCCTCCTTCCCCCCCATCTTTTCTCCCTGACACATTCTTCAGCCGAGCCCGCCACAGACACGCCTCCCCTTCCTTCCATCCCTCTTCCTCCCACATTTTTTCCCGATCACTTCCCTTATTCCCCCTCTCCTTCCTCCACACGGCCCACCCCCCTGGCCCCTCCCCTCCACCCCCCCACCCCTTCCATCCTCTTCCTCCACAACATTCTTTTCCCTCCTCCTCCCCCCCCCCTCTTCCTCCACACGCCTTCCCCCTCCCCTCCCCTTCCCTCCACCCCCCTTCCTCGTCACCCTCGCCATTCCAACCCCATGGCGGGCGACAGCGTCTCGCGGGGCCGGGTGGGTCTCAGGGCAACCTCAGGGTCCGTGGGAACGTCTCTGCCTGGAGCTCCGTGCTTTCCGTTTGCACGTGTTGCCTACCTGTGCCGTTCGATAGACAGGTGGCGGCGCCTTGCTCGGCTGCCTCGCGTTCTGGCGGAGGAAGGTAGCGTCTGCGTTCGTGTGTGCGCGAAAAGAGACGCTGAAAATAACCTAACTTAACGATTATAAATCGCTGGATGATTATACCTATCATTAAAAAAAGGAACTTAACACATAAATCGCTGGATAATTAATCATTAAAAAAAGGAACATTCTTTTTAAGTACAATTATTTCCATTATATTCACTTCCTCTTCGGATGGAAACTGAATCGACGGGAGGACTGTTTTACGCGAACGCCCTTCCCTCTTACAAGAACGCTAATGCGTCGTCTGGCTCGGTTAACCTCACACTTTTCTCCAAACGAGTGTAACTTCCCATGCAGTAAGGTGAGCCTGTGGTGTCCTGGCAGCCAGAGTTTCACTATCACTATCATCACAACCGCAATCACATCTCAGTCATGACCACTATCATGTCAGGTTATAATTTTTTTTTTATTACGAAAAGGCCATCCAAACCTTGTCTTTGGTTAGCGTTTCTTTCTGTGGCATCCATTTAGAACATCAACATGAAGCACAACATTGAAATTATAATCATATTTAACGCTCCTCTGATGGACAGACCAGATGCTTAATCACCATAGCTGTCAATGGATAAAGAGTAGCATTAAGAAGCAACCAAAACACACTAATCTCTCTTCTATTTACTCTCTCTCTCTCTCTCTCTCTCTCTCTCTCTCTCTCTCTCTCTCTCTCTCTCTCTCTCTCTCTCTCTCTCTCTCTCTCTCTTCTCTGTGTGTGTGTGTGTGTGTGTGTGTGTGTGTGTGGTGTGTGTGTATATATATGTGTGTGTGTGTGTGTGTGTGTGTGTGTGTGTGTGTGTGATGCGTATGATGCGTATGATGGAAGCGCGCGTTAGCTTATGCATGTTTATGTATGTGACGTCATATAATGTAATCACATACAAATCAATCATATTAACCGCGAAGGAAAAAAGCCTCGGCAATGTCGGCGATGCTCCCTGCCGCCGCTGCCATTCATCCTCATAAAACCCTCCGTGTTTCCCCTCACGTCCCTTTAATGAGACGGTGCGTCAGTCATAACTAGTTTCCCTACACCGTGACTCAGCTCGATCAAAAATAATCATTGTCTTCTTTTATCTTTCCAACTTTCTCTCTCTCTCTTATCTTTCTGTTTCGCTTTTTTATCTCCTTCTTTCCAATCCTTCAAAATTTCAGGGAACATTTACGTAATAACCAGAAAACCCTCACGTGCAGGGCGTTAGCAGCGGGTCGGGTGCCTTGCCAGCGTCGACGGAGACCTCACGCCCCCCCCCCCCCCCCCCCCCGCGCCAGGGACGTCGTGCTGTCACTCCCTACATAAGGTTTCATCAGCTGGATCTCCCCTACTAAAATCGTCACTCAATCGTAGGGTTTCACTCGACAGTGCATGCTCTTCCTCTTGTCTGTGAACACCGGGTTTTTCTTTTTCCTTCGTTTTTTTTTTTTTTTTTGGAGTTCCGTTTCCCCCCTTTTTCAATGGCTGGGGATTAATTTTACCCTTTTTTCCGATTTAAGACTAGGGAAGCATTTTCGTTTTTTCCAGGCTGTCTGAGGCTTGTTACAGGCTTCACTCGTATTTCACTTCTCGCACCCAGTATGATGGTGTAATTCACTCTCTACAGCTAAAATGGTTGTATGGGCGCGCGGACCCCTCCACGCCACACACATCACTCCCCCATATAGCGAGTTCAATTATGCAGATAACTCGAAACAGCCAGGCTATGCTCGAAGTCTCCAAAAGTCCAATATCACTGTCCATTTGAAGGTCTGTCCCGTTCATCCCAAAATCCATTTAGCGCAGTATCATTTTTTTTTCTAAATGACACAACAGCATGACACGTTTTTAGTCTCTATTTGTAATACGGCCAAAACGAGGGAAAAAAATAAGAAAAATAACAAAAGTGAATCAATAATCATTCAGAATTAAGACACAAGGGCCATTGGATTTGAAAGTATCATAATCCACAGGTTTTTCAATAAAAAAACAAATCAATAATAACACACCAAGAAAAAAAATCCACATCTGCATCCACTCCATATTAGGATGATAAGTAAACATCCAACCATAATACACCAAGAACCATAAACCAGACCGTATGGTAGCGGACGAAGCCACAGTATAACAAACCAGTCGATACGGTGTGTCTATGTTGCACGAAGCAAATTTACGAAGTCCCTAAACACGCGAATGCTTTATCAGTCTCACAGAAGGGCTCAGTAGATTTCAGAGAGATTTAGAAATAAAAATAACCGAAAACGCAGTGCACAGAAATATTCATATATATAAAAATAGTAGCAATCAAAACAGTCCCCGGTAAAAATAGCGCCATGTAGACAATACACCCCCCACACAGAAGACCAGGAACACTATATTACAGCGGAGAGTAGTCCCAGACCAGGACCAATCAAACACGGTATCCCTTTCATCACATCCTTCCCCAAACACACACAGGAAGCTCAATACACCAAGATCCACATCGCGCGCAGAGTTCGGGGCGTGAAGGGCGCGAACCCATAGAGAAGGTCAGGTCTGTCAACATGCAAATAAGATAATGAGACACGTGGCAGCGGGGACCTTACCCTGGTGACGTAACACGGGGGGGGAGGGGAGGAAGGAAGGGAGGGTTACAGGGCAAGGCAGGGTTTGGGGGTGTGAGCCTTGGGGGGTGAGGGGGTGGGGGGGGGTTGTTTGGAAAAGGGAATGGGGATTGCATCCCAAATCATTAATCAAGTCTCTGGCTTAAACAAACCTAAAAATGTGAACTTACTATCAAGTTTTTGATTTTTCAATGTTAAGGGCGAACGAGGGGGGGGAGTATCGAAGTTTAAAAGGTCAGGGGGAATTTTTAAAAAAACAAAAAACAAAAAAAAAAAAATTAAT
>NW_020868499.1:238316-250816 GCF_003789085.1 Penaeus vannamei | reverse complement strand
GGAATAACTTGTACCTTGTATTATGTCTCTTTTATGTTTTTTTCATTCATTCATTCCTTTTCATGAATGTCATTGGCTGTAAATGTAACTTTCAGCTTTACTGCCCATCTAAAGTCAGTAATTATTGTTGGACTCTCTCTCTCTCGCCCGCTCCCCAATCAATAGCATAATTACCTTCATATACTAATTAGTGCCTCTGGTTTGAACTGTATTATAGTCTCTTCTATCCTCAGTCCATCTGCTTCCCTAAGATGTTCATACTATGAAATGCTGTGTGTCCCTATTTATTGGTAGAGGCTTGTCAAATGTCATGTACAAAGACTTTATGACAATTTTCTCACATGATTTCCCCTGCTTAAAGTTTATGGTTTTAGGCCTGAATGCATTGCAAAAATTTATTTTTTTTTTCTTTTTTTCTTTTTTTTTTTTTTTCTTTTTTTTTCTGCATATCCCGTCAGCAGCTTTGTTGTGTGTAATAGTAAATGGCATGCAACATATTCTAAAATGTTATGTCTTGTGTTATCTGTCTTTGCTCATTATTATTTTAATATCCAAATTAATGATGTCCCCTTAAATTTGAAGATTAGGGAATATGAAAGTACATCTATTTATCTCCCCATGAAAACTAACCAAGGGACACTGTGGTAAAAATGTATGTTGCATATGATTAAAATACAATTACTATAGGGATTAACTAAGCTGTATGTGACTCTTACTAATTGATAATGTTCTGATATTGCCTCTGATCTAAATCATTTAACAGAATTACAAGGCATGTGAATAATATTCATGGAAAGACATGTTAGTATCTTTAAAATAATCTACTGTGGTGGCTCCATAGTAATTGATTATATGAAATGTGAATCTGTTCATCTGATTGAATATAGGTGATAAAGTTTAGCTATTATAAAAATGGGAAACATTATTTTTCAAACACATGTTGCTTTGTGTACTGATATTTTCCAGTGAAATCTATATATATTTGAGTATCAGATTTGCAAGAGAGTTTGCTTTATGTGAATTAGGACCAAATTATGGAGTTAAATTTAAACATAGATAAGATTACATGGAAGGTAATTACTCATCAGATGAATTCACACACACCCATAATTAAATTGCCATATTATTATTATTGTGAATAACATCATTGTTAATAGATGCATGCAATTAATATTTAAATGTCTTCACTGCTCTTACTTGATGTTTCATTGATTGGCAGAGTAGGGTATAACTGGATTTTTAATTCCCCCCTCCCCTTTTTTTTTATTATTATCATTATTATTATTTTTTTTTAGCAAATTTCTGTGATTGTAGACTAATATGTGATATGTCTGTAGCTATGCGGATCAATGGTCATGGAAGCCGTGTGCCTCGACACCACGGCTATGAGTCATCGTCTATGATCAGTTCTGATTTAGAATCTACTAGCTTCTTTGACTCGGATGATGATGCCTCCAGTCGTATCACTGCCACCACAACAGGTATGGGGATACTCTGAAACCAGTTCCACCTGTATTGGAGAAATGTTTTGATAAGATTATTCCATGTTGCTCTAACTTTCTTAACTTGTTAATTGCTTTTTTTGTCTTCTTCTTTTTTCTTTTTCATTTCTTTTCTTTTTTCTTTTTACTACATTTTCTTTTTGCTTTCATTTTCGAAGTTCAATTGAATTTCTGGAATTCATTTTATTTTATTTTCTGAATATCTAGACATACCCATATTCTATGAGCTGTGTCCTAAGTTCGTAGACCCTTACAACATGCTCTGTTCTGACTTTCTTCCTTCTGTTATCAGGAAGCAGCAGCGTATCTCGCCTCCATGCCCGCCATCGACGGAAAAAGCAGCGCCGACACCGCCTGCAACCCCCTATGTCTCGCACTTCTTCTATATCTTCTATTACTGACTCTACAATGTCTCTTAATATTATTACTGTCACGTTAAACATGGACACTGTCAATTTTCTGGGGATATCTATCGTTGGGCAATCAAGTAAAGGTGGCGATGGTGGTATCTATGTGGGATCAATTATGAAAGGGTAAGTTTATTGTTGTTCTTGTCTGTCAGGTTTAATTGTGCTGATATCTAGATATTCTAATTCAGAGAATTAAATATAAAAATACATACTTCAGGTTAGTTACTTTAAGAAAAATTTGGGCTTTGGATATATGTATATATTTGTGTACTACTATATCTTAATCCATTCATATATATATATATATATATATATATATATATATATATATATATATAATATATATATATATATATATATATATATATATATATATATATATATATATATATATATATATATATATATATATATATATATATACATACATACATATATACATATACATACATACATACATACATACATACATACACATATACATACATATACATACATAAATACATACATACATACATACATACATACATACATATATACACACATATATGTATGTATGTATGTATGTATGTATGTGGGGGGTGCTTAAAAAAAGAAAAAATGCTATATATATTTCTGTAAGCTAAATTATGGTTCCCAACTTTGGGGCTTGCAAAGGTAGTAGTTGTTCATGAGCAAAGTTCAGAATTTCAGAGACTCCAACATAAGATATATTATTGCTTGCTATAAAGCCTCCAAAGATCAACTTTTTGGAGAGGAAAAAGAAATGCAAACTCAGTTATGGTTATCCTTTTATTTAGTAGACAGGTCTTTCATAAAACTGGGGTTTCTGGGAAAACTGATTTAAATAGACTGGGTCTTTGGTGGTGAAAGGGTTGGGAACCTTTGCTCTAGCATTTGTATAATAATGGATTAAAGGAAAAAAATCTTTGGTGATAGATTAGATGTATCATTAGTGCGATAATATTAGAGAAGTTGAAACGAATAGTTTAAGATTATGAGGGAGTTACTCCGATGAAAGTAAGTCCTGTGGGTTTTAAGCTCTTGCCATTTATGTATTTGTGATTAGATAGTATAATAGTATGGGCTTTTATTTTTATTATACTGTTATTTTTGCAAAATACATAACCATAGCAAGATTTTTTTTGTGAATTGTTATGGTGTATTTGAAATTTCAAAGTAATTTTTTTTAGTAAAGCAAAATAGCTATCCATATTTGAGTTAATATATGCCTGAATAGGAATGATGTTTTACATGTCTAATTAAAAATTTTATAGAGCAGTTTTTAAAAGATAACTCTGAAATGGAACAGTAAATGAAACCCCGTAGCAAAAATGGCTGTTCAAGTGCTTTTATTTCTGAATTACAAATTTGTAAAGTGTCTCTGTAAATATGTACTGTAGAATCAGTCTCCGTAATTGCACCATTAGCCAATTTGTCCACAAAATTTACAATTACCTGCATGTTACAATTTCTGACTGAAAGTTCTGTTATGAAATGAAAAGAAACAGATCCGAATTGTAGATTAGGGATTAGTACAGAAGGTTTTTATTATAGCAGATTTGGTAGTATATCTATATGTTATTAATCTTAAGGTAGTGTAATATTTCAAAGATTTTCATAATGCAGTAACATGTTCTTAGGAAGCTCCCTCCCAGAAAGATAAATTTGTATTGGTTACAGCGCTATAGAGAGAAAGGATCCTAGACTAATCTCATTTTGCTGATACTATGATACTCTGCCTTTTGATTTCATTGTTAGGAATGAAATACATAAAAAAAATTTGACTTGAGTGATGACGACTGTGAGTTGATATCATAGTATATTGCTTTTTGTCTTTTCAGTGGTGCGGTAGCATTAGATGGGCGTATAGAACCTGGAGATATGATCCTCCAGGTTAATGACATAAACTTTGAGAACATGAGTAATGACGAAGCAGTTCGGGTGTTGCGAGAAGTTGTTCAAAAACCAGGGTGAGTTGAATGTTATTTAATAAACTGATCAGTTTCATTTTTGCAAATACAAAAGAAAGTAATTGCATGGAGTGAAAATTACAGATCTTCCCTCTTATATAAAATGAAAAAGACCTAATTCTTAGATGTACATGTATACACTGTAATAATGCAAATACAAATGGATTCTCTTATACAAGTAAGCTACCCAGATGATAGATCTATTCACAAAATTATCCAGTCATTTTTGGATTTGTGGCATGCTATATATATCTTTTATAAGGCTGTAATACTTTTACATCGTCCAAATATTTTGCATATACGGCTGCCACCTTTCTATCCCATTTTCACAGAGTTGCCAGCTTTCAATTTCCATACTTTTTGAAAACCCAGTCTTTTATTTCGAAGTTGAGATCTTTTTTTCTTTCTTTGGCAATTTCGTTCATCTTTGTCTTTTTCATAAGAATGACTTGTAATTTGGTAAAGGCAGTTCTTTCACTTTCATTCAATATTTTTGTATCATGAGTGTGTGTGTGTATGTGTGTGTGCATGTACGAAAGTGTGAGTGTGTGGATTAGGGTGTATGTGTGTGTGTGTGTGTTTGTTTACATGTATCATAAAACTCAGGAAACTAAACAAATAGAGATACAAGGCCATAGATTTACCAAATAGATGTACAGGCCATTGCTGAAGATGAAAGATACACACATGTAATATATTTCATTTGTGGTTCAAAGACATGTAGACAGACAGACATATATATGTATATTAAGCTGTTATTTATATATTTATTTGTAGATATGCATTTATATATATTTATATATATATTAAAAAAAAATCCTTATTCTTTTCAAAATGAACTTTGCATTTTCAGGCCAATCAAACTTGTTGTAGCTAAATGTTGGGATCCCAATCCAAAGGGCTATTTCACCATACCTCGCACAGAGCCTGTTCGACCCATTGACCCCGGTGCGTGGGTTGCCCATACTCAAGCATGCCGAGGAATACCAGGTTGAGTGTAGACCATGTTTTATTGTATTTGCAGTGCTGCTAAGTTGTCATGGTAACGTGTTTATGACTATAAGATATGAAGGAGCACTGGAAAATACAATGTAAGATCTCTGTTAATTATTTTTTTATGTAAATAGATGCATATACTTTTTTCTTATTTTTATAATTAAATTGCTGTAAACACATCCAACAATAGTATTGTTAGCAAGTGATGGCAAGCAGATACAAGTGCTCCATTCAGACTAATCATGATTGCGTTCACCTTGAATAAGTGATTGTTTGCCCCTAACAATATGACTATGGAGGATACTGTTATGGAATGCAATAGACATTTAGCATTTCTAGGTATATCTGTTGCTTTTCATGCACTTTCAGATGTTAATAAGCAATGATGCTCTCTTTCTCTGTAGACGAGTCTAAATTTTAGGATTTAATATGTGAATAAACCAGATTTTTGCATTATTTTTTTTCTCTCTCTGTCTCTTTCTCATTTTCTCCTTGAATGTATTTAGGTTAAAATGTTGAATTGGAGTTGTTTAATATCCGCGACAGTGTAATGTACATAAGTACATCTTCACAAGCTACGGTCTCATCAGTATGTTTCCTCTTGCACATTTTAGCCTGCTGTCCTTTTGGTTCTTAGATGTTTCCACTTGATTTATGTTTTGGTTAATGTACAGCACAATTTATTTCAGTGCAAAATGGAGTATGAAAATCTTGATAAAGGAGTGAAGTAGCTGTAAATATAGTAGAGGATATGATAATTTTATACTTTATATATATACACACACACACGCACACATATATATATATATATATATATATATATATATATATTATATATATATATATATATATATATATAAATATATATATATATATAAAGTATATATGGTATATATGTATGTATATATGTATGTATATATATATATATATATATATATATATATATATATTATATATATATATATAATACGTATATATGTTATATATATATATATGTATATATACGTATATATGTATATATATGCGTATATACTATATATATCTATATTAATCTATCTATATATATATATATATATATATATATATATATATATATATATATATGTATATATATATATATATTATATATATATATATATATATATATATATATATATGTATATATGTATATATAGTGTGTGTGTGTGTAATGTGTATATATATATATATATATTATATATATATATATATATATATATATATATATTATATATATATATATATATATATATATATAATGTCCATAGATATGGTTATTGATGATGGTATTTACTATCACATCTGCTCAGTAACTTGATGACTTTAAAACAAATTATTTAATTTCTCCTTTTCAGTAGCTGTGTGTACAAAATAAGTAAATACATCAAACAGCTACATAGTCTCAAGAGAGGAAGTGATAATGATTTAGGAGGATTTTAGAGCTTTTCTCTTTTTTGTATCTCATAATTTCAGACTTTATTAAGTTTGATTTCTATTTTGCTTTCTTTTTTATTTCTAAGAATTTGTTTTTCTCAAATTCATAAAACATTTGATTATCTAAGTGGGCCACTTGCATCATTCAGAATTAACTATTCCAGTCTTCTTCTTAGAAAATTGCATTAAATTGGAGATTTTTAAATTGTAATTGGCATTGGCAAGAACAGTGTGTGAAGTATGTAGTAAATAAGTAAAAGATAAAAAGCATAGATTGGTATAGGCATTATGTCCTTGGCCATTAAAAGCCAAGAAATGAGGACAGAAATCATGGTCATACACAGCTGAGTACAGTTAAA
Source organism: Penaeus vannamei (assembly GCF_003789085.1). Taxonomy (NCBI): domain Eukaryota; kingdom Metazoa; phylum Arthropoda; class Malacostraca; order Decapoda; family Penaeidae; genus Penaeus; species Penaeus vannamei. The sequence goes on along the minus strand of NW_020868499.1, from coordinate 244,124 downwards.
TCCCCATAGTATTATTGGCACTATTTTTTATATGAAAATGTTTGAGTAATTTGTTGCATTGATAACCATTTACATTGTTCTCTGCCACAGCCAGTGTAATTTTGGATTCAGTTAAGTGTTTTAATTTTTTTTAATTAGAAAGAAAAGCAGTTGCATGGGAGTGTATTTTCATAATTCATAGAGGTTGTTAGGTTAAGCTCGCATATTACTTTGGCATGTCTTTATATGTGGATGACTTTAAGAATACTAGGCTTTCCTTGTTTTAGTATTAAATACAGGTTGAAGTTCTATAAAGATGTGAAGACCACAAATAGTTAAGTGGTATGGATACAAAATTTTTGCAGTTATGCCACCGACATGTAAGGCAAATAGGCTAGGTCTCAGTCACACATGACCACTTTTTTTCCATCTTGGGTTGGGGTGGGATTACCTATCTTTTTCCATAGTGATAGATAGATAATGGAAATGAAGGCCACCAAGTGAAATTTATTTTGAGTAAGACATCCACATTTTATCCCTACCCCCCTTCCCCTCGGCAGGAGAGTTTCCTGGACGTCCGCCATCTGTCAGCACCTTAACTTCGACCAGCTCTTCTATCACTTCCAGCATCCCAGAATCAGAGAGTAAGTTCCCTTTGATTATCTGATTGTGATATGTATTGATGTTAGTAATTGTCTTACTGAAAATTTGTTATAAAGAGAGTCTTACTCTTGTTTCTTTGTGTTCTTTTATAGCAATCTATGGGCATCCAAAGCTAAGAGAAAGTATAGGTAGCTTTGACTTATATTTGTCTCTCAATGTTATTTTAGTAGGATAAGTGTTATAGGAGTATGTTTTTCAGTAAACTTCATGATTTACCCAAGTACACAAATCTGTGGTAAACTTGTAATTACTAATGCACTCTAGTCAAAGGTGTTTTAGAAACAAATTTTGTTGATTTTTGTAAAATTATAAATTTTTCCTCTTTGATATAAGTTAAAATAAATCTCCTCTTAGTCTACTAGTGACAATAATATATTTCTTGATATATATATATATTTTTTTAAGTATTTATATGTTATATTTATAGAGGTCTTTTAGGAAGTTATTTGCATTTTAATATGTTTAAGTAGTTACCTAAGACAGTGCATCATGCCGTGGAAGCTTTACCTGTAGTTTGGATTGAAAGTGTTTAAGATGAGAGGCAACTTTAATACCTTTAATTGTAAAAGAGAAGGATGTGAGTTGTGTTATTGTCATGGTTAAAGTTTCATGTCGGCATTCTTTAGAAGGAGTGGAACTCTCATCACCAGTGTCATGTGTGGACCTTATCTCCATCACTTGTATTATACAGGGGATCTGATATTCATTACTGACCATGTGTGGTAAGAAGCTTAGCAGTATTTCTTTCTAATCTGCTGAGTCATACGAGCAGCCCCCACTTAAGATTGTGGAATATGCCCGCCAACACATCCTTCTGAGCAGGCCGAAGTTAATCCAAATTACATGTCATATGCTAACTAATTTAAATGTATTCACATGAAGGAGTCACTCATAGGGTATGAAGGATGTCCCTTATAGTCGGCATGTTTGAAATACTTGCAGTAGATCGTTTTTTTTTTTTTTTTTTTTTTCCCCTCTCCTTTCCCCCTCTTCTCTCTCCTTTTTTCTCTCTTTCTCTCTCTCTCTCTTTCTCTTCTCTCTCTTTTCTCTCTTTTTCTCTCTCTCTTCTCTCTCTTTCTCTTCTCTTTCTCTCTCTTTCTCTCTCTCTTTTCTCTCTCTCTTCTCTCTCTTTCTCTCTCTTTCTCTCTCTCTCTCTCTCTCTCTCTCTCTCTCTCTCTCTCTCTCTCTCTCTCTCTCTCTCTCTCTTCTCTCTCTCTCTCTCTCTCTCTCTCTCTCTCTCCTCTCTCTCTCTCTCTCTCTCTTCTCTCTCCTTCTCTTTTCTCCTTCTTTCTTTCTCTCTCTCTTTCTCCTCTCTCTTCTTTCTCTCTCTCTCTTTCTCTCTCTCTTTTTTCTCTCTCTTCTCTCTCTTTTCTCTCTCTCTCTCTCACTTTCTCTCTCTCTTTTCTCTCTCTCTCTCTCTCTCTCTCTCTCTCTTTCTCTCTCTCTCTCTCTCTCTCTTTCTCTCTCTCTCCTCTCTCTCTCTCTCTCTCTCTCTCTCTCTCTCTCTCTCTCTCTCTCTCTCTCTCTCTCTCTCTCTCTCTCTCTCTCTCTCTCTCTCTCTCTCTCTCTCTCTCTCTCTCTCTCTCTCTCTCCTCTCCCTCTCTCTCCTCCCTCTCCTCCCTCTCTCTCTCTCCCCTCCCTCTCTCCCTCTCACTCTCACTCCTCTCTCCTCCCCTCTCTCTCTCTCTCTCTCTCCTCTCTCTCCTCTCTCTCCTCTCTCTCCTCTCTCTCTCTCTCTCTCTCTCTCTCTCTCTCTCTCTCTCTCTCTCTCTCTTCTCTCTCTCTCTCTCTCTCTCTCTCTCTCTCTCTCTCTCTCTCCTCTCTCTCTCTCCTCCCTCCCCCTCTCCCTCTCCCTCTCCCCCTCTCCCCCCCCCTCTCCCTCTCCTCCCTCTCACCCCTCTTTCTCTCCCTCCCCCTCCTCTCTCTCCCCCCTCCCTCTCTCTCTCCCCCTCCCTCTCTCTCCCCCTCCTCTCTCCCCCCTCCCTCTCCCCCCTCTCTCTCCCCTCTCTCTCTCCCCCCCTTCATCTCTCTCCCCTCTCTTCTTTCACACTTCCCATCTTCCCTGCCATTTTATCTCATCATTATACAAATGATTATGTTGGAATAATTTAAGGTTCATTAAGATGATCCATTATCTGAGAAACCAGTCTGTATATGATGTATATAATCTGTAATACCTTCTCAGACCTAAGAGACTTGTCAGATAGTAAAAAAAAAAAATATTTAATTAAAAAAAAATAATAATAAATAAAAATAAAACAAAAAATAAAAAAAATCACCTTCACTCGCACCCTCACCCTCATCGTCAACATCAACATCACCCAGATTCCTGCCTTTCCCCCTTTCTGTACACTCATCCATCCTCTCACTCTCTTCCTCTTCCCATCCTACATCTCTGGCATATTTGGCTGTTCTTTTTGGCTTCAGTATTATTAAAGTATTGTGCCATCTTCTGTACTTTTGGATTTACCATTCTTTTTTATATAAATTTTCTAGTAATATCAAGGTAAATTCAATATTTGCTTGAATTCTTGTTTTTTTTTTACATATCCTTATGTATTTGCCATTGCCAAAGTAAATATGTAGTGTAGGTTTGGTTTAGTTCAAAGAATAAATTAAGAATGTGTAAGCCATTGGAATGTACAAGTTATTCACAACATTTCTCTTTTTTGTAGACTTGTTATTTTTTAACCCCTGCATTCTCTCGTATTCCTTTTTATTTGTTCTGCATAGATATCTCATTGTTTTGTAATGTTTCTTTCCTGGCATCCTGAGAGGCATAGCTTCTTCCTTAGTTTTGAATCACCATCATCAGTAATTGTTCTAATTATGATTGTTGTTTGATGTAAAGAGCTAGCTACAACTTAGATTTTGTAATCATGAAGGCAACATTCCACTGTTACCATATGTTAGCTTCTGATGCATCATTTATTCATATGAAGCCGCTTATGAGGTTCAGCCTTTTATGGCGCTATTTTTGAAGTATTGGCAGCCTTTTCGGATTTGCAGTTTCGTTTAAGATGATTGGAATACTGCGTGTCATGCTTTGGACTGATCCAGTGTCTCATAATATCATTTCTTGTTTTAGTTCAAATTTTTGTTAAAGTATACATATGAGATATTTTATTTGTTAACAGTTACAGAACAAGTTTTGCAAGATCCTGCATAAAGAAGGAGATGGAGGGAACAGGCTCACTAGAATGACAAATTCCATTAATGAGTTGGCAGCTGATGCCTCTCTTCATGTGGCAACTCAAGGCTAGCCAAACTCACTCCAGTCACTTACACAGCTGCTTTGACCAGTGCAGCAGCAATGGCAGCTAATTACACAGTTTATGTTTTAGGACCGTATGAAGAGATGAAGTTGACTGTGAACACACCAATGGATACGATAGTGCGGGCGATGGCTGCACCAGACTCAGGTTTAGAAATCAGAGACAGGATGTGGCTAAAGATTACCATACCCAACGCATTCATTGGTAAGTCCCTATACCATGTTTTGTCCATAGAAGCTAGTATTGTGTAGTATGATCTTATATACATTGATTAATTTCCTTTTTTATCAGTTAGTTTGGGACATCATTTAACTTTGCTAAAATCTCAGGGTTACACACAGAAAACAACCCACCCCAGGCATTATAGTTTGAAATTCTGTGCATAAAATTTTTGTTATTAACATGTTAGCACACGATAAACTCGCAAGTTTAATTCTCAGTTTTGAATGGAAATTACAATCACAAATTGCCAAACAGAAAGGAAGTTTTACATAAGAAAACTAAAAACCAGTTTGGTAGTTAGGGTTTGCTTTGTCCAAAATATGACTTCCCCAGAATTTTAAGACTTTTTCATGAGGTACTGTAGAAAATTGTATCGATTTGAGATAAAATTATTTGAAATTTTCTACTCCTTGTCTAGTCATGGATTGGAACAAATAATTATATTGTTGATAGCACATTAAGGGAATGTATTTGTCTGACAAGTAAAAGGGACATATTTATGGACCACAAGTTAATGCTTAGGTGTATTAGTATTAAAATGATGATTTTAGATTGGTGGAACCAATATGTGTAGATAAGACGAGGTAGTCAGTAAAGACCTGTCCTGTTATTTGCATATCTAGAGATGTAGCAGAGATCAGATATGGCCTTAAGATCATGCTTTTATTTAGCTCCCTAAATGCATAGACATATTTAGTTCCTTTCAACAGATTGTGTCATTATTTCCTCAATATCTAGAAAGTTGGCAGTATTTTGAATAAGACTATCATGTTTGTGCTTTTGTAACATTGTAGTGAGTTGAAATATTTAGAGATTGCAGCTTACAACTGCTTTCATTAAGGAAAAACTTTCCAGAAAAAAAACAAATACATAAAGAAACAAACCAAAAAGCAAAGACAAGTAAAAGAGATCTGACTCATGTTTTTCCAAGTAGTTTCTCCTCAGCAAGTTGCAGGTCCTGATTTATTATGTGCTTTGCTGCTGTATATGTGTTGTTGTTGCTGTATATTTTGTTTTATAATGCTAGTATTTGCACTATCCATATTTAACAGTGAATGCAAGGATAAGGAGTGTGAATAGTTTTATAAAGGAGTCTTGGATCTTGACGGGCATGAACAACTAACATTGAGCATAGCCCATTGCAAGTGTGAATTACAGATTCTTCTTGAATAATATTGTTCCATGTTGCTCTGAATGCTTGGATTTAAATTATTATACCTTAATGTTTTTTTTTGAATTAGTGAAGTTGTTTAGATACCATGTATTTTTTTTCAGTATCATAGTCATTATTATTTAATGATAATTCATCATATAAAAAAGTAACAGAACAAGGTAAAGAGAGAAAAGTACACATGCAGGCACAGAGTCCTTCAAATTCATGAACAAAGTAAACATATCCACAACCAATTATCACATAAAAGATAGACATAAACAATAAACAAGTAAAGAGTAGAATCAAATAATCACATGAACAAATCATAAAGGTACACACAAACACACGCAAATGTACTCATAAGTGCACACACACAAATGCACACAAACACACACATGTACACACATATCCACTTATGCACATGTACGTAAACGCACACGAAAATGCGCATAAACACACACCATAAAGCTCTCACACACACACACACACACACACACACACACACACACACACACA
>NW_020868499.1:220816-235816 GCF_003789085.1 Penaeus vannamei | reverse complement strand
ACATTCCACTCCATTTGCCACACAGCCACCATTCATCACTTGCCACCTCACCCTCCCATACACACATCATCATGCACCCTACACACAACTATGCACTCATCCTCCTACACATCATCACACCACACCACCATCACATACCTCACACCCTCACCACACACACCTGCCATCCATCACACACTACACACTACTACTCATCCTACACACTACTACACATCTATCCTCCACTCCATCTCCACTCTCTCACCTACACACATGCTCATACCTCGTCTCTTTAACAATCTGTTCCAATTTGCCTCACACACTCCTCATTACACACATTTCACACACTCACAACCCATCACCCACTCCATCCTCACACCACTATCACACACACACACACACACACACACATACACACACATCAAACCCCAAGCATACACTACACTATGCACCCATCACACACCATGCACACACACACAAAGCACCATACACACACACAAGCCACACACACACACCCAAAGCACCAACCACACTACAATGCCACACACTACACCACAAGCACCACCACACACATGCACACACAACATGCACAACACACACACACACCACCACCACACTTGCACATACCATGACTACAGCACATTCATACATCGCTACCATCACTACACTCTTGCTCTCTACTCCATCTTACTCATGTTACATAAACAACCTCATACCATCTGTATTATCTGCATCACTCTGGCCTTCATCTCATGCACCCTACCATCGTTCTCGTCTACCACACAGTCACACTCTCACTTCTCCATCTCACTCTACTTTCTTTCATATCCACCACCTCCGCTCACTCACACATCTCGCTCATCACCTCACACTCCCACACTCTCGCTACCTCTCGATTGCAAGCACTCCACTTACGCCATTCCACCTCCCACTACCTCAGCCCATACACCGCCCACACTCACCACACACCACTTCCTCATCAATGCACTCTCACTGCATACATTCCTACCTACCTACCATACACACAAGCACAAGCACACACAATCCTCATACTGCACCTACATAGCACACACATCACTCCACTCACAGCACATCCTATCCACACCCAAGCCCACAAAGCCACCCACTACACCACCAAGGCAACCACACACACACACAAGCACACACTTACACAACACACCAGCCACACACACCCACACACACACAAGCACACACAACACACCACAAGCACACCACCACACACACTACAAGCACACCACATCACACACACACCCACACATACACACACACCTCCACACACATACACACACACACACACTATCACCATCACCCACACACTCCTCTCACACACACATTACCACACACACAACCGCACCAATCACACACACCCAAACACACACACTACGCACACACACACACACACACAACGCAACATCCACACCACAACACACCACACACACACACACACACACTCACCACACACACACACTACACTCACACACACCCCACCACTACACCTTCACCTTACTCGCCACCTCACTCCATGGCGCACACCACCTCACTCCTTAGCGCGCCACACAACGACACTTTAGGCGCCACCTACCACACACCCACTTCTAGGCCGCCACACTACGCACTCCCTTCCCTAGTGTTGCACACCACACACTCTCCCTTTAGCTGCCCTCTCGTGACTACCACTACCTCATACTCCTTAGGTGCCACATCACCCTATTCACCTATAACACCTCATACATCCACGCGTCCATGTACACATTCACACACCTTACCATCACCACACTTTCACTAGCTACACCTCACACCATCACACACACACTTACAACGCTACCTACACACACATACCACTCACACCAAGCCACACACACTCACTCCCTCCCCCCTCCACCCCCCTCCCTCTACCCACAAACTCCCAAGCACACACACACATCCACAGGCACCCACACCCATACCATCAGGTACACCACCCACTTATACACACAGCCGTACACACAATACCCACACACTACCAGGCAGGCACCCCACACACACATGCACGCACACACACCCACACAGGCACTGCACACACACACACCGGCACCGCTACACACACCACACCAGGCTACGCACCATTCACATACACAGGCACGCACCACACACACCACACGGCTACCGCACTACACACACACACAGGCACTGCACACCACACACACATCCACAGGCCCTCTACCTGCACCTACCACTACCATGCGCATCACACACACAACACTACACAACACTCACACCATCCCATCACACCTACCCACACACCACACACACACCACCACTAATCTACATGGCTCCATCACACACAGAACACACACACAGCTCCACACACAGCGGACACACACACAGGCACACACACAACACAACTACTACACTCACATACACACACACACACACACTACAACTACCAGCAAGATCCACATCGAGCGACACACACAAACACCACGACAGAGGCCTAAACCACAGCGACAGCATGCACTTTCACACGACGAGGCACAAACACAAACAGACACACCACGCAGGGCTTCTAGCCACCACTGTATACGGCACATACACACCACACTTAGGCGCGGTTCTACACAGCGAGCACAAACTTGGCGCACTCACACACACACACAGGAACACACACACACAACAGGCACACACACACTTAGCGGCACACCACACACACTTAGTGCCGGCGCACACACACAACTTTAGGTGCACACCACACACAAACAATTAGCGCGCACACACACCACACACTTAGGCGGCACACAACACCACACTAGGCGCACATTCACGCACCTCTTTACGTGCACACACACACACTCTTAGGTGCCACACGACACACACAGCCATGCCACACCACACACAGAGGCACACACACACAGGCACACACACACAGGGCACACACCACACACAGGGACACACACACTACACAACACACAGGCGCACCACACACACACACACACCAGGCACGCGACACACCGACACAGGGGCACAACACACCACAGGCACACACACACACAGACACACACCACACCACAGGCACACACACACAGGCACACACACACACACACAGGCACACACCACCACCACCCCACACACACACACACACACAGGCACACACACACAACCACACACACACACACACACACACACACACACACACACCACACCACACACACACACACACACACACACACACACACACACACACCACACACACACACACACACACACACACACACACACACACACACACACACACACACCACACACACACACAACACACACACCCACAACACACACACACACACCACACAAGCACACACACACACACAAGCACACACACACACACACATCACACACACACACACACACAACACACACAGCACACACACACACACACACACACACACACACACACCACAAGCACACACACACACAGGCACACACACACACAGGCACACACATACACAGGTACACCACACATACACAGGTACACACTTCATTCACACACATTACACACACATACACACAGGTTACACACCAAACACACACACACACACACACACACACACACACACACCACAACACACAACACACATCACACATTCACAACATTCACGCAGCACACAGTTTCACACACACACACATTCACACACACACACATTCACCAGCACACTCACATTCACACAACACCACACAACAATATACACAACACAGCGAGCACGACAACAGCCCGACGACCACACAATCAGACACACACACCCCAGTACTCAGGAGCACAGCGATACAGCACACACACATACACAGCACACTATACACACACACGTATTCACGACACGCACCACACACACAAACACGCACTCGACCACTCTACAGAGCGAGCACGCTCGAGCTCAGGCGACACACACACACACAGGATACAAACGACGAGCATCATTTGGAGACACAGTATATCCAGCTACAGCGAGAGAGGCGCATTTACACATATCCACACAAGCATCATGCACCAGCTAGCAAACAGCGTAGTGCTGTGACACGAGCAAAGCATGCACACACACAAGCACGTGGGGGTTGTCTCTATTCATATCTATAGCACTCATGCTACTTACTATAGCTCTATCAGACATATTCATCGCTTTATCACTCTCTTATGTCTTTCGGTCTACATCACACTTCGTTACTTCACACACACACTGACACATACACCTCACATACACATTCATACACACACTGTACTTATTCCCTCACTCTACTTATACTCACCTATTACCTCATCATCCTCACACACATACCATCATCATATTCATCATCTACACACACACACACCACACACACTTGCATCCTAACCATCACACTTGCACATGCACTATGCACTACTACATCCACTTTGCACTACTATATCATATATTTGCACACCACTACATTTCAAACCCATTATCCATGACAACACATACTGCTCTACAGCACTTCACATGACCTATCATTTATACCACTTGTGTCCTCATCTATCACATGCGCCATCACACTCACCATGTCACCCACATCCCACCCATATGCCATCCTACACTGCTACACTCACTCTTTCAGGTCAACCATCATCAATTTTGCCATCTACTATTGCCTTCCGTCTTACTACTCGCTCATACTTTCTACCATTGCCATATCATTATTCTTTTCGTACCTATATTATCCTATTTCCCTCACTTACTCATCACATGCACACCTGCACTGCATGCACATTGATTTGTGTTAGTCCCGCACACACCTATGTTTCCACTTGGGTTATTCGCCGACACACGAACGATTCGGCCTCTAATAGCTCACACTCAATACAAACCAAGCACAACACGCGTCATACCCATGCAGTTATTTTGCATCATCCATGTTATGTCCTAGACTCTCGATGTGTACAATAATTTAGTACACGACTGCTGAGGTTCCACACATTGCATACCACACATACACCATTAACTCTCCACCATCTCATCGATGTTGATTGACTCGTCAACGGTGCTAGAGCGTGCTTCGAGTGCCAGTCTGTTAGTCGATCCACACGAATACGTGTATGACTATGCACACACATGTTCGCAGATTTGTGCTTGTACATATGGCGCCACACAGATATGTATTGTTAGCTCGGAAGCACACTCACTCACACACACATACATGCTACACACACGCCATCACAACATTCCATCATTGTTGTGTGGTATTTGTTTATTCATGTTTTGTGAGATAGTGTTAAACAACCCAGGGTGTTTCAAAGAGTAATATTAATAAATAAGCTTAGCTTCCAAAAATTCCTTTCTTATTGCTCGGCTGTGATCCGCTCATAGTAGTGGTGTGTTGTCTTTGTGTTGTGCTTAGTTCGGATGGTGCTGTGGCTTGATCCAGAGATGGTAGACGGCTTGTGACTAGATTTGTTCGCGGTCGTGGCGATAGTCTCTTTTGACTTTATATATGTTGCTTTCGCATTGATGGTCCAATTGTTATCTTTGATGTTGGGACTGACATCTATTTAGTCCTATACGTCAACTAGAGATTAGATGAAAATAGGTCTCATCTTCCGAACAGTGCTATTATTGTGTTTTGCGTTGATCTGAGATGTACAAGTAAGTTTGGTGATTTTTTGTCTTGTATATTTGGTGATATTTTTTTCCTCTTCTCCTTGTTTGTCTTTCGTGTCTTTGACTATTGTTGCATTTCTTCTTCTTCTTCTTCTTTCTTCATAGTCTTTGTTCTTGTTACTGAAGTCTGTATCTTCTGTTACTTCGTGTTTCTTTTCTTCTATTTTGTTTGTTTTCCTCGTATTTTATTCTGTTTTGTCTTTGTCATAGATGTGTGTGGATATTTACTAGATGTATGATCTTTATCCTTTGTTCAGATGTCTGGGCACTCTTTGCTTGATTGAATAGGTTCTGTTGTTGCGGTGGGTTTGATTGCTTGCTGTTGTTATGTTGCTTTGACTAGTTGATGTATTTTGTTTTCTGCTCTGCAATGAAATGTTTGTGCTTTTGATGTTTGTTGATAGTCTGATATGTATCGTAGCTGTCCTCGCTCTGATGTCATTTGAGTCATTTTCGTTGGATTTGTGTTAGTGAATGATGGGTGGTGTGGTTATAGCAATGTAATAGAAAAATAAGAGATAAAACATGTGTGGAGTAGAAAGTGTGTTCGATCTTTTGAGATTGCTCGAGATTTCGGCGAATCGCCGTCCGGAATTTTTTTGGTGTCTCGTTTTTTTTTTTTTTTTTCCCAACATTCACACATGTTCCTCTCGCGTTTCTCCGCCAGTCTCGACATGACATAAGGCCTGTTGATGATGAAATATGGTTTAGCGCGCGCTCTTCGGTGCGCGCGCAGCGCTGCCAAGGGCATATAGACACCAACCTTTCTCAGCGCCCGCTTCGAACTGTATTCATGTTTGTGTTGATTAAGGCACCCAGATGCTGGATGATCATTCATATTGCATTCGCAGGTCTCCTATCTGGTTCGCTAGACACGGTAGAGAACCCATATCTGCTGTCACTGGCGGTCATCGCGTTCTGTTCTAGACAGCAAGTTGTAAGTTGGTTGTTTGGGTGTGTGAACCATTGTCCTCTGTCCTTGCTTTAAGGTGCATATCAACAGATGATTATGATGAAGAAACTTAAAGAAAATTAGATTTACTTGTCAAACTGTAGATATGTTTTCATATTTTCTCTTGTACTTTGAAAACTAATTTGATAGACAGTTACAGAGCACTTGTTGTTGGAAGGTACTTCATATTCAGATATGTTTACAGTGTACATAATGTGTTTTATTTATGATGGAATGATGCAATGCAACACGGGTATAGGTATGCATTATTGTTCTGGTTTAGAACTTTTTAGTATATTTATCACCGGCTGAAAGCAATACTAAACCTAAACGTTAACCCATTGGAGCTGGGTGCCTTGCTGCCGGTATATTGGCCAGAATCTGGGCATTTGGCTTACTTGAATATGGACTCCCATGTGGGCTATGTAGGCATAACCCACAGAACACTCCTATGCATTGTAAAGAATCTCTGGCTCCCCTTTACAATGTTTTTTTTTTTTTCTGCTTCAGCAACTTTTCTACTTTTGCCATTTTCCAAGGTCTATGTTTGTCATTTGTTATGCTGTATCAAGAAGGTAATTGGCTGTTTTCCTTGCACAAACCATATCATCTCTTTTGTAGTCTACAACTATGTGTAATAGCAATAATATTTTGTATTTGTGTTATTTTTAAAATATTATCCAGTTTTCTGTAACACACCCTATGCTATTGGTCATGGTGGACAATAATAGGATCCTACAGTGGAAATAGTGTCTTCCCTGGAGAGCTGTTGATTTGTCTATGGCTCATAGAGCCATAGCGCAAGTGTGGGATGGTACATGCCACACTTATTTACTGGTAGAAATAATGCAAAAGCCCTTTTCTAAATCCACTGATGAGGTAGATCTTTTGCGCATTTTTGGCAAGTCATTCCAATCACCTGGCCTTCAGCCAAATTTTTCAATTATGGTATATTCCCACCACCTGGCCCTCAGCCAAATTCTTTTATTATGGTATATTCCCATCACTTGGCCATCAGCCATTCAGCCCAAATTGAGGTGAACTTGCTTGTCATGGCCAGTGTGCTGTATGTGTGAGGAGAGAGAGAGACGAAGATGCGAGAGAGAGACGAGAGAGAGGAGAGAGAGAGAGAGATGAGAGTTAGTGTGATGTAAGTGAGTGTCGTGTGGTGTGTGTATGTATGTGAGAGAAGAGAGGGATTTACTTGTGCGTGTGCTGTGTGTCTGTTGTCTGTCTTAAGCTGTGTCTGTGTCTTGTCTGTGTCTGTTCTTTTAAGCTCGAGCCGCCTGTTTTTTTTCTCTCCGTATTGTTGAACAAAGTGGCCTTACTTCTCTGCTGAATGCTGAAAAGTTTTTGCAAAACAGCGCTCCCTTTCCCTCCCCCGCCTTCCCCCCCGCGTGCACGCGCCAAAACGTACCTCACACAAGTGCACAATTCCCTCTTTGCCAGCATTGCTCGCACTTACTCTTAGAGTTTGTTATAGATTTGCGAGGGTCTTTCTTTGTCTCTCATTTTAACTTCTCTACTTGTACTGTAATATGCGTCTTTTGTGTGTTACAAATCGTTTTGATATTGGTACGGTTGCTGTATCTCTTTCCTTACCTTGCCTTTTAGTCTACTCGTACTCGGCCTTAAGGTGTTTACTGTCTGATGGGGGCATCCAGAGAGATATAGACCAATTTACACATTGATCCTGGGCGTGATCGTATTTCGCGCATTTGCCAACTGCTGTAGGTGCGTGTAGGTTGTATTAGTGGCGGGTTAATCCCTAGGAATAAGTTACCGGAAATAAGCGTATATGACATCAAACATAAAATAAATAAAATTTCCTTTTCTGACCTTTCTATTCCGTTTTTACTTATATTAAGCGATCCACGGCACTAGATCCATTGCGTCTGTTGCACGAGGGCACGTAAAAGTCTGGTGTCACCATTTAGATAGAGCCCAAATCGAATTAGAGACAAATTATGTACTCTTTGGGTGGCATAAATGTCTAATAAGCCCAAGTGTGAGATAGCAGAAGAGATTTTTCACAGGAATCGCTACCCCTCGCCGCTCTCTTGCATTATAGGGAGTTGGTCAGGAGGCTGCTCTGCTCTCCGCCGCTTCATTGAGTGTGCACACGTGCTTCGAGGCGCCTGACACACTGCGAGCGGGCAGGGTATACCTCGCTTTGTAGATCATAGGAAGTCTCTCGTGCCCGTATTTTCAGCACTGTGGAGGCTTTGCGTTGTGTATCATCTCTTGTACATATTGATCACACTGCGTGATTTCTCTCGTTGTCTATGACTCGGCGTTTGGGGTGGCGTGTGCATCTACTTTGAGCTAGGATTATTTGGGGAAAATAAAGCTCATAGTTGCTGCTCTGTTCTCTTCTACTTCTCTCTTCTGTCTATTATTGTATTACTTCTATCTCATTATTTATTTTCTCATTCTCACTTCTTTACTTTATTATTTCTGATTCTTCAGAATGGCTTCTCTCTACTCATCTTCACATTCTCAAATTTCTTGCTAATATTTTTTATCATTATTTTTCTTTGCTTTCGGTTCAATTCTATATCTTCTTATCTCTCTCACTCTCTTCTTGTGATTTCTTCACGTCTCACTGAAAATTTCTCTCTAAGTCTCTGATTGCATCTCATCATTTGTTTCTTTTGTACTCAATTCAAAGCAATCTAATTTCTCCGTCCTTCCAAAAATTCTACAACTAAGTCTCATCATCCTCGCCAACTGTTCTCCTACTATATATATCACAAATTTGTCCCCCACCTCTACTCGCTAGTCTGGCTCTACTCTGCGCCACCATCCTGCACTTCTCTCTCTCTCTACGCTGTCACTCTCCGCTTTCCACACGTCCACTCTTACTGATAAATATTACTTTTTACCGCAAATATAATTGTTCCAATGACACGTAATCGTCGCGCATGAACTAAGTGTGTATATTATATATAGACAAAGTGGGCCGCACAGGTTTTGTCTTCAGTCATATCCAGCTATTAAATGTATCGAGAGGGGAAGACGAGGCACACTGAGGTGAGGCAGGGAGGGGGACACCTTAGCGCCTTTACCGCCCCCATCGGCAGCTTCACCTTGGGGTGGCCCACATATGCCATATGCTGGCACTTATGTTCCCCCGGCTACAGGCTACGCGCCAATGCCATTCAATTACACCAATGAATCATATGCATTTAATAGAGACAGCAGCACCAACAGTGGTTCTGGTAAGTGATACCACATGCTTTAGCTTTTATTGTATTCATTTACTTCTTATAGAGGGAGATGGAGAGAGGTTGAGAAAGAAGGGGACAGAGAGAGACTAAGAACAAGAGTGAGAGTAAGAGTGAAATTGATAGTCCAAAGAGTGAGAGGTAGAAAGAGAAAGAAAACTAGGCAGAATGTAAGAGAGTGATAGAAAGAGAATAAAAGAGTGACGTTGAGAAAGAGAGCTTAACCCCTACAATGACGTTATGGTCCCACCCTGGAAAAAGCTGGGTCGAGGGCCAGGTAGCATGAACATACCGTCACTTACGAAGGCCTGGGTGCCGGAAAAGACTCGCCAAGGATGCACAAACCTCTTGGAGTGTGATTTGACTCATTTGGCACTTAGAATTGGGGGCTTTAGCATTATTCCCATCAATATACAAATGTGGAATGTAATGTGTGTAAGCTGTGACTGGAAGAGCGCCGACTCCAGGGAGGACGCCATTTCTATGCTGCGCACCGCAGGCTGCATTACGTAAAATTGAAAATTACGAAAAATTAATTTTGTGACGCAAATAACCAAATGTTCCATACTTACTACATAGAGAGATGATATGGAGTCTTTACAAGGAAAATAAACTTTTGCCATTTGGATAAAGTAAATCAAAAGACAAATATGGATATTGGAAAATGAAAAAATACAAAATAACTTTGCATAATCCTGTTTGCGTCAATCCTGTGCATGTACACACCCTGCCTGCATATTTTGAATTTGATGAATTAAAAGAAATCTTGTGTCAATATGTTCGTATAATCCACAGTTGGCTTGATCCTGCACACAAGTATCTAACCACCTGTTTTGAACATTCATAAGGCAAGGTATGGAGATAACTGCACACAGGATCAAGCCAAATGTGGACATCTTGGTATAGAATTTTGTTAGATTTATTTCTTATTGGGAGAGAGAGATAGATAGAGACCTGATTGTGTAAACTTGTGTTCTACAAACATCAAAGATAAAAACTACATTTAGTGAAAAATATGACTTCAGTACCTATTTGTAGTGAGACAACAAGGTGAAATTGAGAAAATGCAGTCATTTGGGGGTTAAGATGTAATTTACAAAGAAGCTTCATTGAGGCTTAGCTTGGACTTTGTAGGTTGAGTTTAGATTTTGATGGGTTGAATTATTATTGAGCCTCACATCCAGCCTGCATAAGGTCATAATCATTAACCAGTGGGGAGTGACCCTTTCCATATAGTCCTCCACCATTTTGTAAAGAGAGGCATTCTAAAACATGGAAGAGCATAGTCCCTACAGTGTGTAAACATGGGAGGCAGCTGGAAGCCATGATAACATTTTCTTCCATCTTGACACTTTTGCAATCAAGTATTTATTGGGAAGTGCGGACATGCGTAGCATAGTCAACCCTAGTTACTCACGACATCAGAGTTTTATTAGTGCATTGTGTAAACATGGGAACGGCAAGCATGGTGGATGCGCTCCGATAGAGCGTATTCTGTTCTTTCCTTGATCTTGACACTTTTTGCAGAGTCAAGATATTGATGTGTCTGATTCGCGATAAATGAGATATTAGACTCACTTGAGTTTCACGTTGCAAGTTGTTGAAGTTGTTCTATTGTAGCGAGTATGTTTGGGTATTTAGATTTTGTTACTAGTTTTCGCGTTGTCACAGCTTTAAGATTAAGGTTAAGAATTAGGGAAATGATCTATGGATGCATATCTTTTCTACATATTGCTATATGGTGTGTTAGGTAGCCGTGCCAATTATGAAGAGATTATACAGTGTGGCAGATCTTTCAGTGTCGCTCTCGCAATATTTCAGAGTTCGCATCAGCACATAGCTTCTGTTTAAGTTGTCTCTTAGTGTTCAAAGCATTGGACCAGATGGATCTCATTCCTTAGCATATATGGTGTTGAAATCAAGTGTATCTTTGTGGTCTATGTGGAAGTTCCGTAAGTCGAGTGAAGTTCACTGTGCTGTGCTATGATCTCCTCTTTCGCGTGTCATATTGTGATATACGCACTTACCACCTCTTACTAATCTGCAGATTTAAATAAGTCGCTGCTGCTCTTATTAATGCGCGAACAAGACTGTGTAGACAAGTTTTTATAGCATCATATTGTATCTAGAAGTTAAACTGTCATGCTATGCCTGTCAGACAAAGTATTAGTGCACACTCAATCAAATGTGTCTATTTAGTAAGTTCGCATACCATGATATTTATGGTGTGTGTTGTCTGAGTACTCAGATGTGATATAGGATGTGTGTGATTGTATCGTGATGAGTCCTTGTGCTAGATGTCTCGGTTTTTGGGCTCGTGGTTCTAGTGGTTCCATATCACTGAGTCGGTGCGTGATGATAGACGTAGTGTCGTGCGTCATGCAGCGCGCTCAGTAAGTCCATACTATGATCCTGTCAGTCAAAGTGTTCATACCAGTAAGTCATACTATGATCCTGTCAGTCAAAGTGTCAACCAGGTAAGTCATACTGTGCAGCTCTCAGCTGTCAAAGTGTTAGATTCAGTGATATGTTGGGTAGTGCTATGAGTGTCGTTGTGTGCAGTGCTCTCGGAAAAAGTCATTTGTGTACTTCGCGCGATTGTTGTCAGTTCGAAGATAAGAGTGTTCGATATGCTAGTCAAGTGGTGGATCAATCAAGTAATGCCAGTGGAGATGACGATGATCCCTCGCACTGACTTGTCCTTTGCAAGTGCGTCTCATTCTGTCTCTCCCTCGTCGCTCTATAAGCCAGTTTTTAAGCTCTATTGTCACCCCTCGCTCCGTCACCATTGAGAGACTCATCTATCTATCTTCTCCGTCAATCGTATTCGCATATGCTGTACCGCAGGATCGGCTACTAGTGAAGGACTCGTATTTCGACCAGCCAGTTCCACTTTGGTTTCCGCACTCCCCTTATTCTATCTTCTCGTGGATAGGTCATATTAATAACTACTGGCTTTCAGAACTCCAAGTGATTTAATTATTATTAAATTGTGTGCATAGAGTATATCAGCTCTCAGGAGGTCTATGCTCGCTCATTTCTTTTATACTGTTGTGTATTAGATATCTTTTCTGTGTTTTCTTCGATCGTGTCAGCTATTCATGTGTCCTCTCCGCTCAATACGACCTGTGCTGGGTCTGGTCACAATGGAGCACTTTATATCCTAGTAATCTCACTCTCTATGACCAACTGGAGGTGGAATTTCGCTGGATTCGTGTGGTGCTTGTAGGCTCATTCTGCCGACTGTGTTTTGACAGGTTGTAGATAATAATTTTTTTTGAGGACTAATAATTAAAGCTGGCCTGCCTACTATGTAACCCCAATGGCTGGTTCAAGTGAGGCGCACTTGTCCGCGCTCGCTTAGTGACAATGCAGGCAGGTGCCACCCTGGTACCAGCCTACATGTGTTGAGCTACGCACCTAGGTTTCGCGCGCGGATTCCTTCTTAGCTCACTGTACTCTATCGCGTGTGACAGTGCGGCTGTCTACGTTGTCTACGTAATTCGTCTCTCTCTTGTGTCTCCGAGTCTCTCCCTCTTTTTTTCTGATGTTCTGTGTATAGTCGTGCCCTTCTACATCCTGTGATTTGCTTAATATCTGCCATCATGTTTTTTTTGTATTTTGTACTTCTCTTTCGGTGTTTCGTACTTGTTAGCTCTTTACGCAGCCTCCTTTGACCTAATATCTCAATATTTATGCTCTTACAGTAACTTGGATACGCTACTTCATTTGACTCTGGTTCGTGGTTTATTGTGGATCTTGCACACGATCTGTAGAAATCTCCAGACTTGCTCTCTTCCTTATAAGCCCTGCAGTACTTGTTGGATCCGTTGTACTAAGAAGGATGGTTTTTCAATTCTCCTTTGGTCATACTCTGCCTGCTCCTGATGTTCTCAGAGTCACTTTCTCACCAGGAGCCACGAAATCCTTAGTCAAGAACACCTTTTTTCATATCAAATGTTTCACAAAATATACATTGCTCTAAGGAGCATACACTCGCATACGTTGACTTCGCATGTAAGTCCCTTAATTGCAGCTTCAGTGTTCTTTCCTATAATTTACCATTTACATGCCTCTGTGGTTGTCTGGGGTGTTCATTTAGCTAGCATCTCCACCTAACTGGGAGGGCTGAAGCTGTCTCGGCGAATGTTTGACTCTCATCAGGGTCACCTCACCAGTAATAGGATGTAGCCACGCCCATCTTCCCTTTATTCACAACTTAGTTGTGGCCTTATCTCCGCAGTGTGTACTTTCATCTCTGAGACACGCAGTTCGTTTCTATACTTTCTATACCATACTTGGTTCACTCTGCGACTATGTCAGGCATGCGAATGATGGATGTCTGAGGGACCCAATGGGTCCTTCGGCCCACTTCACTTGACAGCTCGTCAGACTGGCCATAAAATGTTAATCAGTAAATTAGTTTCCTTTCTTCGTTATTAAAAAATTATATATGCCATTGAAACAAAAGACTAAATAAGTCCAAATTAAGCCCACGTGTCTGTTGCTCAAACTAGAAGCCTGGTTGGCTACTTGGACACAAGTCCTAGGCAAAGACAAGACCAGTTGAAGTGTGGCTTTAGGGTAGTAAATATATATATGCTAGAGTATTTTTTATATGGACCTAATGAACATAGGAATGTAGACAGTCCTTGTAGTCATGGTTATGCTTGACAGTGGGTCATAGACTCTTTGCCTCCCCTTTTCAAAGTTATATTGGGCAAACTTTTTTTTGCTTTATTGCTATTTTCCAATGTCCATATTTGTCTTTATTTGCTTTATCCAGATGGTAATAGCTTATTTTCCTTGCACAGACTCCATATCATATTTCTATATAGTAATTAACTTGGTGCAAGGAAAAACAAAATGGAACATTTGGTCATTTGTAATTTTCAATTTTACGCAATACAACCTGCGCTGCCAGTCTCAGCAGCCAGGGCCCGGATTCACTAACGCACTTACAATGGGAAAATCACTGGTAACTATAGTTACCATGGTAAACAGACAGCAGTGGTATTCACTAACAACTTGCCATTGGAGTTACCATGGTAAATTTTACCAGTGGTCAGAGCAGTGGTAACTTCTGGGAAGACGATGTCATACAATGCACAGCATGGAAATGGTATCCTCCTTGGAGCTGGCAGTCTTCCAGTCATGGCTTACGCATGTTAAATTCCACATT
>NW_020868499.1:168173-188173 GCF_003789085.1 Penaeus vannamei | reverse complement strand
CGAAAACGATAATTATCGTTTGACTGGAAATTGTCGCATTCGGCCAATATGCCAGCGGTATCGAAACAAACAAAACAAAAAACACGGAAACGTGAAAGAACCACGGGAATATCCCTAGTGTGACCCCCCTCTCTCTCTCTCCTCCCCCCCTCTCTCTCAAATTGCCTTGTGCTGTCAGTGTATTTTAGCCTTTGGATGGTATTATGGCAAGTCTTGGCCCTAGTATTAGGGAATTCTTAAATGACAGAAGGCCCACACGTATAAGGATTCCTGTTTATCGAGAAATGTAGACAATATAGTGAAAGTGCTTTTTAAAAAGATGGGTATCTCTACTGTCCAGAAGGAATGGCGAGGAGTTAAAAAAAAACTTGACTGCTTGTTACTGGTAAAATTATAAGAAAGGAGGCAAAGACGGTTTAGATTACAATATAAAGTGTGTATTTTAGATTTATCTGACTCAATTGGTATAACCGATAAAGACTCATCTGGATGAAATTCATTCTTGAACTTACATTCACTCGTGTACTATCTACAATTCGTAACAATCCGGCATAACCACCAATTTGTCGATTTTGAGTTTTAACAATGTCTGTTTTGCTCAAAGGTATGTGACTGTAGCATCATGACGTTGTTAAGGCTTCTACAATTATTGAAAAACTTTGCACCCAATTTCTGTAAAACTTACTTTTTGCACATAGCGCCGGTTCTTGAAAACACGGACGAATTTACACCATAATTTAGTATAATCCGTTAATGCATCTAGTATAATCCGTTTTAGGGGAGGCCTCATTTTGCGCATGGAGGTTGATAATCAATTATACATTGCCCTACTCAACTATACAGTTAATGAGGAATGTTCTTCCATCCCCAGGTGATAACACTTCCATAATTATAATAATTGATTTTCATCACAATTTATTGGCATCTTTATATTTTGGTATTTTCTATTTTTCGGATCCCTTTCGTTATCATAAAATGTCATGATAATGAAAAAAAGGGGGGGGGGATATAGGTGATTGGTGTATATACATTAGCAGCTATGAGTCGAAACATAAGTTATGTTGGACTAACTCATGACAAAACATGACATTGGTTACGCTTCGAGTCAGTCAGTTTTGGTACTTGGCTAAGCGGGATATAATTATGCTTGCTACGATTGGATTTATGTTCAAGTTACAAAGAACATCCAACAGGCAAAGATATTTTAGTCCATATCTCTATGTAGAAGTTTTTGGAACGAACTTTATCATTTTTTCCGAGTTTCCTATTGCCATGAAATTGACGAAACAAAGCAATGTGAAGGATATGACCGGCGCGAGAAAGAGCAAACAGCGGATTAAAAATCAAATGAAAAGTACGAGGAATTGAAGGATTTCTCTCTCTCTCTCTCTCTCTCTCTCTCTCTCTCCCTCTCTCCCTCCTCTCTCTCTCTCCCTCTCCCCTCTAATCCGCTCCCGCCCCTTTCTTCTTTACACTTTTCCTACTCCTTATCCTCTCTCTCCCGCCCTTCTCCTTCCCTCTCTCCCTACAGTAACGCCTCTCTCCTTAAAGGCTAGGATCCTCCAAGTCGATAGGATGGAGCTATTACCGCAAAGAAAATTGAAAGACGTTTTGATACTTCATAGAGCAAGAATGGAACGCCATTGATGATCTGTTTTCAATGCAACATCCCCTGATGGTAAATACCTGTTCATGCGCTGGATAATAAGTGAATGGTGGGAGTTAGGGATGTAAGTGAAGTTACCCTGCATGTGGAAGTGGAACGGTAAGCTCAGAAACAAACAAACAAACAAAAAAGAAGATTTTTTAATAGCAACTTGTGCAACACGTGTTCTCTAATTATTCTGCGTTGAGATATTTACATTTTTGGGTTTGTTTTCAATACTACAATAGTTCTTTTTATGCTTATTGTCAAATGGATCGAGGTTTTATATTTTTTCAGTATTCATAGGATCCTGATTATCTATAAATTATTTAGTTTCACCCAAACAAGTATTGTTACCCTTCGGCTGTATAGTAAATTCTTTCACATATTTGTGATGAATATAGGATCTCGCCAAGACCAGAGATGGTGTCTGTTTTACTTCGTATTTAACGCTTCCAACTAATTTAGTAAAATTGTAGTCTAGCACATTTATTTTAACCATTAACCATTAGGAAAATCGTATCCAAACAAACCTTCCGTTAGGTGTAGTTAGGGACGGAGTGACCAAGTTTACATGGTGTCGATGACCTAACAAACGTTGGATTTGTATATTGACTCAAAAATGCTTTCGTGTCAGAGTATTCAAAATAAAGCTTATATTCAATCAATCGTGTACATAGAAACAACAGATACATGCAATGAAGTCCGACACAGAATACATATTTGTTTTTCTCTCGTCTTAGGTCAGGTCATCTTCTTTCTGTCAATTGTCTTACTAATAACGTACCTTGAAGTCTCTTACTGTGCAGATATTATATATTTATAAATCTTACATGGTCGTGTTTCAGTGATGAACAATGGAAAACAGGAGAATGCAGCAAGAGGAAGGCAATAAATATTTGACTGCGTACTATTTACGATGAAAAAAATATCGCAACCATTCGCTGCACAAGAAACTGAGTGACGAAGAGAATGTATGTTACAAGACATTTAGATTAAAAGTTTTTTTTTTCTTCTGTGAGGAAAATATGCACATTTAGGAAAAAAATTATATGCAAACTAAATGTTCATGTATACAAAAAAGTGTCGATGCAAAATACATAATGAAGGTGAAATCTGAGGTTGAGGGGTTCAATAAATAAACATGTAAATACAACAATTTTTTATTGAATCTATATTTACAAAAAGAAAATAACAATCCAACATCCTTGGCGGTACCATAGAGGGTGCAGCCATTTCTTGTCTATGGAATATATAAGTAACATGGCAACAGTGGAAATTGACAAACAACGAAATTGTTGGTCTCTGGTTTATCTCTGGGAAAAATAATGGAAATTATGATTTGTAATTATGAAATAACATCTTTAACACAGCCAAGGTACTTCATTTAAGCTGCCACAGTCTTAAGTCACAGAGGCAAAAGGATCAAAGTCCATTGCTCACAAAGGCTGAAGATATGCAAACAAGAGTGCATTTTGGTCAGCAATTCATTTACCGTACAACAAGAGGTAAAAACCTGGAAACAGGTATCAGCAAAAATAGGTGAACTTTAGTTCCATTGTATATAGGCTATAACAAACAACAACTCAAACTCGCTATGTCTTACACAAACAACCATTTCGCACAATTCGTTGTTTAACAATAATCAAGCTTCTCTCTCTCTAATCCATGGGAGACTATTAGTTACAATATTACCCTTTAATAATAACCATAACAGATCAAGTGACGTGCATAGTCAAACTATTGCTGTGCACTAAGCAACTTAACGTTATGCAGCAATGGGTCTCCGTTGACATCCAACAGTTGCAACAAAATAGGCGTCGAAGGTGATGTGGAAGCTGCAGTCTTAAGAAGCAGCTTTTCTAACAACATAAAAGGATGATGGGTAGCTAGGCTTGGGGGAACATAACAGTAAATTTCTCTGAGGACATGGTTATGAATTTTAGTGACGAGGAAAAAAATTGTCAAGCATAACACTGATATATTTGGATCAGGTCCACACTCTCTTGAACAAGTCCCATGTTGTCCCAGCCTGTGTACCCATGTGGGGCACCTGGCCCACCTACAACTATGCTCTTTTGCAACAAAATATGATACCTACTATAAACACTACCCAAATGACATCTAAATGCACAAGGGTATAACATCTCTATAATAACGACTAAAACATCACATGTCTAAAAATAAATAACAGCTATCTATAGGGTTCACTATACCTATCACAATGACATTGCATGAGAATGAAGCGATTCTGGGTGATGTGACTCAATCTCACGCCCACACACCTGCAGGTGCAACGACACCTTATGGAGGCGAAAGTGGTTGCGGGGGCGTGGGCAACGACCCCTAACAGGCCTACAGGCTTCAAGTGCAGTGCAACCCATGTGAGGCCGTGAGGGCTCTCGACCCCACTGACCATAGCACCAAAAGCACGGCTCTTGCGTGACTCGATGACTCTATCCTACAGCAACCTTGCACGGACTCACTACTCGATTTACGTCCAACGTACACACACACACACACATTTGCGCACACACACTGTCTTTTTCACAGTAATGTGCACCTACAGATTACAAGTGAGCATGTGACCCACGGGGCCGCAGTTCACAGCAGTTTAAGCGTTGTACCCTCAGTGTCTGGGTAGTCCCCCACCCAGGAGTCTCCCTGTAAGGCACAAGCGGGCGGAGGCGGGAGAAGTGCCCCCTTTGCCTGCCTTCCAAGCCACAGGGTTAATATGATGGAACAAAACCCACAGTATACACCGCAGGATGCTCACATGACAGCACAGCAAACTGTCCTGCAGGGCACAGGACCCTCTCCAACACTCAAGTTTTTCAGTGGGTGCGGCTGAAGGGGCGGCCTGCCATTGGTGTGGTGTGCTGGGGAAATGGCTGGTGTGGAGGCGAGTGATGAGCCAACACCACTGCTGCCAACAGTACTTCGAGCTTCAGTTTCATCACTGCTCTCCTCTGACTGGACTCCACTATCCCCTACTTCACCGTGTAGGCCTGTTCTGAAATGCTTTAGAAAAATATCTGGATTCCCGAAGCGCTCTTCCGCTGCTGCCGCCTCGTGCGGAGTGCCGGTGATGTGAGCCATGTTATTTAGCAGCTTCTCTGCCTTCAGGATCTCCGTGGCGAGGGACATCGGGGACGCCTCCGAGTGCCGCTGAGCCACGTCGTACTTGTGGGGAACTGTCTCCACCTCCTCAGACCCGCAGTCACTTCCGGCTTCCGAGTGAGCCTCGGCCGCCGGCGTTGCGTCTCTGGTCCTGCTGCCGCTTCCCGGGAGGGGCGTGGCGACGGGGGTGGTCTCGTCAACCTCAATGCCTAGCTGGTAGTATTTCGCATATGCTACTGGGTTGTAGATTTCGGGGTTTCCAGAGTATTTCTCGATCTCCTCTTCGTCAAAGCTATGATTGGTAGAGGCCGGGCGGCTGGACGATGCCTCGGAATACAGGCGGTCGAAACTGAGGTTACTGATGGTGCTGGCGCCATCGTACTCATCAAAAGTCTCGGGAGTGGTCCCCCTTGACCTGCTGCAGGAAGCAACCCTTTTGCTGCAGCTCTCCATGTCCGATTTCAGGGCATCACTGGAGGCTGCAACAAAAGGGTTGCCTTCCACGTTTTTTGGATCCATAACAATTGCTTTAGCTTCCTCTGAGATCTCGTCTTCTATGTACTCGTCTTCTGTGTCCAGCTCGTCGTCGAGCTCTTGTTCGGCCAGGAGGAGGCTCTGTACCTCCTCGGAGAGGGTAAAAGCCTTCTCAGGAGTGACTTCCCTAATCCACCTCTTCACGGCTTCGGTCACCTTCAAATCTTTTAAACTATCGCGATCTATACTGCTCTCTCTAGTCCCTCCGTCATTCACAGCACCTTCTGTTCTCGAGTCAACACTAATGTCGCATAGATTTGTGTTTCCTGGAACAATAGGAGAGTCTTGAGCAATTTCCAACTCCTGAGCAGAAATCTTAGAACATTTGATGTCAGGCTCACTGCTGACTGCTACCTCACCCTGACACTTAAGGTTAGCCTCAGCACCCTTAGTTAAAAAATCACAAACTGACTCGACATTGCTTTCGACACAGACGTCACTAGTTTCATTACTGAATGAGACTTCTGCAATGCTCTTACAGTGTACTTCACCATCTGCTGAATCTTCTGTGGCTAATTCTAAGGATTTCTCTGTAGTAGTTACTTTATCTTTTTCCTCTATCAATTCAGAACATTTATGATTTTCGCCTATTTTGTGAGCATCAGCGCTGTCAAAAATATCATTTGATTCTGTAAAACTAATTTTGGAACTCTGAATGTCGACATCGGTACTCACACCACAAAATTTTTCCTCCTCCTTTTCAGTAACTTCAGACTCCGCACCGGACACAGGACTTGCACAAACACTTTCTAACTCTGCACTGTCAGCGAGCGCCAACGTCGTGCAACTTTCAGCGTCAGTGATGTCAGTTACCGGCGCTGACACTTGCGTACTTCTGCAGACATCACTCGCATCTTCACAGCTCACAGGAGTTTGTGAGAGCAGCTCCTCGGCGCCGCTTGCGTCACACTGTTCCGCAACCTTCGGGCAACTGTCGTCGCTCGCCGTTAACGAAACAGTTTCTGCGGTATTTTCTGCTGTTGCTGAAAGGGTGTCGTCGGACGATGAAACTTCTGATAAGTCAAGTTGAGCATTAATACATGTTTCGTTTTTTAAAGTTTCCTGAAACTGACAGGCATCCGAAGAAGCCGCCGCTGTCTCCTCGCCGGCAGGGTCGCCTTGCTCGGCCGCCGCGCCCTGTTCGCGCGAGGTCCGCCGCTCGCGGGCCTCCAACTCGTCCGAGGACAGCTCAGTGGCCGCCGTTTCCTCAGACTCCGAAACCCCGGAATCCGAGGATTCGGTCGAGTCCGACTTCCCGACCTTCGCCCGATCCTGCAGGATTTCTTGGATCTGTCGCCGCTCCGTATCCTGCAGGTCGCTGAAGACCGTCTTGGAGGCGTCGTCGCCGCTCGTTCCCCCCGCCTGCTGCGCCTGCTCGCCCCCCGGAGGAGGCACGGCCTCGGGAAGGTACGGCGAGTGCTGCACGGACACGAAGCCCTCGTCGTGCGCCTGGTGGGGCAGGGGGGCGTGGGCGGGGAAGGGCTGTGGCACGTACGGAAGGCCGTGCACGTGGCACACGGAAGCGGGGTCCAACGGCACCACGTATCCGCCGGGCGTGGCCACGAAGGGCTCCCCCGTGTACAGGTGGGGGTCCAGGTAGCCTCCCTGCAAGCGAGAAACACGACTGTAATATAAAACCGAAGGAGAAACGCAAATGACGCACACTAACAACAGGTGTATGGCAGAAGGAAATGTCAAGGACGAAGAAGCAGTTCACGACACTCACAGATGCGGACTCGGCCTGGCGGCGGCGCTGGTATTTCTTCTTCTTTCTCTTGCTGTAGTTCCGTTGCTGTTGCTGCTGTTGGTGTAGTTGCTGCTGCTGCTGCTGCTGGTCAGCCACGACCACCGGGTATCCGTAGATGACTGCAAAGGAAACGAGAATCGTAAGGAAATAATCTAAAAAAAAACAATAATAATGAAAAAAAGATGCTTAAAAATAAAGCTCCAAATGCATCAGCGCCGAACTAAGCGCCGTAGAATCTCGATGATGGAAAAGCACCACGCGCGCCACTTCCCCGCAGCGCCTCAGCGGAAACTTCCCGCGGAAGCCCTCTGCCCGATGATGTAATTGCCCTCAAATAACAATCCCTGGCGAACTCGCCAATTACATACGCATTCAAACGCGGAAACGCCACTGAATTCTTTTCACAGGGAGTCAAGGCACATATAATCGCCTTCAGATATGCAATATATGAATTCGCCAAGGAAATTACGCGAAAAAACAAAAAAACACGAAAAACATGCATACAAGTAAACAAACAAATGCAAGGACATGCACACGCACACGCGCGCGCGCGGCACACACACGCACACGCAACGCACACACACACGCACACACACACACTTCTCTGCATCACCCGCAAGCAAAAGCCACCCGTGGGACGCAGCGTACCCCAAACATTTCCCTCTAAATATGGAGAGCAGCACTGACAGGAGCGACGGGGTCACTGAGTGCGACCATCACAAATGCGCCACACGCCAACCACTCCCCACTCTCTCCGCTCACTGCACTACACCATTCCTTCGAATTCTCTCCTTACCACATCCAGCCCCAGACTTCCCACAGCTGCTTGTCCAAGCACCAGCCCACGGCAGGGCGAGGGAGGTGCCACCAGGCCTGGATCGCGGCGCACGGCGCTAGTGCCAGCAGCGGCGCGGGTGCCTGCTTGTTGCGGGGCGGAAGCCTCGTCGCTCGCCGCTGACGACGCCCTGCTTCGCTTTCGTTTCCTAGCGCTTGTGGCAGGCAACTCGCACGGCAAGGAAATAGTATGGTAATTCTGAGCTTTTTGTCCTGCCACAATGCTTGAAAGAAAAGGAACTCAAATAGTGCGTCGTAACTTTGCAGTTGACTGTGCTGCCATCTGTTGACCGTCTGAAGAGCCTCGCAGTGTCACTGAATATACAGGCCGGTGCAAACATACTTAAGTTGTCCTTGCACCCGCTCGTTCATTTTCTCTCTCAAATGTGTGTGCATGTTCGTGTATGTGTATGATAATATGTGCAGCGTGTGTGTTTCTGATAGTAAATGAGCAATACACTGTGCGTTCAATACAGTGTACGTATGTATGTGACTGATAGTTTGTGTAATAATAGTATGTGCACAACAGTGTGTGTGTGTGTGTGTGTGTGTAATAGCAAGTGTGTAATACAGCTCGGCTGTACTACAGTGAGCAGTATGTAATCAAAACACAGTCACGTAATGATATACATATATGAACATATTACAGGAGGGAGGGAGAGAGAGGGAGGGAGGAAGAAAGAGAGAGAGAGAAGATAGAAAGAGAGAGAGAAAGAGAGAAAAGAGAGAAAGAGAGAAAAGAGAGAAAGAGAAAGAGAGAGAGAGAGAGAAGAAAGAAAAAGAGAGAAAGAGAAAGAGAGAGAAAGAGAAAGAGAGAGAGAAGAAAGAAGAAAGAAAGAAAGAAAGAAAAAAAGAAAGAAGGGGAGGGGGGAGGGGGAGGGAGAGGGAGAGGGGACAGACCAAATGGCCCTGATTAATAAGCAAAATACAGTCACCAACCAACAAAAATGAACACGAAGTTAGCACAGAAAAAGGGCGCTGTCTACCAAGTCACGAGTGGAGGCAGGAGGGAGGCGCGGGGGGTAGGGCAGCAGGGAGGGAGGGGAGGGGCGGGGGTAGGGAAAGGAGAGGAAGGAGAGGAGAGGAAAGGCGGGGGAAGGAAGGGGAGGCGGGAGAGGGAAGGAGGAGAGGAGAGCAGGGGAGGAGGAGGGAGAGGGGAGGGCAGAGAGAGAGAGAGAGAGAGAGAGAGGGAGAACAGGGGAGTGGGAAGGAGGGCAGGGGAGTGGGAAGGAGGGCAGGGGAGTGGGAAGGAGGGCAGGGGAGGGCAAGTGGGAGTTTACTCTTGGCTCTGAATGACGTCAAAGGACTCATTTTTCTCTGCTATTCGCTCTCTTTATGTCTCCGTTAGTCTTTCTGTCTGTATACCATTTGGTCTTATCATTGCTTATCTTCTAGATCCTTTTAAGATCTTAAAGGATATGTTATTTCTATCTCTATTTATGTGTGTCAGTCTGTCTGTCTGTCTGTCTACCATATGCTCTTACTACAGCTTATTGTTCAGATCCACTTTAGGTTTTGAATTATTTGTTCTCCCTCATCAGTGTGTCTGCTCGTCTGCCTGTATGTCTGTCTCTCTGTCAGCTTGTCTGTCTGCTCACGATTCAGATCCATTCGAGCGATTGAATCTATTTCCTCTATCCCTCTAATGCCCGTTTGCCTGTGTCTCTCTGTGTCTGTGTACCTGTCTGTCCATTTCCTCCGTCCTTTCACCCCTATTTTGGAGCCACCAACTGTAAACAAAACGAGAGCGTGATCGGAAGGGCGTAAAACCTGAACAAAACCCTTCAACAGCAACAAACAGTCAGACGGCCTAGTACATCCGGTAAACATCTTCCAGTTACGTAAATAAAGTATTCTATTACCGAATTATTATACAATTTAGATGCATTGTGTGTGTGTGTGTGTGTGTGTGTGTGTGTGTGTGTGTGTGTGTGTGTGTGTGTGTGTGTGTGTGTGTGTTGTGTGTGTGTGTGTGTGTGTGTGTGTGTGTGTGTGTGTGTGCGTGTGCGCCGCGCGTGTATGTATATATGCCTGACGTATATTTGTACGAGTATGAGTATGTGTATTTGTGTACACATTTGCCTGTGTGAGTATGTGTGAAGCGTAAAGGAAGGAGACGAGAACAGAAGCGAAAAGAGGAAAGGGAAGAAAAGACACGAGGAAGGCGGAAAGGATGAGAAAAAGGGAAAACAATCTTGGGGACAAAAAACCGCAGAGAAAAAGAAAGCCAAACAAAACAGGCAGATACTCCCTCGCCTTCCCTAGCCAAGAGATCGAGTTAAACAGTCGATTATTTATAGCAAGGTTGCAGCACGGGAGGGAGGGAGGGAAGGGGAGGGAAGGGCCACTTTTTTCTCTCTCTCTGACTTTTCTCTCCGCCTCTCTCTCTCTCTCTCTCTTTCTTTTCTCCTTTTACCATTTCTTCTTCTCTCTTTCCCTCTCTTTACCATTTCTTCTCTCTCTCCCTCTCTTTACCATTTCTTCTCTCTCTCCCTCTCTTTACCATTTCTTCTCTCTTCTCTCCCTCTCTTTCTTCTCTCTCCCCCCCCTCCCTTCGACCACATGGGGAACTCGCCGTCTTCTCTTCTTCTCTCTCTCTCTCTCTCTCTCTTCTCTCTCTCTCTCTCTCTCTCTCTCCTCTCTCTCTCTCTCTCTCTTCTCCCCCTCTACCACACCACATGACCTGGGAGGTACTTGACTCTCACCCGCCCCGAAGCCCCTCGAAGCGCGTGAGTCACTCTCCTCCTCCTCCTCCTCCTCCCCCTTCTACTACTGTCCGGACTTTACTCCAGAGGCAAACGATCTAAGCAAAGAAGTAAAGAAAAGAAGGGAAACAAACAAAAGTATCAAACGATAACGACGGCGCCATTCCCCATCCGACCGGTCCGAACGCGCCATTCCTCGGCTCTCTCGCGCGTCCGTCGGCAGCCCGTCGGCAGCCCGTCGCCACCTGCTCCCCGTCTCCGTCCCGAAGCCGTTCATAAAGCGCGAAGTGGGAGGCGATAAGCCCGAGGGAAATGGGCTTTACACCTTTCCGTCGCCGGGTCTGGTGTCGCGGGGTCGGCGCGGGTACGACAGCGGGCCTGGCAGTTGGAACACAGCGACGAAATCCACGCATTAAGTGAGCTTTCGGAGAATCGCGGACAGAAAAGGGCAACGGAAATTCGTCCATTTTTAAGAGGGACGCTCAAAATAAAACGTCCCCAACGCTAGCCGACGTCCGCGCTGTGCAGACGGCGGAGAAAACTGTAGCAACAACTGATCCCAAGTCCTTATCTAACGATTCCTTCATCATTAACGACAGAGACACCCATTCAGGCCTAGTTGTGTATCTAATTGCATATGCATTTATTCATCAGTTGGCATCCATCCTGCTCTTAAGCTCCATTATGCAATCCATTCGAAAAAATGCCCCCCCCCCCTCTCGCCGCTGATTCATAATCGACAAGATACAAATTTCCCGCGACGTCCCTGGCACCCTCGGCTCCGCGCGCCCTTCGAGAACCTTCAGGTCCCACTCGCCAGGGACCTCCGGATTTCAATTGACAGAGCAATTCATCCGTTAAGTGCTGTTATTAGCTGCCATTGCAGAGGGAGAAAAGATTTCTATAAAGTGACGCGGACGACTAAGGCCCACGGACATAGCGGTGAGGAGGAAGGAGGAAGGAAGGGGAGGAAGGAAGGGAAGAAGGAAGGGGAGGAAGGAAGGGAGGAGAGAAAATTGGAAGGAAGGAGAAGGAAGAGGGAAGAAAATTGGAGGAAGGGAGGGAAGGAAAGAAGGGAAGAAGAAAGGTGGAGGAGATGGGCCCAAGAAGGAAGAGGGAGATAGGAAAGAAGAGAACGGAGTCAGACGAAAGGGAGAAGAAGAAAAGAATGAGCCGAGAGTGGAAAGGGAAAGCCCAAAGAGAGAGAGAGAGAGAGAGAGAGAGAGAGAGAGAGAGAGAGAGAGAGAGAGAGAGAGAGAGAGAGAGAGAGAGAGAGAGAGAGAGAGAGAGAGAGAGAGAGAGAGATGGAAAAAACTAAGAAGCTCGCCCTTACGAAAGACCTGACGAGGCGAAGGGGGGCGCAACGACAATTCAGGGGCATCTCGAGGCGACGACTCAAGGCGCTCGACGAAATGCCAAGCTCCACTATCTATCACTCTCCATTTATTATTCGTTATCACTCACTATCTATCACTCTCCATTTATTATTCGTTATCACTCACTATCTATCACTCTCATTTCACTCGTTATCACTTACTATCTATCATCGCCATTATCACTCGTTAACACTCACTATCTATCACTCTCCATTTATCACTCGTTATCACTTACTATCTATCACTCTCCTTTTATCACTTTTATCAGTCATATCTATTACTCATTTATCACTTTATCACTTTATCAATCTATCACTCTCCATTACTCGTTATCACTTACTATCTATCACTCACCATTTATCACTCGTTATCACTCATTATCTATCACTCACCATACTCGTTATCAATCACTATCTATTACTCCTTCCCAGCTGAACAAAACATGATAACAAAACTACCCCCAAAAAAAAAAAAAAAAAAAAAAAAAAAAATAAAAACATAAAAGAGGAAAACTGAACCGCTAAAACAAGGTACAAAAAGACGTAGAGAGAGAGGTAATGAGGAAACCGGAAGTCCAAATCATAAAAAAGAGAATGTCACGATAGGGGGGCGGGGGAGACAAGAAAGAGGAAGGAATGTGTGCAATAGAAGAATGCAAACAAACAAAATAAATAAAACAAAATCAGTAAAAAAAAAAATAATAATAATAATAAAACAAATAAACAAAAAGTCAGTAAAAACAATAAACAAAACAATATCAGAAAAAATAAAATAAACAAAAAAATCTGAAAAAATGAAACAAACAAATAAAATACATGAAACAATAAATACAACTAAATAAACCAAAAACTAAACCAAACAAACCGAAGAATGTCAAACCACAAAGAAAGAATAAACATGGAGATTCCTCCCTTCTTCCCCAACTCACTCCTCCTCCTCCCTTCCCTCTCTCCCCTACTCCACCCATCTCTTCCTATTTTCCTCCTCCCTTCCTCTCTCCTACCTATCCACCATTCTTCCTTCCCTCCCACTCCTCCCTCCCTTCCTCTTCCCTTCTTCCTCTTCCCCTTCCTCCCTCTTCCATTCCCTTTCCCCCCCCTTTTCGTCGACCCACCACCCTGAGAGTAAAGAAAGAAAGGTTTACGATCGCCGGCGGCCGCGGGGACGTGGCTAGCAAGACCAATACAGGGGAAGGGAGGAAGGGAAGGAGGAGGAGGGAGGAGGGAGGGAGGAGGGAGGGGGGAGGGAGGGAGAGGAGGGAGGGAGGGAGGAGGGAGGGGAGGAAGGAAGGAAGGAAGAAAGGGAGGGAAGGAGGGAGGGAAGGGAAAGGGGGGAAGGAGGGAGGGAAGGGGAAGGGAGGGAAGGAGGGAAGGAAGGAAGGAGGGAGGGAGGGAAGGGGGGGGGGAGAAAGGAATAACAAAAGGAATAACAATAATAACAGTTTCTTAAATGATGATGATGATTATTGATGATGATGATGATTTATAATGATGATGATTGATAATGACGATGATGATGATAAATAGTCGTTGGGATATCTTACCAAAGATACAATGCTAAAGTAAATGCATTATACTGAAACACACAGACACGCACACACTCCATAAACACACCCACGAATAAAATGCAATCAACCTACACACATACAACCCCCAATTTATTTATTTATTTATTTATATATATAATATATATATATATATATATATATATATATATATATATATATATATATATATATATATATATTATATATATAATAGTTAATAAACAGGCGAGAAGCAACGTTAATCCTGACGTATCTGAGACAAAACCCGCGAAAAAGATTTTTAACTCTCACATTCGACGCCGCTGGGGGGAAATCGAGAACATTCGATTGCTTGGCCGGAGGGGTCGAGAGAGAGAGAGAGAGAGAGAGAGAGAGAGAGAGAGAGAGAGAGAGAGAGAGAGAGAGAGAGAGAGAGAGAGGAGAGAGAGAGGAGAGAGAGAGAGGAGGAGGGAGAGAGGAGAGAGGAGAGAGGAGAGAGGAGAGAGGGAGAGGAGGAGAGAGGAGAGAGGAGAGAGGAAGAGGAGAGAGAGAGAGAGAGAGAGAGAGACCCGACCTCTTTACCCATTCTACTTCCGTCCAACCCTCTTCTAACCTGATTCTCATTTCCCCCTTTTTTTTTATATCTACGTCATATCCCTCCATACCTTCCTCCACTTTTTTTTTTGGCCAATCTCTTCCCCCTCCACCCACCTCCACCCCCACCCCCACCCTCTCTCTCCCCCTCCTCCCCTTCCCGTCACGTGACCGATACGTTTTATGACGCAGCGATGCCGGACGACCGCGTGTGTCCAACGTGGTCGCCGCCTCCGCCCAGAAACACGCCCACAAAAGCTCCGTTGTCGATAAGGCGTGAGACGTACAAGGGAATATATGAAAATAACAATAAGAGAAATGTATGGATAAATAATAGTAAACTATAAGTATAACAATATGATGAATATACGGCTGAATAATAGTAAATAATAGAAGTATATAAATAAATGAAGTCGGCGTGACAGGTGGAATGGAAGGTACAAAATCATTGACACAAATAAATATATACATAAATAAAAATGAGACTATTGAGACTATAAATATCTAGGAATACCTGTATGTAAACACCCCGGTCTTTCATACATCAAAATTGTCACATGGAGAAAAAAATCTTGAACGAAAAAATTAAACATTTCATTGTAAAAATAGAAGTCACTTCCTAGTCCAACCTAAAAAAAAAATAATAATAAAATAAAATAAATAAATAAAACTAAAACTAAAACTAAAAATATGAAATAAAAATCACAACCCAAAAATTTTTTTCTCTCCCACAGTGAATAAATCAAATACAAAAACGCTCGGGATTTGCAAAGGCGGCGGCGGTGTCAGCATGCGAGTAAGCTGACGAGAACGGTCGGCTCTAAAAAGCGCTTGACTGTCTTGTCAGCTTCCAAAAGCCTCAGAGTAGCCCGAGATTTACTCCATTTTTCCTCCTCCTCCTCCCCTCCTCGATCCTTTCTTGAAACGGATGAACACATTTCAAGGAACTCCTCCGGCCGGCATGACGCTGCAGGAGAGAGCCCTTCGATATTCCGTCAACCTTTCTGAAGACACTAAGCTTAACAGCGATGCAAAGCCGACGATTTTCTCGGCTTGGAAATGCGATCTTCGTGTGCGCTTTTCCCCGACATTTTTGTCTCGATCTAAAAAAAAGCGGTTAAAGTGATAAAATAAAGCAGAGCATTCGAGAGAAAAAAAAAAAAAAAAAAAAAAAAAAAAAAAAAAAAACGTGACCCGATTATCATTTTTTTTTTTTTTTTTTTTTTTTTTTTTTTTTTTACGGATTTTCCTTGGCAAGGAAGTCTGATGATCTTCTCTCCTCTCTCTCTCTCTCTCTCTCTCTCTCTCTCTCTCTCTCTCTCTCTCTCTCTCTCTCTCTCTCTCTCTCTCTTCTCTCCTCTGTCTCTCTTTGCCTCTATCTTTCAGGTTTCGTCTCTCCCTCTCCCTCCCCCTTTTCTTCCTTTCTTCCTCCTCCTCCCTCCCTCCCCCCTCTCTCAGTCCTTTAAACTTCATCCATTAAATAAAAAAAAATCTCACGCGCCATAAAAACCGCACGTGAGGACACACATTCTCCGTTTTCTGACAACCGTCATACTGGCCGTCACATAATTATTTCCTTGTTTCACGGACACGTTTATAGCCAAGGGGAAAAATGGGGGAGTGAAAGAGGAGGCCTAAGAAAAGAGGAGGGAGGAGAAAGGAAAAGAAGCAATAAGAAAGGGAAGGGGGGAGAGAGAAGGAAAAGAAGCAATAAGAAAGGGAAGGGGGGGAGAAAAGGAAAAGAAGCAATAAGAAAGGAACAGGAAGAAATGAAATGAAAAAAAGGAAAAATCGAAAAGTGAAATACGAAAGACGAATGAAAAGGGAGAGAACGAAAAGAGGAAAAACGATAAAAAAAGGAAGTGAAAAAAAAAGTTCAAAGAGAACATCCCTCCCTCCAAAACCTAACCCAGCACCCCCACTCACACAATACCCAACCTCACGCCCTCAATCAGTCCGTGACGCTAAAGTGATAACGTTGATGCCCAAGTAACGCATCGGCCAAGAAGTCCTCCTTTTTTATGGCTCTGTCTCTTCCGTCAGCGCTGGGTACTGGACCGCGTCGACAGGGCCATAAAACGGAACTGTTTTCATGAAGGTGAAGTACCGCCAGGTAAGTGGAAAGAAAAGGACGAAATAGTTATATGCCAATGGTGAATGAATGGATAACTATGTTGAATAATGATAATGATGGGAAATGTGGATTGTGAAGTATTGCTGCTCGAGGCAGAGACAAAGGACCAAACATTTACCTTCTGTGCAAACCAAACTTTAAAAAAGTTCCTCTCATTTAAAAAATCGGTATTTTACGCGTATCGAGATTCATTGCCTGCTTTCTCTCTCAATCTGTTTCCATCTCAGTATCTTCTTTCTTCTCTCTCTCTCTTCCCTCCCCTTTTTTTTCCATCCCTACATATTTCTTTCTTTCTTTCTCTCTTTCCAACTTCTTTACTTTCCTCCCTCTTTCCTTTTATCATCCCCCCTTTTTCTCTCCTTCCCTCGTCCCTCCCTGCAACGCGACCTGGACTCTAGAGGCGAAAGAAACACATTGCATCTTGACAGCGCGGGGCTCCTGGCACACACAGAGACCGCCGTTGCACTCAAAGCCTCTCCGTTAATTCCCTGTTGTTTACCGAGACGCGGGAGCCATATACTCGCGGGGCCGCAACTCCATTTAAATTCGGAATCTCGTTTCAGCCTCGCACGAGATACGCGTCTTGATAGAGGCCGGCTGGAGACAACGCCGACGAGATCCACACGAGGCAAAAGAGGAGGGTGAGTGTGAGTGTGGGGGCGGGGAGGCGAGGGAAAGGGGGGGAAAAGGAGAGAGAGAAAGGGCAAAAGCCGGAAGGGAAAAAAGAGGGAGAAAGGAAAAGAGAGGAAGAGAAAAAGGAGGGAGAGAAAAGTGGGGGGAGAAAGGCAAAAGCCGGAAGGGGAAAAGAGGGAAGGTGAAAGAAAAGGGAGAGAAAAGTGGGGAGGAAGGCAAAAGCCGGAAGGGGAAAAGAAGGACGAGGGAAAAAGAGGGAAAGGGAAGGAGGGAGAAGGGAAAGGAGGGAGGAAAAAGGGGAGAAAACAATGACAGGGAATGGGAGAGGGAAAATGGGAAGAAAAAGAAAAAATGCGAGAGAGGAAGGGGAAAAGAGGGGGGGGCCGAGGGAATCAGAGGAGAGGAAGATGAGGTGCTGAACGAAAGAAAAGGAAGAGGGCGAAGAATAAAAAAGGGGAAAGTCAAAAGATTAAAGGGAAAAATTACGAGACATGGCCGTGAGTGAGAAAACTTTAGAAGAGGAGCCGTGGCATGAAAAAAAAAAAATGAAAACGACGACTGAGAAAAGGAAAATCCGAAAAACGAAGGAAGAAATGGCGGAGATGAGAGAAAGAAGAAGAGGGAGAAGCGAGCGTAAGACTAGAATAACAATCATGTTTCACTGTTATCTACTTTAGCGTCTCAACTTCTGAGTTATTGCCTTACGCAGGTAGGCTTAGACCGCAGAGCCATCTATCACGTAGGAGGGAGAGGGAGACGGGGAAGAGGAAGTGGTGTGTGTGTGTGTGTGGTGTGTGTGTGTGTGTGTGTGTGTGTTGTGTGTGTGTTGTGTGTGTGTGTGTGTGTGTGTGTGTGTGTGTGGTGTGTTGTGTCTATATATATATATATATATATATATATATATATATATATATAATATATATGTGTGTGTGTGTGGTGTGTGTGTGTGTGTGTGTGTGTGTGTGTGTGTTGTGTGTGTTGTGTATATATATATATATATATATATATATTATAATATATGTATGTATATATATGTATGTATATATGTATATATATATGTATGTATATAATATATGTATATATGTACTATATATATATATATATATATATATATATATATATATATATATATATATATATATATATAGTATAGTATATATATTATATATATAATATATATATATATATATATATAGAGAGAGAGAGAGAGAGAGAGAGAGAGAGAGGGGAGGAGGGAGGGGAAGAGAGGGAGGGAGGGAGAGGGAGAGGGAGGGAGGGAGGGAGGGAGGAGAGCGAGGGAGGGAGGAGAGGGAGGGGGCGAGAGAGAGAGAGAGGGAGGAGAGAGAGAGAGAGAGAGAGAGAGAAGAGAGAGAGAGAGGAGAGAGAGAGAGAGAGAGAGAGAGAGAGAGAGAGAGAGAGAGAGAGAGAGAGAGAGAGAGAGAGAGAGAGAGAGAGAGAGAGAGGAGCAGAGAGAGAGAGAGAGAGAGGAGAGAGAGAGAGAGAGAGAGAGAGAGAGAGAGAGAGAGAGAGAGAGAGAGAGAGAGGAGAGAGAGAGAGAGAGAGATGAGAGAAGAGAGAGGAGAGAGAGAGAGAGAGAGATTGTGAACACAAGGCACTATACAGTATCCTGATACAAGCCAGGCCCGTTTTTAACCAGAAAATTAGCCGAAAGACAAAGAGAAAAGAATCAAGAGAATGTGTCCGAAAAGACTCCGCATACTGTGAATGAAGTTAACTGCAAAAGTAAACAAGGAATGTTTTTTTTTTTCCGGCGTAAAAAGGGCAAGTACGCGGAATGCAGACAGCTAAGAGCTACGGCATAATCAGGAGCCCCGCCTTGACGCGGCAAAGGCGCCCCTCCTCGCATCCATCCATCCTCGCCGTCCTCCGCCCGTTGGACCCGAGAGGACGAGGCCCCTGGCACGGACTTACCGCAGACATCGGAATGGACGGAGGCAAGTCGCTGCCAGTGGCGGAGATCACGGCGCTTGCCAACGCGAAGGAGGCGCTGGGACGATCAAAGGCAGGTCTCAACGCGCCCGGGATCGCGCGGCCGAGTGCAGCTG
Organism: Penaeus vannamei; assembly: GCF_003789085.1. Taxonomy (NCBI): domain Eukaryota; kingdom Metazoa; phylum Arthropoda; class Malacostraca; order Decapoda; family Penaeidae; genus Penaeus; species Penaeus vannamei. The sequence goes on along the minus strand of NW_020868499.1, from coordinate 169,260 downwards.
TCACCGCGCCTACTGGACTAATTGTATTTGCAATATGAGTCGGGTCGGGCGAATTGCAACCGTAGCTGGGCTGTGATCGCGCTTGTAATCATTATCATTACGGGAATATTGACGAGAGCAACGCTGCAAAGGAAGGTTAATCCGCATTCGGCCGATCGCATGTTCGCGCGCCATCACCTTTCACTTCGACCCGCGCGCGCCAGATTTCCCCTTCTTGTTTCAGCTTAATCCCCATTTTCATTCCCTTGCCTTTCTTTGCCCTCCCGCGCCCGTCCTATAATTCCGGCGGGAGGGCGAGCAGCTTCATCCGTTCCAGGACCCGAAATGAAAGGCCGCATCCTACAAAGGAACCCGCTTCCTTGGCAGCCGCGTCCTCCCGCTCCCTCCCGCGCGCCCTCCTCCGCCCAAGACGGGCTACTCGCTCCCTCCTCCACTTAGGTCCTGCTAATCTCCTTAACCCGTAACCGCCCACTCTAAACCGCCCCTCCCCTCCCCTCTCGCTGCCCCTCCCCCTCCTCCACACAACTCACAGCTCAGGTTAAACCACCAACTTTATTATCAAATCAAGAACTCAATTATCTCGACTAATGGCGTCCCCGAATGACCAGACACACGAGAGGAAACGGGAAAAGGTCGGCCGGAGAAGAGTCTGTCCTCGAGGCTGCGCGGAGAGGGTCGGAGCCGGCAGGAGCGCTGCTGGAGACCCCGAACCTGCGTCAGGAAACGAGGTGACGGGCAGCGAGGGCGGCGTCGGTTGCACGCCATTGATATATTTGGGTTAGCAACGATCCGGTCTCATTAAGTCTCAAACAAATGTTTTTTTCACATGTAGGTTTCATTCGGTTATTGTACTTCTAGGGGTCGCTGGAAGGATATGCATCTCGTGCAAGTCTGGCGTAACATCTGGGTACGAACGAGCCCCCCCCCCCCCCAAAACGACGCGGCGCAACCCGGAGTTAAGCCGAGGCAACTTTATGGCGGCATTCGTCCCGCTGTCCGCGACTCCAAATATAGCTCGTCTCCGTCAGGTGTCGCGTCGCGGGTGAGCGATGGCCCGGCGCCTCGCGCTCTGCCTGCGCCGTCCCCA
>NW_020868499.1:158173-165673 GCF_003789085.1 Penaeus vannamei | reverse complement strand
TAGTGCACATCCATGTACCTAAATCCTGCAAGAGCGACTAAAGCGTCGCAGTTACGAGCCCCGTGCAGTTGCCTTCCATAAACTCAGTCCCGCACACCTGGAGAATCCGCACGGACGCACGCCTACCTCGCCCCCTCGCTCGGACTCGCACCATCACCATTACCATTATTATTACTATATATTATTATTAATTATTATTATTACTATCATCACTACTGTTATTATTTTTTTTTTTTCCTTTTTTACTTACCCGACGGGTCGTAGTAGGGCGTGAGGATGGGCACCATGACGTAGCCCTGCATGATGCTGGTCGAGTCCGCGGGGCTGGCGGCGGCGGCGGCGGCGGCGGAGCCCTCGCCGGCGTCCGTGCTTGCTTGGCTGCTTTCGGTGGTCATGCTGTCCGTGATGCTGCTGTCTGTGATTCTGCTGTCTGTCATGTTGCTGTCCAAGGAGGCGCTATTGTCCGCGCTGTCAACTCCCTTATCCTCCTGCTCTTCGCCCTGTTCCGAAAAGGATAGCGTGAGCAAATATGGAATCAAACAGAAGCATTGGTAAGAACTAAAAGGAAAAACAAAGACAAAAAGAAATAAAAGAAAGGATTATTCGCACCCAGGCAACAAATCTTTTACAAACGAACGAAACAAAACTCGAAATCCTTGAAAATAAAAAGGAAAGAGAGAGAGAGAGAGAGAGAGAGAGAGAGAGAGAGAGAGAGAGAGAGGAGAGAGAGAGAGAGGAGAGAGAGAGAGAGAGAGAGAGAGAGAGAGAGAGACTTACAAGGACCCCAACAGTTCTATCCCCTTCTACTGCCCCGCACCCCCCAAAAAAAAATTATAAACAAAATAAATTAAAAAATAAAATAAAAAAGGAAAGAAAAAGAAATAACAAGAAATAAAATCAATCCGAAGGACCCCAAAAACAGGCGCCGTGTCTGTCAGCCAGCGATCCGCCTGCGAATGAGACACATCAATAAAGGCTTAACCGGCGTTCTTCCCGGGAGGCTAAACGGGCGGCGCTGAACGACTCTGCCCAGCGCCGCGCCCATCGAGAAACGATCTAACAATCATGGGAGGCGGGGGGGGGGGGGTTGGAGAGGGGAAAAGCCGTTCGCACCTTCTTGGGGGGGAAAGGGGAGAAAAAGAGAATATTAGATTTTCTACATCGGTGTCGCAGGGAGAGGTGCATATACAGGAAAGTAAGAGAAAGCGGCGGCAAACACATGGATGTTAAGAATGGAAAAATGAAAAGGCATTGCGTTGTGGTTAATGGAAGAGAATGGAAGATAAGACAAGACAAGAAAAAATCCACAGATATTAAAAAAAGAGAGATTAATTAAAACTCCAAACATACATCAGCAAATCATCATTCTCTCAAGACGAACGTACGATTCTGAAACAACTTTCCTTCCCAACGTTCCCTAAGATGTTGTCGCAATGCAGAAAGACCCAAAACACAGAAATGGAAAGAAAGAAAAAAAAAAAAAAAAAAAAAACGAGCGAAATGAAACACGATTCCTTGAGTCCCCGAGACCAGCCTAAGCCGCTTACCTTGCTCGTGTTGCCAGGGGCGTCGCCGGAGATGCTGGTGGAGGAAGGGGGCTGCGTGGGCGCGCTCGCTTCGTGGGCGTCGGAAGGCTCGCCCGCTGGAGTGGTGGGCGTGGACGACGACTCGCTCATGCTCGCGTACTGGAAGGGGAAAACGGGCGGTCAAGAAGCGCTGTGCGAGGACGGAAACTCAATAAAGAAAGAAAAAGAAAGAATGTATACTGTGTGGAAGTGTGGGCGGATGCAGGTCTATCCGAGAGGTCTGCTGCCTCTTTCGGGTAAGAGCAGGTAAGTACCTAACTTATCGTGAGTACAGGTATGTGACTTTCTTATACTGGAACAATAACCACGGTCGGGACTTTTAATGCGCGGTTTTAAAAGCAATCACACAAGCACAAGACGAGACTTTTCCATCCTCTCCATCAATAGCCTCGAAGATGACGTTGCGGCAACAAATTTCGTTTTCTTACCGAAACCGAAATACAACAAAAGAAAGAAAAACGAAGATTATCCGTTTTTTTTTGCCGAAACCAAAATACAACAAAAGAACGAAAAACGAAGATTATCCGTCTTTTTTTAGCCGAAACCAAAATACAACAAAAGAAAGGAAAAGGAAGATTATCCCTTCCACAGTACATCTGCAACTCTTCCCTTCACCGAAAGGCAACTTTAGAATTCGTACCCCCCTAAAATCTGTCAGATAGTGAAACGGGGCGGCCATTGTCCGTAGATTTCGGCCGCCCATTGTTGGTTCCCCGGCGCGCGCCTTCCCCCCAAACCTCCGTGGCCTTATTACCTCTCGGCGCTGCCCCTTTGTGCTGCCAGCCCTGTCGCCGGCGCCCAAACACCCTTTAATAATCCCCACCGGCCTTCCGTTTTAACTGTTTTCCCTCCTAATTCACCGGAAAATAGACATAAGAGTGCTTTTGGAATAAATTACCTAAAAAAAATAAAAAATATACCGTCCGTTTGTTGTCTTCGCGTCTTTGTTGATGCCGATATTTAATAGGAATGGGAGACTAGTATAGCCTTTTCTTCGTCCCTTCCTCCCCCCCCCCACAAGGTCAACATCTACAAGGAACGCCCATCTCGACCTCCCGCCCCTCCCGCCCCAACGCCCAAGATTCTAGGCGAGGAGGGCAGCCACGTGCAAGGTCTGGCAAAGGCGCGGAGGCGGTGGGCGTGTAAACATAACAATATCGAGGCTGGAGGGCCAACGTGGGCGTGCGGAAGGGGCACAGAGGACGGAGGGGGGCGGGGCCAGGAGGCAGCGCGAGATGCATGGCGGACATTAAGAAACTGTCTGTGTATGAGGAAAAAAACAAAAAAAAATAAAATAAAACAATGACATTCCAAACAGCCTTGAGTCTGACGCATGGAGGATGGGAAGGAGGAGAGGAGAAGAAGAGGAGCGGAGGGGGAGGAGGGGGGAGGGGGAGGGATGGTGAGGGGGGGAGAAAGGAGAGTGGGAGAGAGAAGGGAGGAGGGTAGTGGGAGGAGGAGGGGAGGGGGAGGGAAGAGAGAGAAGAGAGAGAAGGAGAGAGAGAGAGAGAGAGAGAAGGAGAGAGGAGGGAGGAGAGAGAGAGAGAGAGAGAGAGAGAGAAGAAGACGCGCCCAACAAAGTAAAGATCAAATATACAAGGCAAAAAGCCAAGAAAGGCCAAAAAGAATGAATGTATATTTGTCTTCTTTAACCCACAGGTGTGAGGTACCTGCGGAACGAACTGATTCTCATAACAAAGAGGCTTCTCGTTTATAAATTTGCACACAGACACACGCAATCACAACAGACCACCACACACGCGCCACTCACTCAACAAACACACACACACACACCACTCGCACTCCACAAACAACACACCACCCACTCGCACTCACAAACACAACACAAACACGCCCACTCGCACTCCACAACAACACACACACACCACGCCCACTCGCATCACAACACTCGCACTCACAAACAACACACACACACACCACTCGCACTCACAAACACACACACACACGCCCACTCGCACTCACAAACACACACACACGCCCACTCGCACTCACAAACACACACACGCCCACTCGCACTCACAAACACACACACACACTCCACTCGCACTCACAACCACACAACACGCCCACTCGCACTCACAAAACACAACACACACACTCGTACTCACACACACACACAGAATTACGCCAAAGATCAATTCCGAGCGAGTCACAACGCCACAGCGTCCATCCATCCACGTACATCCACGCAGCCACGCGGTTATCCAAACTCACACTCATTCTCGTAACTTCGCTATGATCACCTCGGTCAATAAAGCCACAGCCCACACACACGCGCCCCCGACACGCCAACGAAACACGCCAGATTCGCAACGGCTGGAAGAGAAATGTCTGAAATCCCGCAATAACGCTGGCATCGTATCAACAATCAATGCTTAGCACACCCACACAGGGATGCAGACAGAAACACACACGCACACACGCACTTGCACTTACAAACAAACACGCACACACACACACACACATGCACTTACAAACACACACACGCACTTACCCCCCCCCCACACACACACTTACCCACACACACACTTACAAACACACACGCACTTACAAACACACACACACACACACACACACACACACAACACAACACACACACACACACACACCACACACTCACATGCATTTACAAACACAATATACAGAAACACACAGACACACACACACACGCGCGCGCGCGCACACACACTCACACATGCATAAAACAACCATAAAAATCACCAATGCTCGATGCAAAGCGAACGCAACGGGAAAGCCAAACACCTCCACCTCGATCCAGGTCAGTCAGCTGATTTTTGCCTGGGGGGAGGGGGGGGGGTGTCGTCACACTTGGCATCATTTGTTTACTTTCTAATCATAATCAATTAGCGCGCCTGTTCTTATCGGCATCTTTGAGGGGAATTTTGAAGCGATATAAAAAGGGGGGGGGAGGAATGGGGAGGAGGGAGAGGAGAGAGAGGAGGGAGAGAGGAAGGAGGAGGGAGGAGAAGAGGAGAGAGAGGAGAGAGAGAGAGGAGAGGAGGAGGAGAGGGAGAGAGAGAGGGAGAGAGGAAGGAGGGAGGGAGGGAGGAGGGTGGAGAGGGAGAAAGAAGAGAATGAGAGAGAGCAAGAAAACAAGAAAATAAAGGCGAAATATCAATTCGAAGAGAGAAAAATAGAAGAGAGAGAGAGGGGTGAGGGGGTCACCATCCCGTGACCTCCTTCCCAAAGCTCTGAAGGATAACCAGCCGGGAGCCAAACCGAGGCGAAACAGCTCCAGCTCCAGCTCACCAGCTCCTCCTCCATCACAATGTTATTCCACTTCCTTCCGCGCTCCATCCATCACACGGGCAAACAGACCTGCCCCGCGAGCTCTTGCCATCACGCCTCCGCGCTCCTCCTCGGGGCTTGGCGAAGCGGAGCAGGGGAGGGAGGTAAACCAAGGGGACAGGGAGGGGAAGGTAAACCAAGGACAGGGGAGGGAAGGTAAAAGGGGACAGGGGAGGACAAGATAAAGCAAAGGGCAGGCGAGGACAAGGTAAAGCAAAGGGGCAAGAGAGGGCAAGGTAAACCAAGGCAGGACCGGACAAACCGTCAAAACATACGCCCCAGCGATCCAACGAGCGCCATCTGCATGTCACCCCCAAGCACTCCTTGCTCACTTTCCCGAACAAAAGCGCAAGTTATTCTCTCGTCTGCCTCGCTTTACTCTCCTCGTTTTTCTCCTCCTGTCTCCTCTTTCTTCCCCGGTCATTACCTTCTCTAGGCACTTCCTACATTTCGCAAGTTATTCTCTCGTCTGCCTTCGTTTCCTTCCTTTTCTCCTCCTCCACCTCTCCCTCCTAATCTTCCCCGGTCATTACCTTCTCTAGACACTTCCTCCATTCTTCCATCAACCAGAAAGTCTGCCAAGAAGTGACGAACGGCGAGGCAGACGGAGGCCAGAGAAAGAAAGATGGGAATGGACAAAGAGGGAAGGGAAAAGGGAGTATCATACGAATTCAGGGGAAAGGGGAAAAGAAAGCTTAATATACAAAAAAAGAAAGAGAAAATAAGAGATAAGTGCGACAGGAGAAAATGAAGTAGTCCAATTACATAAGGAATGGTTGCGGAGGATACAGTAAAAAAAAAAGGCTTGTGTTAAGTGCGTCTGGCAAGGCACGGTGACTAGGCACTAACGTAGGAATGTGCAGAGGCAGTAGGGATAGAGCAGGGGTGAGGGGAGAGGGGATAGAGCAGGGGTGAGGCAGGGGATAGAGCAGAGCGTGATGCAGGGGACAGAGCAAGGGGTAAGACAAAGGGTGGATGGGGGTGAGGCAGGGGACGGGGCAGGGGTGAACCAGGGGAAAGGGCAGGAGTAATGCAGAAGGGTAAGGTAGGGATAGAGCAGAGGGTGAGGCCGAAGGTATGCAGGGGTTTAACAGGGGTTCAGGCAGGGGGCAGAGGAGAGCACGCTACAGATGTCAAAACTTTTTAAAAAACTCAGTCCAATTCTGGTCGATGTGTCAAATGCATTTTAAAACACGCCATACACATTTTCCAGTCACCAAAAGTTAAATTATTACAAAAAATAAGTAAACAAACATGGTTGCGAGGACATCACCGAGACTTTTCCTAATTTTCAAACCTTTCTGACCACTGACGAAGGAATGTTACGACCATAAAAACATAATAATTATGTCCTCCCGCAATGACTTTGTCTACACTGAACTTTTTCTTTCCTCTCTCCCCTGTTTTAGTCAGCCTCTTCAGTCTCTTTATCTCTCTTCTCCCGTTTCTCCACTCCCTGCCTTCCCACTCCCCTTCTATACGCTTTTTCTCGCTCTCTCCTCTTTCCACTCTCCCTTCACCCCATTCGCTCACTTTTCCTCTCTCTCCTTTTCCTCTCTCATTCACTCACTTTCCCTCTCTCCCCATTCACTCTCTTTCCCCCTCTCCCCATTCGAAACTCCCCTTCCCTCTCTCCTCACGCCCACTCTTTATTTCCCCACTTTCTCATCTCATTCTCTCTTTTTCTCACCCCATTCTCCTCTCTTTTTCACCTCCTCCTTCTCTCCATTTGTCATGTCCACCAGGATGTCACTGCTAACCTAATCAAAGGTCATCGAATTTAGAAGAGATCTTGCAAACTCTTGTCCACGGAAGATGTACATGCGTAAATCTCCCTCCTCTCTCCTCCTACTCCTTATCCTCCCTCTCCTTCTCTCCTCTTCTCTCTCTCTCCTCCTTCTGCTCTCTTCCCTCCTTCCCTGCTCTCTCTCTCTTTCCTTCCCTGCTCTCTCTCTCTTCTCTCCTCCTGCTCTCTCTCTCTTCTTCCCTGCTCTCTCTCTCTGCTCTCTCTCTCTCTCTCTCCCCCCTCCCTCTCTCGCTCTCTCTCTCTTCCTTCCCCTCCCCCCTCACTCTCTCTCTCTTCCTCCCCACTTCTCTCTCCTCTCCCCATCCTTTCTCTCTCCTCCCTCCCCTCCTCCTCTCTCTCTCTCCCGCCCCTCCCCCTGCCACGAGGTCTCGCCAGCGGCTAGAAAAAATTGGTGGTCGATCCAGGAGTACCTTTTGTCAGGTGACAGAGGGTGACGTCATCTTAGGAGACCCGGATGTAATGAAGGAATGTCTTTTTTTGACTGACTTGACTGATGCGATTCATATTTGCCAGAAAAGAAACTGCCAATGAGCTCGACTCTTTCATGCATTACGGGAGACTAATACAATTCATAAAGATTTAGTTTCAAGCTCTTAAGAAGTCTGTGGGTCGGTGTCTAGGCCAGCAAAAACACCTGTGGGCGTGGCCACGACAAACGAGATCAATTCCACTACAGTACTAAGGAGCGTTGACCGGCGCATGCAGTGAGCCGCAATTATCATGAAGGAGGTCTTATCCTATATTTTGGTGGGGTGATGCAGGACATTTTCTTTCACG
>NW_020868499.1:150673-153173 GCF_003789085.1 Penaeus vannamei | reverse complement strand
AGAAAGAGAAAAAGAAATAGAAAAAGAAAAAGAGAAAGAGAGAAAGAGAGAGCGATTGTCTCTTAGGCATGCGTTTTATTTTTGTGCGTCGATGCGTGTGTCTATGTGTACGTTCGCATGTGCAAGGGTGTGTCTGGCCGGTGCATAAGTGGCTGCGTACCCGCGTGCTTACGAGTGTTGCATCATGACACGAGTAACAGAGGAGACAACGAGACTGACAAGGACTATGGGGCTGGCTGGCCGCGAGCGAGGGTAGAGGGGGAGGGCGGGGAGGGCGGGGAGGGAGGAGAGGAGGAGAATGGAGGAGAAGAAGAAAGGGGAGGAGAAGAGGAGAATGGAGGGGAGGAGGAAAAGGGAGAAGAGGAGATGGAGGTGAGGAGAACTGGAGAAAAGGGAGAGAGGAGGCAGAGGGATTAGAAGTGAAATAGAAAGGAAGAAGAAAAGGAGAAGAGAGGTGAGGAAAGAAGGAGAATAGAATAAGAGGGGGAGAAGAAGAGGGGAGTCAAAAGGTGGAGGAGGAAGAAGAGGGTTGGCAGAGGGGGGAGGGGGAGGGGTGTATGTAAAGGGGGGGGAGGGAGGGGTATGTAATGGGGGGAGGGGGAGGGGGTATGTAAAAGGGGGGATTAGGAGGGAGGACATGTAAGGGGGGGAGGGGGAGGGAGGACATGTAAAGGGGGGGAGGAGGGGGAGGGAGGGCATGTAAAGGGGGGGAAGGGGGAGGGAGGGCATGTAAAGGGGGGGAGGGGGGTATGTAAAGGGGGGGGCGGGGGTTAATCAAAAGTACCGAGCCGCATCTGGCCGCGGGTTTGCGTAACTTCCCGTGCATCCACCTGCGTCCCCTCGCGTCCTCGATCCCCCTCACTCATCCCTCCCACTTGCTCGACCCTCCACCTAGCATATCTCTCCACCTCTTGCTTGACCCTCCACCTCCTCCTCTCTCCACCTCTTGCTAGACCCTCCGCCTCCCACCTTTCTCCACTTCACACCCGTCTCCAACACTTGCTCGACCCTCCACCTCGCACATCTCTCCACCTCTTGCTAGACCCTCCGCCTCCCACCTTTCTCCACTTCACACCCGTCTCCAACACTTGCTTGACCCTCCACCTCCTCCCTCTCTCAATCTGACACCTGTCTCCACCACTTGCTCGACCCTCCACCTCCCACATCTCTCCACCTCTTGCTAGACCCTCCGCCTCCCACCTTTCTCCAACCAGATACCCATCTCCAACACTTGCTCCCACCTTCCACCTCGCATCCTTCACCACCTCGCCCCACTCTCCACCACGTGCTCGACCCTCCACCTCGGCCCACTCTCCACCACGTGCTGCGACCCTCCACCTCGCACTTGCTTAACCCTCCGCGCCTCCCACCTTTTCTCCACCTGATACCCATCTCCAACACTGCTCCACCTACCACCTCGCATCCTTCACCACCTCACACATCCCTCTAACACTTGCTGCGAGACCCTCCCTCGCCCCCACTCTCCACCCCTTACTCGACCCTCCACCTCGCCCCACTCTCCACCACTTGCTCGACCCTCCACCTCGCCCCACTCTCACCATTGCTCGACCCTCCACCTGCCCCACTCTCCACCAAGTGCTCGACCCTCCACCTCATCGCCCCGTTTGAGTCCACACTTCCCTCCTCCAGACACCCGCCCTTCGCTTCCCGTAACGATGCCGTTAGCGTCCTCCTTATCCGGCTCCTCCTCCTCAGCCGCGGAAAGTTCCCTCCGAGTGTCTGCCGATCTGTCTGCTTCTTCACTAACCCCCCCCCCTTGCATATCTCAACTCCTCACTCTTTAGTTCCTCTTACTCTGTCCGTCCATTCTTTTCCCTCCCTCCTTCCCTCCCTGCTCGCTCCTTTCCCTCCCTCTCTCCTTCTTTCGCCATCGCTCTCCGCTCATTCTCGCTGCCATCCCTTCCACCCTCCCTCTCCTGCCTGCGCTTGCCTTCCCTCTCTCTCCTTCCTTCCCTCCCTCTGCCCTCCTCCTTCCTTCACTCTCCCTCTCCCTCCTCCTTCGCTTCCCTCCCTCCTCCTCCTTCCCTCCCTCTCCTCTCCTGCGCTCCTTCCCTCCTCTGCCTCCTCCTTCCTTCCCTCCTCTCTTCCTCCTTCCGCTTCCTCCCCTCTCCCTGCCTTCCTCCTCTCCTCATCCTCCTTCGCCTTCGCCTCTCTCTCCTTCCTCCTCTCCCTGCCTTCCTGCCTTCCTCCTCTCCCTCCTCCTTTCCCTCCTCCCTCTCTTGCTCCTTGCTTCTTCCCTCTTCCCTCTCTGCTCTCCTCCCTTCGCCTCTCTCCTCCCTCCCTTCTTCCTCTTCTCTCATTCCCTCCCTCTCTCCTCCTCCTTCCCTTCTTCTCCTCCCTCCCTCCCTCTGCCCCCTCCTCGCTTCCCCTCCTCTCATCCTCCTTCCTTCTCCTTCCCTCCTCACTTCGCTTCTTCCCTCTCCCTCGCTCCTCCTCCCTCTCTCCTCCTCCTTCTGCTTCCTCTTCCCTCTCCCTCCTG
>NW_020868499.1:138173-145673 GCF_003789085.1 Penaeus vannamei | reverse complement strand
CCATCCTGGAAGGGGCCGTGGAAGCCTCGCTGGAAGAAGCCCGGGCGGCCGTAAGGTCGGAAAGGTCGTCGGCCTCGCTCTACGAAGCCTCCGCCGAACTTGAAGCCACGCTCGTAGAACGGGGGTCGTCCATAGTACTTGTTATTGTCGTAGTAGAAGTTCCGGTCGTAGAACTTGCCGTAGGGCTTCTCATAGGGCCCCCGGTTCTCGAAGTTCCTGAGGTTCTCATTCTTGTACTTCTCGTAGCTTCCTCTTCTGTCGTAGTTTTTGTCGAACCTCCTATCGTAGGATCTGTCGTAATAGCCGGCGTGGTGACCGCCGCGTCGGTAGTGCTGGTTATTGTAATAGTTGTGGGCGGGTTTGTATTGTGGGCGTGAGTTGCTCTCGTGTGTGGGCGTGCTCGGAGCGGAGTGACCCTCCTCCTCCTCCTCAGGCTCGCCGTCCTGCTCGCTGTTGGGCTGCTGAAGTTCGTCTGCGGAGGAAGAGAAACGAGGGTCAGCGGGGACGACAAGGATCCGAAAGAGCAAAAAAACAAAATAAAAGGAGAAACGAAATGGAAGAGGAAGATGTCAAGACGAAAGAGCGAGGAGATAAAAGCAAATACCTTCACTTAGACATTTGGAAAATGACACACGCGCACATTTAATCCAACACAAAGTCTGCCAAGTAAAAATACAGAAGCTAAATTCAACTGGGAGTTACATAAGCCTCTATGGTACGAAGTTCGTGTGAGTTTGTTAGTCACACCACTCGGAGTGTGTCTATGGGTGTGGGTCCAAGAGCGAATAGGGGAAGGCTGGAGGGCGTGGAGGGAGGAGAGGGGGGGGAGGGGGTGTTTAGGGTACGTACCCTCAAATAACACCTACAGACTCAAGCGTGGCAGGCATCCCTTTCTCGTGTTACCAAGATGATACATGTGAGGTTCGAGAATGAGGAAAGTGCTGTGTTTTAACCATTGCTGTTATTGTTGTTGCTATCATTGTTGTTGTTGACTTTGTTGCTGATGTTGTTGACTTTGCTACTGATGATGTTGTTGCCGATGTTGTTGTTGCTGCTGTTGCTACTGTGTTAAATTGTGTGGCAAGAGTCAGCTCAACATCTGGCAAGTTTGCACGCTGAATCTCGATCTCTGCAACCCTCTCTGCAACATTTTTACATTGTTAAAACTCCCACAACAGTACCCGAGGGTGGCTCTCTATTATGCAGTCGCTGGCTATTCATCAGCTGTTGCTCTCAGGACAATGGAGGGAGGTCAAGACAGACGCAACAGCGAGTGAGATCCAGAACAAGAGAGAGAATTAGAGAAATAATGAGAGGAATAATGAGAACGAGAGAATGCGAGAGGAGAGAGAATAGAGAAAGAGAGAGAGAGAATGATAGAAAAAAAGAAAGAATGAGAGGTTGAGAGGGATACAGGGAGAAGGGGAAAGGGAGGACGGATGGAGGGAAAGCTAAATGTAAAAGGAGAGGGAGAGAGGGAGGGAAACAGAAGAGACGGGGATCGGGACGGGATGAGCGAAACCAAAAAATAAAAAAACGGACCAATCAGGGGATTCAAATGTCAGTGTTCGAACAAGGGAGAGCCTGGGCATTAAGGGGAAGGGTGAATTTAGGCCTAGTCGCCCTACGAGAATAAAATACAGAGAAGATAGGACAGGGAGGGAAAGAGGGAGCAAGGGATGGATGGGGAGAGGGAAAGAGGAGGAAGAGAGAGAGAGAGAGAGAGAGAGAGAGGAGAGAGAGAGAGAGAAGAGAGAGAGAGAGAGAGAGAGAGAGAGAGAGAGAGAGAGAGAGAGAGAGAGAGAGAGAGGGAGGGAGGAGAGGGAGGGAGGGAGGGAGGGAGGGAGGGAAGGAGGGAGGGAAGGAGGGAGGGAGGAGGGAGGAGAGAGGAGAGAGAGAGAGAGAGAGGAGAGAGGAGGAGGGAGAGAGGAGAGAGAGGAGAGAATGAATGACAAAGAGCAGATGGAAACAGGGCGTACACTGAGGTCGTGGAATATCAAATCGCGGAAATGCAAGGCCACTAAGAATATGAATGAATAAATAGATAAACACTGGACACGGCCGGAAGGAGGAAGAGGAAGAGGAACAAGACGAGGCGAAACACGAGGCGTAGGAGGAGGACGCGGACCACGAGGAAGCGAGGGCCAATTGGGAATTAATGCCGACCTGGAAGCCGGCCATGTACCGTGTTCTGAGTTAGACACGCGGTCTCCACGCACCAGAGCCCCCCCACCCCCACCCACCGGCCCCTCAACCAACGCCCACTTCCAAAGGATGAACAAAATAAGGTACATTCTTTTTCCCTTCCGGATTCTTAACGAAGGCTCCGCTGCTGGGCAACTAAGGTGTCCAGGGAGAGGGAAAGGTCACACCGGGCGTGGGCGGAACACGTGCCGTTGCCGCTCATTCAATACAGCCAAGGTAGGCGTATGTGGGCGGTCCTCTTGCTTGCGTGCCAGGGCGTTTAATCGCAAAGAATAACAAGCCAGGCAACTAATTTCCTTTGCTTCGCAGCCAAGCAGTGTTTTGTCTGAACACAGAGCAGCGCACATCTCCGCTCCAGCCTGTAGGTGGGCGCCCTCTCCCCCCCATCCCCCCACCCCCACCCCCGCCGGCGACCAGCTCGCTGGATTCACCCGCCGCTCTCGCCAAGCCATGCACAGCATAATGCTGCAAGGCCTGGCGTTCATTAAGGACTTCATCCCACTAATAAAGCTTAAATCCGCGAGGTTACGTATCAAGCGTAAGGCAAATTTACCCCAGCATAATTTACCAAAGGCTTTTTATTTCATCCGAAGTGCTTGCCGTGATTTGGGAATTAACCCGAAAGGCCCGCCAGCCAGAACTTAACCATGAGGAAAGGAGCCTCAAAAAAGACGTGGACGACCTGAAGATCTTTCCCCGCCCTCTTTCTCCCTCTATCATCTCTCTCTATATATATTTATATTCATGGTTTTAACTTTCTTCGGTTTAATTAATTAATCGAAGTATATAACGTCAAAAGCTCCCGTTTTCTTCGGTTTGGTCATTTATTCGACATATGATACGGGTCCAACTTAACAAATCTGAACATGCCTACTTATAATCATTAAATCATTTGATATCGTAGACATGTACATAAGTATCCTTCATCTTCATCTTCATCATCATAAAAAGTTCAGATATTCAAAAATTTGAAAATACTGACAAATAAAAACAACAGCGCTATTTTTGATCACTTGCTCGCAAATAGCACTTATTTATTTACGAATATCTTTAATTATTTATCTCAAATCCTAACTTAAACTCTTCATTATTTCATTTTGAATAACGGAAGTGTAAATCAAACTTGAAATTATCTTAAGGCCTCGAAAAGTAAATCGTAATTCACAGATATCGCTGTAGCATACTTCGTTAATCTTCTCATGCGTTTGCTAGTGAAAGATTTACAAAACCACAAAATAAAAACTTGTTAACATTATTGCACTGATAGAACTTACAATTTCTGGCGTTCTCCAGGTGTTGACAATATCATAATTCATTACATTGAAGGTTTTTAATACAAGTCACATTCCGAGCTTCAAAAACAAATGGCCGCTCACACATGGCTGGCTTTTCATCCGCCTCTCAACAGAGGGCAGCACCTACGTTGGCGGGAAATTTAAAAACTTGACCAGGTATTTCTTCTTTCTCTCTCTCTGTCTCTCTGTCTGTCTCTCTCTCTCTCTCTCTCTCTCTCTCCCTCTCCTCTCTCTCTCCTCTCTCTCTCTCTCTCTCTCTCTCTCTCTCTCTCTCTCTCTCTCTCTCTCTCTCTCTCTCCCTCTCCCTCTCCCTCTCCCTCTCCCTCTCCCTCCCTCCCTCTCCCTCTCCCTCTCCCTCTCCCTCTCCCTCTCTCTCCTCTCTCTCTCCCTTTTCAGGCAATAACCCACAAAAGGCCCAAAAGATGGCTCTCGGGTCAATCGTTTCAAAGGCCATTTCGAAGTTGCTGGCGCCGGCGTCGTCTTCGTGCCGGACCTAAACTTGCAAACAACACTGCAACAGCGCTCACCTGGAGGGAGGACTCCGCTAACTTTCCTTTAATAACTCTTCAACTTACACGGAACTACTTCATATGGTCCCTTAATACTGTTTCATATATATATATCCTATACACACGCACACACACACACACACGCACACACACACACACACACACACACACACACACACACACACACACACACACACACACACACACACATAATACATAATCCCTGTATACACGTGTGAAAAATACCAGCATAATATGTGGCACACTCTTCGTGGTCGGCATCTAAAGGCAGTTGCTAAACCTTTCCTCATTAACGCCAGCGCCACCGGGAACAACACACTCGCATTCACTCAACGCTTCGTGTCATAACCGCCAATGGTAATGATGATCGATGCTGATTGATGATGATGCTCGTGATGACGATGATGATAACGACAATGATGATGACAACGAATATGAAAATGCCAGTGTCGCAAAAAACCAAGCCATTAATGATGACGAAGCCACGATTGGCGACAATCCTCAACAGCGAGGAGGGGGAAGGGCGGGGTTTTTGAAGAGGAGAGAGAGAGAGAGAGAGAGAGAGAGAGAGAGAGAGAGAGAGAGAGAGAGAGAGAGAGAGAGAGAGAGAGAGAGAGAGAAGAGAGAGAGAGAGAGAGAGAGAGAGAGAGAGAGAGAGAGAGAGTAGAGAGAGAGAGAGAGAGAGAGAGAGAGAGAGAGAGAGAGAGAGAGAGAGAGAGAGAGAGAAGAAGAGAGAGAGAGAGAGAGTAGAGAGAGAGAGAGAGAAGAGAGAGGAGAGAGTAGAGAGAGAGAGAGAGACAGACAGACAGAAAGAGAAGAGAGAGAAGAGAAGAGAAAGAGAAAGAGAGGTGTACAGGACAGAGAGGGGGCAGGTGAAGGAGAGAACGACCATCTCCCTACGAAACACACACGAACACGAACAAAAAACAAACCCCCTTTACAAGATTTCCGAGCAAGGGGAAGGGATGGGCGTGAGGCGTGCCTGGCTCTCGCTCTCTCCATCCCCGACGCCCGACAGTCACCGCGGAGGAGAGGCACTCGACGCCCGAGGGGAATCGCGGCAGACATCGGCCGGCGCGAGGGAGAAAGGGGAGAAGAGGAAAAGGGGAAGGTGGGAGAAAGGGGGAGAGGAGGAGGAGGAGGAGGAGGAAAGGGGGGGGAGGGGAGGAGGAAGGGGAGAGGAGGAGGAGGAGGAGGAGGGGAAGAAAGGGGGAAAGGGGGAAGAGGAGGAAGGGAGGAGGAGAAAGGGGAGGAGGAGGAGGAAGAAAGGGGGAAGAGGGAATGAGGAGGAGGGGGAGTGAGGAGGAAAAGGGGAGGAGAGGGCGGAGAGGGGGTGCGAGGGAGAATGAGGGAGGGGAGGAAGGAGAAGGAGGAGGGGAGGAGGGAAGTGGAAGGAAGAGGGGGAAGGAGTTATGACAGGTAAGAATGGGAAATGGAAGAGGAAATGGGTGGAGCGGCTGAGGAAGGGCGTGGGCTGCGGTAATGATGAGAAGAAGTAGGAGGAGGAGGAGGAGGAAAAAAAGAAAAAGAAAGAGGAAGAGAAGGAGGAAGAAAACGGCAGAGGGAAAAGGAGTAAGGAGGAGGACAATGAGGAACAGAAAGAAAAAAAAGAGAGAGAAAGAGAAAGGAAAAAGAGGAAGAAAACGAAAAGAGTAGGAAGCGAAATGATAAAAAAAGAAGAGAAATATTAAAAAAAAGAGGAAGCAAAAGAGAAACAGAATGGGAAAAGAAGAGAAAAAACGAAAAAAATAAGGAAGAGGAGGGGCGGGGCGAGACCGCGGGACCTCGGAGGAGACAGTAGGAGAAAGCCGCTGCATAACCATATCAACCTATGTCTATAAATACGTATCATGGCTGGCACGCTGACACCCGGAAGACTTTTAACGCGCAGCTGACAGAGCTTGTGACGAAGACCATAGCTGACACTCGGCGGTATTGTCGGGGTGGGGGTAATAAGCTTTTTGTAAANTGTGTGTGTGTGTGTGTGTGTGTGTGTGTGTGTACATATATATACTACAAACACATACACATACACACATATACATGCACATGTTTTAGTCTTCATTTTCTAATACAATTACAGTCCAGGAAATGAAAACTAATTTTACTGTTTCATGCGCCAAATACCAAATACACAAATGTACGTTAAGATGAGCATAAACTAAAGCTAGATACTATGATCATGAAATAAAGGATAAACAACTGTGAGACAATATATAAAATTATACCAACAAGATTTTTTTTCAACTATGGGCAGGATATTAAGGAACGAAGTATCTAATCCTCCAGTGCCTTTAGGGATGAAATAATACTAGTAATGCCATGTCTTGCCGCTGCTGGAGGGCATCTGGCACATCCTTGGCGGCATTATCCTACGATATGCCTCCCTTAAAGGCTTCATGTATGGCACGTGTAAGCCCGAGTTAGGATATTCTGGTTATTTAGTATACTACCGTTATCGCCTCAGTGTAAGCCCGAGTTAGGATATTCTGAAGTTATTTAGTATACTACCGTTATCGCCTCAGTGTAAGCCCAAGTTAGGATATTCTGAAGTTATTTAGTATACTGCCGTTATCGCCTCAGTGTAAGCCCAAGTTAGGATATTCTGAAGTTATTTCGTATACTACCGTTATCGCCTCAGTGTAAGCCCAAGTTAGGATATTCTGAAGTTATTTAGTATACTACCGTTATCGCCTCAGTGTAAGCCCAAGTTAGGATATTCTGAAGTTATTTAGTATACTGCCGTTATCGCCTCAGTGTAAGCCCAAGTTAGGATATTCTGAAGTTATTTCGTATACTACCGTTATCGCCTCAGTGTAAGCCCAAGTTAGGATATTCTGAAGTTATTTAGTATACTACCGTAACGCCTCAGTGTAAGCCCAAGTTAGGATATTCTGAAGGTATTTAGTATACTACCGTTATCGCCCCATTTACGCACTGTAGGTAAACGGTAGCTTAAGAGAGCGTCTGCCCCGGTGTATCGGCCTCCGTTAAGGGCAGGACTCCGGCCGGATTACGCGAGCCGTTGGAAATCAACAGCTGTGTGCTTCCTCTTGAATCCAAGGTGGTGGGAATGCATCGTGTTTATAGAGATGTCCTGTTAGGTGCGAATCTTCATGGCCGCGGAGAGCAGTGCTACAGGCCGATCGGTTTTAGTTCTGCTTTATTTCCCTTGGTTTAGATTAGCACGATGTCGATCTTCCATTCCCATGACCATTTTTGTTATCGTTTTTATCGACAAAAGTGTTTTTGACGACTGTTTAAAACAACATTCATGTCAGCATATGTACTACTGACAGTATCGCAAGTGCTCTGTCAGAATCTGCCGCAGTGTTGTGCTTTTACCCTTACCATTTGTTGCATAGTGAACACTACAGCGCCATCCTCTGTGGCCTTCGGTGAGATAGGTCATTCTGTGGTATGTCTGCTTTCCCTTGATCAGTGTCCAACTTTGATTTCTACCAATTTCG
>NW_020868499.1:109494-123619 GCF_003789085.1 Penaeus vannamei | reverse complement strand
ATTTTATCTATGCATTTCTGTTTCTTCCTTTCTTTTCTAATTCTCTTACTCTTCTTCTATATCAAATATACATTCTTTTTCTTTTCTGATTCTCACATCCCTCGTGTCTTTTATCAGCATATTAGTTATTTATGTCGTAACGGAAAGAAAGAAAAAAAAAAGTTAATAAATGACAAAAAGGAAAAAAAAAACAAAAAAACATAATTACGAAGCAACTTCCGAGATGTTCTTCAAAAGACAGAATCCGTTCCCAACAACCGGAATGCTGTTGTTTAGTGTTACGGATCATTCTCCTTTTCTCTCCTCGTTTTTTTCTTTAAATAGTTTTCTATTATCTTCTTTTTTCTATATTCTTCTTCTTCTCCTTCTTCTTCTTTTACCTTTCCTCTCTCTCTTTTTCTTCTTTACATTCTCACAATAATCCCTCTGTATTTTTCAGCTTCTGTTTTATTTAAATGGTCGTACGGAAAGAAAAGAAAGAAAAAAAAGTTTAATAAAATGACAAAAAAAGAAAAAAAAAACATAAACACTGAAGAATAGCAAACTTCCGAAGATGTTCTTCAAAGACAAAATCTGTTCCAAACAACCGAAATGCTGTTGTTTATTGTATCGAATCATTCTCCTTTTCTCTATCTCTTCTTTTCTTAAATATCTTTCTATTTCTTCTTTTTCTTTTCTCCTTCTTCTTCTTCTTCTCTTCCTCTCTCTCTTTTTCTTCTTTAACATTCTCACATCCCTACGTGCTTTTTCAGCATACTGTTTTTGTCGTACGGAAAGAAAGAAAGAAAAAAAAAGGTAAATAAATGACAAAAAAGGAAAAAAAAAAAAACATAAACACCTAAGAATAGCAACTTCCGCGATGTTCTTCAAAGACAAAATCTGTTCCAACACCGAAATGCTATTCTTTATTGTATCGAATCATTACTCTTTTCTCTAATAACATCTTTTTTTCTTAAATATCTTCTAATTTCTTCTTTTCTTTTCTAAATTCTTCTTCTTCTTCCCTTCCTCTCTCTCTTTTTCTTCTTTACATCTCACATCCTCGTGTCTTTTTTCAGCTTCTGTTTTTTTTGTCCGTACGGAAAGAAAGAAAGAAAAAAAAGTTAATAAATGACAAAAAAGAAAAAAAAAAAAAATCATAAATACTAAGAATAGCAACTTCCGCGATGTTCTTCAAAAGACAAAAATCCTGTTCCAACACCGAAATGCTATTCTTTTGTTGTAAATCGAATCAACTCTTCCTTTTCTCTATCTCTTTTTTCTTAATATCTCTATCCTCTTTCCTTTTTCATCTTCTTCTTCTTCCCTTCTCTCTCTCTCTTTTCTTCTTTACATTCTCACATCCCTCGTGTCTTTTTCAGATTACTGTTTTTTGTCCGTACGGGAAAGAAAGAAAGAAAGGGTTAATAAATGAAAAAAAAAAAAAAAAAACATAAACACTAAGAATAGCAACTTCCGCGATGTTCTTCAAAGACAAAATCTGTTCCAACCACTATTCTTTGTTGTAATCAAATCATTCTTCCTTTTCTCTATCTCCTTTTTCTTAATATCTTTCTATTCCTTCTTTCTCTTTTCTTCTTCTTCTTCCCTTCCTCTCTCTCATTCTTTCTTTACACTCTCACATTCCTCGTGTCTTTTTCAGATACCATCTTTTCGTCGCACGGAAAGAAAAAAAAAACTAGAGTTAATAAATGACAATAAAGGAAAAAAACAAAACAAAAAAACATAAATACTAAGAATAGAAAATAGAAGTGGAGGAAACGTAACAGCGGTCGTAGCACCAAGATCACCTTCAGCCTTAAAATAGTTCGTTCAAAAAAGAAATGCAACACTGGCTCTTCAGGTGGAGGGAGAGACATCAAAGTTACGAAAAAATGGAAGAGAGAATGGGAGAGAATGGAAATAGAGCGAGAGAGAGAAGAGAGAGAGAAAGGGAGATGAGAGAGAGAGAGAGAGAGAGAGAGAGAGAGAGAGAGAGAGAGAGAGAGAGAGAGAAGAGAGAGAGAGAGAGAGAGAGAGGGAGGGGGGAGAGGAGGGAAGGAGGGAGGGAGAGAGAGAGAGAGAGAGAAGAGAGAGGAGAGAGAGAGAGAGAAGAGAGAGAGAGAGAGAGAGAGAGAGAAAGAGAGAGAGAGAGAGAGAGAGAGAGAGAGAGAGAGAGAGAGAGAGAGAAGAGAGAAGAGAGAGAGAGAGAGAGAGAGAGAGAGAAGAGAGATATAGAGGGAGAGGAGGGAGGAGGGAGGGAGGGAAAGAGAAGAAGAAGAGAGAGAGAGAGAGAGAGAGAGAGAGAGAGAGAGGAGAAGAGAGAGAGAGAGAAGAGAGAGAGAGAGAGAGAAAGAGAGAGAGAGAGAGAGAGAGAGAGAGAGAGGGAGAAGAGAGGTGAAGAGAGGAGAGAGAGAGAGAGTGATAGAAAGATAGAGAGAGAGAAATGCAGTAATAACTCGGAAAAAGTCGTTTGAAGAAGTCACGCGGAGGCCGTGGCGGGAAGTGATCGGGCACGGACCACCAACCAATTGCACGCCGCTCCATTCCCTCCTCTCTCTCTCTCTATCTACTTCCCTCTTCTCTCTCTTCCAAATCAATCACCTCTCTCTCTCTCATCTATCTTCTCTCTCTCCTCTCCTCTCTCTCTCCGCTCCTCTCTCTCTCTCCTTTTCTCTTCAATCCATCCTGCTTCCTCCTTGTTTCTTCTTCCACAATTACTCCTTTCTGTCCGCCACGTATATCATCGATTACCTGAGAGCATGTTATAAAAATAGCCCTTGCATCCCCTTTTACGTCTATGCAGAGTCTGTGTTATACCGACAGTCCATAAAGCCCATTATACACCTTATGCATACACCGCATTCACCTTCGCTGTTCTCTCCGAGTCGAGTGGCTTCCGACGGATACAAGACGGAAGACTCGGATGCAAATGAAGAGGCGAGAAATAGTAATAGGAGATGGAAGGGCATTCCTCTGGCGTGCCCTGGCCGTTTGGTCGGAGTCTCCTGCCCTTCCGACCCATCGTCCTTCCCTTCGGCCCGACGGCGAGACGAAGGGAAACAACAAACAGCTGCGGCGGATCTGCAAAACGAGACACCAACAGCGATGGCGGAGCGGCAGCCCAACGAAAACGACTCATTTAACAAAGGTGGTAAGGCGGCGGGGTAGGGGGTGAGTGGGGGCGGGAAGGGGGTATGCTATATGATCAACGTGATACTTTATTACGCATTCCACGCCACCCCCTTTCCTCCTCCCCTTCTCCCCCCCCCCCCCTCGCTCCCAACACACTCATCGCCCAAACCTGTCACTCCTGAAACGAGAGTTGAGGGCTTCGAGGTCGCTTTCCACGCTGCCTGCCGATGGCTCTGACCCACGCAGGCCGCCTGGTAAATCTAGTGTTGATAAATTTCTTTGCAGCAACAGGGAAAAAAACGTTCATTCAAATACGATAACCGTTACGATGTGTAGCTCGGGTGCCAGGCCAAGTAGGCGGGGGTCACATGAGGAAGGCTCGGGCACGGGGCCAGTTGGCACCTGCTCACCGGGCATCTTGAGCCAACTAGTCAGTGCCACCAGCACCCACAATGACCCCCCTTCCGTTCCCAGGGCATAATACCCCCCTCCCTCGCCCCCCGCTGCCCGGTGCTCGGACTGACTTGCGCCCGAAGTCAGTCTTTCGGATACAGATCTGCAAACAAATTCTTTCCCGTGTCCTTTGATTGCCAAACGAGAAAAACAAACACGTAAAACAACAACATCGTCAGCAAAAGTGCCCAACTGTCTCCTCCCTGAAATATGGCCTTGCTTGTATTCCCGACGGATCAGTCAGTCTTTCTCGAACATTCTCGAACGCCGAGTGTCCCGGAGCCAGATCTCTCTACGGAAGGTTCTCCTGCCGTCATGCACTGATATATTCTCGCTTTGTAAAGATGGCCGTCGCATATACCCTCCTCTACATGCCAAGACGCCGCCGTGCCCTGCCTTCGTAAAATTACTATTGAAATATTCTCTCCACTCTTGCCTACTCTGCTCTTAACTTCTGTAAACAAACCGGGAGGAGTTAACAAAATAACGACCCTTTCCCTTTTCGTTTGTTTAGATGTCTACTTATTTTTTATTTATTTATTTACTTATTTTTTTGAAAAGGCGAGGAGGAGGAAGGAGATGAATCTGTATTGAATTAAAATCAAAATATTTATAATCTTCTGTCGAGCTGAAGGAGCCACTCGCCAATCTTACGAGTCAAAATGAAGCCATAAAATCGAATACTCTCTTCAAAATAAATGCAAACGTGGCCTTTAAGAGTACAAGACAAACACAGCAATCCTCCATTAGGAGAGAGAGAGAGAGAGAGACAGAGAGAAAGAGAAGAGAGAGAGGAGAGAGAGAGAGAGGAAGAGAGAGGAGAGAGAGAGAGAAGAGAGAGAGAGAGAGAGGAGAAAGAGAGAGAGAGGAGAGAGGATGATTGGATATTCAATAATATAAACCTGCCCATTGTTCCCAAGCCTCTAAGAACAACAAGCTAAACACTGCCCACGATTCGTCCACTGGAGAGGATGAAGACATTAATAATATAAACCACGCCCATTGTTTTTTCCAAAAGGAAAGAGAGAGAGAGAGAGAAGAGAGGAGAGAGAGAAGAGGAGAGAGAGAAGATGGAGAGAGAGAGAGAGAGAGAGAGAGAGAGAGAGAGAGAGAGAGAGAGCAGGCTGGGGGGTGGGGGAGCGATAAACAAGCCATTCTAATCTTCCCTTTTTCCCCCACTTCACACTTCCCGAAAGCAACGTAGTCCATACTGCATGTTATATCAGTGTCCTTTGCGTAACCTGCAGCCACCAGGATAGACCGCTGCGGATTCTAAAGGGTTTATGTCCGTCAAATAGTCGCAACAACGCTGCTCCGCAGTGCCAGACGGTACCGTGTCCAATTTATAATCTTTTCTTGTGGCACATACCTGAGGAAAAGGGAGGGGAGGGGGTGAAGCATGGAGGAAAAGGGAGGGGGGGGGGTGAACATGGAGAAAAGGGGATGGGGGGAGGGGGTGAAGCATGGAGGAAAGGGGAGGGGAGGCAGGGGGCGAATAGAAAATTGGGAGAGGTAATCATTTCTGTGGCAGCATACCTGAGGGAGGGGGACACGAAAGGGGGAGGATGAAGCATGGGAGTAAAGGGGAGGGAGCGAATAGAAAATTGGGAGAGGCTGGGAGGCAGGGAGGAAGAGAGGAAGAGAAAGTTGGGAGAGGCAGGGAGGAGAGAGGAAGAGAAAGTTGGAGGGCAGGGAGAAGAGAGGAAGAAAGTTGGAGAGGCAGGGAGGAAGAGAAAAAAGTTGGTAGACAGGCAAGGAAGTGGAGATGAGAGAGGAAGAGAGAGGAATGCGAGAGAAAAGTGAATGGAGAGAGGAGAGAAGGGGAGAGCGGAGAGAGGAGAGACCTACACCCCAGTGTCTCTTCTTCCCCCTTCTGCCCGACCGCCAAATCACCCGATGTGCCTTCGTGGTAGATCTAATTCACTAATGGAGAAGATAATGAGGATGAAATAATTGAGCGTGAGACAGGGGGGATGAGGAGGAGGAGGAGAAGGATGGTAGAGGAGAGGAGGAGGAGGAGGGGGAGGGGAAAGGAAGAGGAGGGGGAGGGGGAAGAGGAGGACGAGGAGAGAGTTTGGTAGAGGATGAGGAGGTGGTAGAGGAGGAGAGGAGGGAGTGGGGGTGGAAGAGAGAGGGGGAGGGGAGGGGGAGGAGGACTAGGAGTAGAAGGAGGAGAGAGAAAACGAGAAGAGATGAGGAAAAGGAGGAAATGACGTGAAACAAGAAGAAAGAAGAAGAAGAAATGACGTGAAACGGGAAGTAAGAAGAGGAAGAAGAAAAAAGAAAACGTGAAACGGGAAGAAAAGGCAAATGACGTGAAACGGGAAGGAGAGGAAGAGGAAAAAAGACGTGAAACAGGAAGAAGAGGAAGAAGGCCTTTCGACGCCACGGAGCGACGTCCCTTCGTACCATAAAGGAAGAATCCGACATCTCTTTACAGTGGCGCCGTGTTGTGCGGTCCAAGGAGGATCAAAACGACGCAGATTCGGCTAAATGGAATTCAAACTTCCGGTTTCAGCTGCAGAACGTTCGGTGGGAAGGACTGGGGGGGGGGGGGAGAAAAGCGAGGGGGAGAAAGGGAAAGAGAGAAAGAGAGGAGGGCCGTGTGATGGTAGGGGGTAGAAGAGAGGATGAGGAAAGGGAGAGAGAGAGAGAGAGAGGAGAGAGAGAAGAGAGAGAGATGAGAGAGAAGAGAGAGAGAAGAGAGAAGAGAAGAGAGAGAGAAGAGAGAGGAGCAGGCAGGTGGGTGTGGGAGCGATAAACAAGCCATTCTAATCTTCCCTTTTTCCCCCACTTCACACCACAGCTGACGTACACAATTCATCCAAATTCACTCTGCGCAAAAAAAAAAAAAAAAAAAGTCTCCCTCTAAGACTCCATTTAAAAAAGACAAAACCCACTTTAAAGCCGAAAAAAAAAAATAGCACCCGGCAAACCAACTCCTCCATTTCCAGACCCCTTTCGCTGCACCCAACCCCCCCTCCCCCTCCCCCCGCCCCTTTTCAAAACACCACAGAGTTGTTTATCTCCTGAAATTCGCAGCTTTCGAGGAATCATTCGGAATCAGCCATTGGAAATCAGCCATGATTCATTTCCTTCCCGTAGCTGGTTGTAAAGAAAGAAAGAAAGAAAGAAAAGAGGTTTCTCTCCTAAAAGAAAGAAAGAAAGAAAAAAAATGCGGTTACGACGTCCTGAAAAAAGAAAGAAAGAAAGAGGACATTTACTCTCTCCTAAAAGAAAGAAAGAAAGAAAAAAATGCGCATTACGACCTCCTGAAAAAAAGAAAGAAAGAAAAAAAATACGCGGCCATGATTCATTTTCTTCCCGTTGCTCCCGGGACATTTATTCTCTCCTAAAAAAGAAAGAAAGAAAGAAAAAAAGAAAAAATACGCAGCCGTGATCCATTTTCTTCCCGTCGCTCGTGGGACATTTAACTCTCTCCTAAAAAAAAAAAAAAAAAAAAAAAAAAAAAAAAAAAAAAAAAAAAAAAAAAAAAAAAAAAAAAAAACATAAAAAAAATAAATAAATGAAATAAAAGAAAGAAAGAAAGAAAAAAAAAACAATATGACCTCGCTGATGCTGCTGAATTACGCTCCCCAGATGGTGATGGTGAGAAGAAATTCGAGGGGGGGCGTTTTGCCTCGGGACACGTGACATATAAGAGGATAGAGATAGAGGTAAATGGATGAGTATATTAGGAATGGGCAAATATACGCTAAGCAGAATAGGGAATAGGAAAATAGATGGAGGAAGACGATGGGGAGGATAGTGGTTGATGGAGAAAGCGGGTAGGGGAGTGAGAGAGAGGAGAGAGAAACAGTGGAGTAGGAGAAGAGGTGGAGGAGAGGATAGAAGAGAGAGAAGATGGAAAGAGAGAGACGATGGAGAGAGAGAGAAAGAGAGGGAGAGACGACTGGGAGAGGAGAGAGAGCGAGAGGAGGAGATAGAGAGGAGACTAAAGACGACGGAGAGAAAGGCTGGAGAGAGAGAGAGAGAGACAGGGAGAGAGCGAGAGGAGGAAGGAGAGGAGACTAAAATACAAGAGCATCTTCGCTGTTTGGCAACGTATCCCCGAGACCTTTCAAATAAGTAATGATAATAGCCGTCCCGCGCCACTCGGGGAGAGACGCGCCGTAGACACATCGCAGCGCCCCCGCGCCCCGAGTCCCGTCCCGGTTCCCGTCCCGTCCCGTTCCCCGCTCCCGTCCCCCCGGTTTCCCGTCCTGTCCCGTCCCGTCCCGTCCCGCCGTCCGGTCCCGCCCGTCCCGCCGTCCCGTCCCGTCCCGTCCCGTCCCGTCCGCCGCCCGCCCGTCCCGCGCCGTCCCGTCCCGTTGTCCGTCCCGTCCCGCCCGTCACGTCCCGCCCCGTTCCCGTCCCGTCCCGTCCCGCCCCGCCCCGTTCCCGTCCCGTCCCGTCCCGCCCGTCCCGCCCCCGTCCCGTCCCGTTCCCGTTCCCGTCCCGTCCCGTCCCGTCCCGTCCCGCCCCGTCCCGCCCCGTCCCGTCCGTCCCGTCCCGTAAACCCAGCGCTTCTCACAGAAACCATTACCGAAAACTCGTTAAAGAAAAACGCTTTCTTGGAGAGAAAACGTCGGACCTGTTGTTGGTACAAGCTGTGACGGGTTTCGCGCCACCCGGGAATCTTCTAAGGGAAATAAAGAAAAAGAGAGAGAGAGAAAAAAAAAACAAAGAAGCGGAAAGGAAAAAAATAAAAAAAAATAAAAAAAAATAAAGCGTACCACCTATTTATATCCTTTTCTGCGTCTATTGTTATCCTTCACGAGGGGGAGAAAAAAAATACCCGAATCTTGAACGAAAAATAACTCTACATTCATCCTAAAAAAAAAAAAAAAAAAAAAAAAAAAAAAAAAAAAAAAAAAAAAAATAAAAAAATCCGTAAAAAAAAAAATAAATAAATAAATAAAAAAAAACAAAAAAAAAATAAAGGAAAATCAGGCAGGTTTCCACAGGCAGAATGACCCCATGCATCCATACACGGAGAGAAAGGAAAAAACTCTTTTGCCGTTTTTTACGTTACTCGCTGCCATGCCACAAAGAAGTCCCCGGGGAGGCCAAGGTTCAGGGGAAGGGAAGAGAGAGGAAGGGGCGGGGGAAGGGAAGAGAGAGGAAGGGGCAGGGGAAGGGAAGAGAGAGGAAGGGGCAGGGGAAGGGAAGAGAGAGGAAGGGGCAGGGGGGGAAGAGAGAGGAAGGGGCCCGGGGAAGAAAGAGAGGAGGGGGCGGGGGAAGGGAAGGAGAGAGAAGGGGCAGGGGAAGGAAGAGCGAAATAATGCAAATTCAGGGGCAGGTCAAGCAATCCCCAAGACAATCAACTCGGCAAGGAAGATCATTATAACTTCGGGGAGTCTTTACCGAGTCGCCCATTTTTGCGGAGGCGACCGTTACCAAGTCCATAAACACATCCAGGACGAGGGAATTCAGGTCGCAGCACCGAAGGGCGACGCTGCAGCAGGCCCAGACCTCGGGGAGAGGCGTGTCCGCTGATCAGCTGTTATCAAACAAGCGCCTCGAACAGCTGAGGGGCGACAGCAGCATGAGAGTCGAAAATGCTCCCCCCCCTCCTCCAGTTATGACCGAGCCAACTAAATGCTATGCCAACACGTGTGCTGTTTGCAAACAAAGAGCAAGAGAACAAAAACAAAAACAAACAAAAAAACGAAGTGAATCATTACAACACTTGCAAGGGATCTCTTCACCATTTGGTTCGAGGCAGAATCAGCATTTACTTAAAAGAATATCAACAAATAGGGCCACATTCTGCCTCTCTGAACAGCAAGCCATAAGATTATGTTAAAATACAGAATAATCCGTTAGGTAACAGACTCGCATGATAAAGTTGCCAAAGACTGTATTTACTCGTCTAATTATAATCTTACGATGGCGAGTATGACACAAGGAGGAAGCTATGTGAAGCATGTATACGAGAGGTGTTGCTGGTCGGAAGAGGGAGAGGCAGAGAGAAGAGGAGGGCGAGGGGAAAAAGAGGACAGAGAGGATTTTGACTGTTTGGGATAAAAAGAGAGGGAGGGAAAAGGGAGAGGGAGGGATGGAAGTGACGGGTGGAGAGGGAGGAAGGGAGGAAAAGGGAGAATGGAGAGAGGGGGAGACAGGATGAGCAGGAAAGAGGGAGAGTGAGACGAGAGAGAGAGAAGAGAGAGAGAGAGAGAGACGAGAGAGGACTGAGAGAGGACTGAACCGGGTGAGAAGGACGAGATCAGAAGAGAGAATGAGAGAGGAGAGACGAAAGTGAGGGGGATGGGAGGAGGGTGGGGAGGGAGGAGACGAGGGGGGGAGGGAGCGAGGAGTGAGACGAGGAGGGGCTGCTGGAGGGGGGTGGGCAGAGCAGAGCAGGAGGAGGGACATAGGATGAGCGAGGGGTCAGAGAGAGAGGGGTCGTAGGAGAAGATTGGAGCTAGGAGGAGACTGGGAGGAGAGAGCGAGCGGAGAGCAGAGGGGGCGGGGGGGGTGAGGAGAGAGGGGTGGAGCATTGAGAGAGAGAAGAGAGAGAAGAAGAAGAAAGAAATAGAAAGAGAAGACGAAAGAAGAGAAAGAGAAAGAGAAAAGAAAAGAAAGACAGAACGATAAGAGAAAAAAGCGAGAAAAAGAAAGAGAAAGAGAGAGAAGAGAAGAAGAGTGAGTTATCTAACGTACATGGAGCTGCGAAGACCCCGAGCGAAGCCTAGAAAGTCGTCACATCTTGCAAGACACGCTGTCACCTACTTGGCACCCAGGAGACAAGCAGAGATCTGTCTGTTATGGATTCGACGCTCTTGGGAAAGTGGCGTTGTTGCGGGGGTGGGGCGTGGGTGGGGGGGGAAGTCTGTCTTCTTACGGAAACAATCAACAGCATACCTCATGAAATATATTCTCTTTCTTCCTTTCCTCCTCTTTCCCTCACTAATCAGTCTCTCTGTCCTCTCTCTAGTCTGTTCTCTCTGTCTCTCTCACCTGTATTTCTCTCTCTCTCTCTCTGTATCTGTATCTCTTTCTCTCCTGTCTGTCTATGTCTGCCCCGCTGTGTTTGTTCGTCTTGTCTGTTTATTGTCTGTGTGTCTGCCTGCCTCTGTCTTAACATATATCCACAATCGCCCTCATTTACATACTCCGCTTCCAGGTATCCGAATGTTGTCCCTCCACATCTATTCTATTTCATTCTTGTTAGTCTTCATTCTTATTAATTGCGTTACGACCAACATACATTGCTTTCCGAGATTACCAGTACGTAATTCATGTAGGCAAGGATTTATCGCCCTTATCCATGCTCTTGGCTTTACTTTAGCCGGAGGACAAACAGGCCTCATATCCGTTAGACAGTTATCTCCTGTTTGACCCAAAGCCACTCCAGTGATAAGCCACGACTCTGCCGAGTGCTCTGCTGACCCAAGAGTCGAGCCGCTACCCGAGATTTCACTCCTTCGGTCATTTGAGTTTTTAAATCTCACGAAGACCACTCGGGACCAACGTCAAGGGACCTCAGAAGCTAGCTTTGTTAATCGTTTATCTTTTTTTTGGCGATTTTTCTTTCGACATATAACCTACTAGTGGGATTTCTCTATGGGATGAGGTCACGTTTGACTCGGAGGGATAGTCAAGGAAATCCCGAAAAGTATTCACGTATCTCGTGTCTTCGCACAGACTGCCAATCTATTCTCTTGCATCAGCGAACCTTGGGGAATTCTGCGCGGAATCCCTCACAGAACTTCCGTGCCTCAAAAAACAACGCCTCGTGTCATTTTTCTCGTATTCTCTCAGACGATTCAGTGCCGGGGCGACGCATGCTCTGCTTGCACCTTACAGGGTAACCACTCTGCCTTTATCGGGAACATGATGGCGCTTTTCTCTCGTTCTTCCGCTCTCTCGTACGGACGGTTCTGCCAGAGTGCACCTCCTCTATCTCTCTCTCGTGTTGAAGTCTGCTGTTTGTCGTGCAGTTCTTTGCCTTCAACGAGGATAAATCTCATGCCCTGACCCGCCAACGGGGATTCGCGTCAGATAACAAGACTGAAACAAATTCATGCTGTAAATACTGCTTAAAGGAGTGCTACATCAGTGACACATAAACATCTTCAGAGAAAGGGGAAGTGGACGTGGGGAAGGGAACGGAAGGGGAGGGAAGGAAGAGACAGAAGGACTAGAAGATTGACTAGAACGGGAAGAAGGAAGAAAGGACTAGAACGGGAAGAAAGGAAGGAGGGGAAGGGGCGGGAGGACTAGAACGGGAAGAAGGAAGGGAAAGGACTAGAACGGAAGAAGGAACGGGAAGGGGGGAAGGAGGAGGACTAGAACGAGAAAAAGGGAAGGAGAAGGAAGAAGTGAAGGAGGGGAAGGAGAGGAAGGAAGAACGGGAAGAAAGAAGGAAGGAGGGGGGGGAAGGAGAGAGGACAGGCGCGCAATAACCGGCGTGTCCTCCCCTTCCCTGACAAATGCTGCGAAAGCAATGGGTCTTCGACTGGACAAGGGCAATACACCGGATAAATTCTTAACGAAAACGTTCAAGGGAAATCGAAAGAAAAAAATACGTATAATAAAAGAAAGAAAGAATGAAAGAAAGAAAAAAAAGCATTGTCTTGAAGAAATGAACAGTAGGCTTCATCACATCACCCATGAAGTCACCTGGTGAGCACCTACTTCATCACTCACAGCCACGCCAGGTTCCGCGACTTACCTGTGAAAGAAAGAAAAAAACAACATTAGTACAGGAATTAAATCACTTCTCCGGGCGCCATTTCTTAAAACTACAAAGTAATCTACACTTTAAATTGCGGGCGAATTAAGAGCTCCCCAGGTACGGGACGTCAGGCGGCGCCGTGATGGACTGCCCAGACGCGAGTGCAAGTGCAAGTGCAACGCCATGAGCTGACATATGCAACGCGTGCATTCCTGAGCCTGAACCCCACCTGCGTTCAAATAACCAAGTCTCCGCCATCCAAATATATAGGAAAAACATCACACCAGGTTCTTGTTCTGCCGAGAAGGCCTCAGTGTCCACGCCGAGCAAGTAGAGAGTAAATATTTGGGCAGCGTCGGGCTCTCCCTTCCCCGGCAGGTATGCAATCAAATAAACAAATCCCTCCACCAGGAACGCTTGTCCGTCGCGATAACAGCGCCATTTGGGCCGCGCCAGGCCAGGCCGTACGCACTCCACGCGCCTTGCCCTTATCAGATAAACACGCCCTTGTATCGCTTCGGTCAGCAGAACTTTTGTCGTGTTCTCGCGTCTTCAGAACGCATGGGCGATATGCACGCTGTTCTTGAGCCGTGGCCATGCAGAGACCATGCGCACGGCGACGGCGAGGTGGAACGATCCTGCACAGATGCCGTGGCACACTTGGCAAGGTGACTCGACATCCGCTAGTTTCTCCTGGTCTTTCTCTATCTGTCTCTTTTTTTTTTGCTCCCTTTTCTTCCTCTCCTGCTCTAAAATCACCTGCTGACAGGCGAGACAAATCCGAGCCGAAATAGAACAACATAATTTCGAGAGATTCATCCCAACAGTTACGTAAGCTACCCCCCCCCCCTCCCCCCACCCGCCAACAGGTTGATAAGGCACCCTGAGACACCCGTCCGTATCTCTCAAGCCTTATCACGATAAACAGAGGATCTGAGACAGGCCGTCCACGTGATCGCACAAGAAGCATCAGCTGTTGCGACACCCCTGAAGTGATAATGATTTTCGTAATTTAACGAAACAAAACCTTAAATAAAACATCATCGCCAGCGGAAGAAAGTATCTTTTTCTTTCCTTTTCCCTCGCCATTTCTTTCTTTTCCCCTCTCCGTTTCTGGATCGCCACAATCTCCGCTAATCCCGTGGCAATCAAGACATAATTCCCCCAGGCGGTGCAATGGAAACGTTCGGATTTATCCTCCATAAAACGTGTCTACAAGATATCGATAGAAAGTACAGGAAACAGGGTGTAAAAAAGATAAAGAAAATGGACAGCAAGAAAAAAGAGGAGAGAGGGAAGAGGGCAGGGGGAGGAGGGAAAAGGGAGAGAGGGAGCCAAGGAGAGACGAGAGGGAAAGGGGAGGAGGGGAGGAGCACGGGAGGCGGAGGGAGGGAAGGGAGGGAGGGATGGAGGGAGGGAGTGGGAGGGAAAGGGAAGGGGAGGAGAGGAGAGGGAGGAGAGAGGGAGGGAGAGAGGGAGAGGAGGGAGAGAGGGAGAGAGAGAGAGAGAGAGACGAGAGAGAGAGAGAGAGAGAGAGAGAGAGGAGACGGAGGAGGAAGGAGAGGACGGAAGGGAAGAGGAGGAGAGAGAGATGAGAGAGAGAGAGAGAGAGAGGGAGAGGGGAGAGAAGAGAGAGACAGAGAGAGAGAGAGAGATGGAGAGGGAGAAAAGATGGAGAGAGAGAGAGAGAGAGAGAGAGAGAGAAGAGAGAGAGAGAAGAGAGGCGAGAGACAGAGATAGAGAGAAGAGAGAGAGAGAAAAGAAAGAGAAAGAGAGAGAGAGAGAAAGAAGAGAAAGAAAGAAGAGGAGAGAGAGAGAGAGAGAGAGAAGAGAGAGGAGAGGAGAGAGACAGAGGAGAGAGAGAGAAGAGAGAAG
>NW_020868499.1:96994-99494 GCF_003789085.1 Penaeus vannamei | reverse complement strand
GAGAGAGAGAGAGAGAGATAGAGAGAAGACCGACACGAGACGAGACAAGAGAGCAGAGACAGACAGACAGACAGACAGACAGACAGAGACACAGAGACAGAGACAGACGACAAACAGACAGACAGATAGACAGAATTAAATTGCATATCATTCTCTGTTAACCATTAGGACTCAGCTGCTCGTGGACAGGAGGATAATCCTTGCAACGGATGAGGAGCATATTGGACAACGCAAGCAGGAAGAAGTAACAGAAGGAGAAGTACTGAATGGCAAGGAGGAAGCAATAGTGAACGAGGGAGGTAGTACAAAAGCAGGGCAATACAGCAGCAGGAAGAAAGTAACGGAAGGAAGCAGTTAATGAGCCAGGAGGAAGCAATAGTGCAAGCAGGGACGTCCACAGAGCAGGAAGCAACAACGCAAGCAAGTGAGAAGTACAGAAGGAAGAGTAATGATGCAAGGAGGAGCAATAGTGAAGAGGGCCGTATCAGAAAGCAGTGAAGCAACACGCAAAGCAGGAAGAAGTACCAGAAAGGAGAAGTAATGATGCAAGGAGGAAGCAATAGTGAACAGAGGGACGTACAGAAGGCAGGAAGCAACAACATGCAAGCAGGAAGAAGTAACAGAAGGAAGAAGTAATGATGCAAGGAGGAAGCAATAGTGAAAGAGGGACGTACATCAGAGCAGGAAGCACAAAGCAAGCAGGAAGAAGTACAGAAGGAAGAAGTATGATGCCAGGAGGAACGCAATAGTTGACAGAGGGACGTACAGAAGCAGAAGCAACACGCAAGCAGGAAGAAAGTAACAGAAGAAGAGTCATGATGCATAGGAGGAAGCAATAGTGAAAAGAAAGGGGATAACGGGGTAACAGAAGCAGGAAAGCAAAAAGCAAGCAGGAAGAAGTAACAAGAAGGAAGAAGTAATGAATGAAGGAGGGAAGTCAATAGTAGTGAAAGAGGGACGTACAGAAGCAGGAAAAGCAAAACAAGCGCAAGCAGCGAAGAATGTAACAGAAGTGAAGAAGTAATGAAGCAAGGTGGAAGCAATAGTGAAAGAGGAAGGTAAGTACAAAAGCAGGAAGCAATAACGCAAGCAGGAAGAAGTAACGGAAGGAAGGAGTAATGATGCAGGAGAGCACAGTGAAAGAGGAGGTAGTAAAAGCAGGAAGCACATAATAAAGCAGGAAGGAGTAACGAAGGAAGAAGTAATAATGCAAGGAGGAAAGCAACAGTGAAAGAGGGAGGTAAAGTACGAAGCAGGAAGCAAGAGAGTGTTGACGCAAGAAAATAATTATAAGGCAAACAGGAAGCAACAACGAAAAGAGGAATCAGGAAGAAACAAGAATTAGTAACACAAACAAGAAGACAATAAAGCAGACAAGAAGCAAGAAGGCAAGCATGAAGCAATAACACAAACAGTAATTATTACAGAACTGAATGTAGCAAGAAGCAATAAGGGAACAGGAAGCAATAATACAAGCAGTAATTATTACATAAACAAGAGGTAATTACACAAGACGAATGTTTAACACAAACAGGAAATAATTAGACAATCAAGAAACAATAAAAATTAAGTCAAGGAAGCTTAAGTAAAGCGTGAAATGATAATACAAAGCAAGGAAAAACAGCTCAATAGAAAGCAGGAGGAAATTACATAAACAAGTAAAAAGAAAACGCAAGCAAAAAGCAAAAACGAAAGCAAAAAAGTATTAATTTCAAGCAGGAAGTCTGCAAGAAGCATTAAGCAAAGCGTGAAGTACTAATACAAGCAAGGAACAAACAGCAAGCAATAGAAAGCAGGAATTACATAAACAAGGAAAAAGAAACGCAAGCAAAAAGCAAAAAAGAATTAATTTTCAAGCAGGAAGAGGTCGGCAAAGGACGTGTTGATTTTTTATAGAGCATTTTAATGAGATAGGGATAAATAATATAGGTCCTGATTTTATTATTGAAAATAGCTGATAACTTCTAATTTCAGAATATGAGAATATTTCTGTTTGATTTTCTTTGATGTTATCTTTTTAAATTTAATTTTTTATCGTACCTCTTTTTAAATTTCATTTATATCTTTTTTATTGTACTCCATATTTAAGTTAGACTGTTTAAAGCTAGAAAAATATGTGTTTAAAGGTTAAATGACTATTTCTTATCATTAAAAGTTTAACTTGGTTCATGGTTCATGCGGCCAACTTATTGCTTTTGTTCTCTAATTAATAATTATCTAATTGTACTTAAACTACATACTAATATAGATGATAAAGGTGAAAGCTACTGCATTTTAGAATCAATGAATTACAAATGTTGAGAATATATAAATATTACATTTCCATGATAACACAGACAGCACCACACAAAAAAAAATTAATAAAACAAATAAACATCACACACACTAACATACAGAGACAAACACAAACAAGCACACACATACAGAGACACCAAACACACCAGAATAAATTATGTACGCAATACAGAAACAAACACACATACGGACATACAGAAAACAA
>NW_020868499.1:86094-93594 GCF_003789085.1 Penaeus vannamei | reverse complement strand
TGTGTGTGTGTGTGTGTGTATGTATGCGCGTGTGCGTGTATGTGTGTGTGCATGTGTATGAGTGTGTGTGTGTGTGTTCGATTGTGTAAGTGTGTGTGTGTGTGTGTTTGTGCTTGCGTGTGCGTGTGCGTGTGCATGTGTGCGTGTGTGTATTTGCGCGCGTGTGTGCATGTGTATTTAAAGATAGATCGATCGATAGATAGCTAGATTGAATATATAAAGAAATAGCTTTTCAAAAGAGCTAAAAAGGAAGCAGCAAAGAGCGAAACAAAGGGAAAAACGAAATGAACAGGGAGGAATGAGAGAGGCAGGGCAGAGAGAAAGAGGAAACGGGAAATCCAAAGATAGTTGGAATACCGGAATTATTTTCGTTGTCATTTCCACTATGCACACTAAGAACTGAGAATAAATGGAAGGAAATGAAGATGGAGAAGGGAAGAAGTAAGGGAAGGAAGAAAGAAAGAATGAAAAAGAAAAGAAAGAAAAAGAAGAAAATAAATCGCATGTGACTTGGGCGCTTGTTATACCCCAACGTTTTAAATCCTTTTTATTACCATCATTTCCGTTCGCCGCCATGAGCACCTGAGTTACGGTAGCTGGCTTCGGCATTAGTCTCGATCATATACAGAGAATTGTAATTAATGAGAGGGGTGGAGGGAGGGACATGGAGGGAGATAGGGTGGAGGAGGAGGAGGGAGGGAGGGAAGGGAGGGAGAGGGAGGAGAGGGAGGAAGGAGGAGAGAGGAAGATGGAGAGAGAGAGGGAGGGAGAGGAAGAGAGAGAGGGAGAAGGGAAGGGGCAGAGAGCTAAAGTAAACAATTGATGTAAGGATGATTTGAGTGATTTACTGGTAATTGCGATGCTGACTCTGACGACACGCGGTTTAAATTGTCGACGACATTTACGGTCGGTTATTATTGTTATTGTTGTTTTTCAGTCTTTCATCGGTTATTGTTATTGAATCGGTTATTGCTATCCCGGTGTGTCCTATGCCGTTGTTGGTCTTGCCATACTTATTATTCACTGTGGAAGCGTCTATGGTTGAAATGGTGATGGGCTCTTGATTTGGTGGCTGTGTTCGGCTGACTGATTGTGTGTCATTCAGCTTGCATGTTGATGCGGGATGTTGCAGTCCGGTGTGGTTGTGGATGAGTAACCGATGTTGATGGCCAAATTGGTGGTTATTGTTTTATAGATGAAGCGAATGAAGATTGTTGTAATACATTCAATTGCAGTGCGCAAAAAATTAGAGTGAAAAAGGCTGTATGTATAAGAAGCACGCACGCACTGATTCTCATCTCTCTCTCTCTCTCTCCTCTCTCCCCTCTCTCTCTCCTCTCTCCTCTCTCTCTCTCTCTCTCTCTCTCTTCTCTCTCTCTCTCTCTCTCTCTCTCTCTCTCTCTCTCTCTCTCTCTCTCTCCTCTCTCTCTCTCTCTCTCTCTCTCCCCTCCCTACTTACCTATCTATCTACCTCCCATCCTCCCTCCCTCCCTACCCTCCTCCTCCTCCATCCCTTCCTCGTTTCGTCCCACCCTTCCTCCCTCCCTCCCCATACACGTATTTGCATAGAGAAAAACCCGAGCGACATTCACGTTCCGCTCCCTCGTGCAAGAGCAGCGACGGTGACGGACGCATCGAACGTGAAGACGTAACATGATCCCTACGTAATGAAGGATATTTTCCGGCGGGAGGGAGGGAGGAGTACATGGCGCGCCCCTTTTAGCTGGTTGGGAGGGAAGGACAAGGTGGGTGGAAGGAGTGGAGGGAAGGAGGGAGGAGCGTAGACAGGTGAGGGTGTTTCCATCCAGTCCTTCGTCCCTCCTCGGTCTTTGGTTTCTCTGGGAGATGAGAGAGAGAAGAGGAAAGAATGGAGTGTGGGCGATGTTTATAGACCAGCGGTTCTTAACCTGGGGGCGCGCGGTTAGTAATTTCCAAGGGGGCGCAAACTCTTGGGGAAAAGCAGAAATTTCTCTTATTAATATATTTGTTATTCTCAGAACGAAAACATGGTATGTTAATGTGGCTAATTATACTCAATAAAAAGACAGAGAACGAATTATTAATTTTCTTTAAAATCTGGGAGGGAATCATTCATAGATGCAAGAAGGCTGTGGAGGGAAAGACAAATTCCTAAAGGGGGCACGGTAGATAAAAGGTTAAAAACTACTGTTATAGGTAGGTAGATTATTTGGCGGGTTGGGTGGAAAGAGATGTGTCAGTGAGTGAATGTGAGGGAGTCAAGACAGACAGACAGAAAATACATACAGACAGACAGACAGACATGTAGATAGACAAACATACATACATACAGACACAACAGCAAACAAACAGAGGAGAAAGAGGCTTGTAATCAGGCGAGCAGGTAAGGCCACGATGGGGATCCCAAATGTAATGGACACAAACAACGCTGTGGTCAGCTGATGACGCTGATCAATAGCTCGATGCTTATCCCGGGTAATGAGGCCGAAGCTGTCTGTAGATTAGTTTTTTTCTTTTTTCTTTTATTTTTTTATGGCGTTTTTTTCACTTTATCTTCATATTTTGTGATTCGTTATTCTTATTGTCTTTATTTGTTTCAAATTCTTCTTTTCTCTCTCTCTCTCTCTCTCTCTCTCTCTCTCTCTCTCTCTCTCTCTCTCTCTCTCTCTCTCTCTCTCTCTCTCTCTCTCTCTCTCTCTCTCTCTCTCTCTCTCTCTCTCTCCCTCCCTCCCTCCCCCCCCTCTTCTCTCTCTCTCTCTCTCTCTCTCTCTCTCTCTCTCTCTCTCTCTCTCTCTCTCTCTCTCTCTCTCTCTCCTCTCTCTCTCTCTCTCTCTCTCTCTCTCTCCCTCTCTCTCCTCTCTCTCCCCTCTCTCTCCTCTCTCTCACTCTCTCTCCCTCTCTTTCTCTTCCTCTCCCTCTTTCATCTTCATCCTCATCCTACCTCTTCTCCTCAACTCCGCTACGTCTCCCATCCTCCTCCCTTCCTTCTCTCCTCTGCTCCCCCATTCCCCTCTCCTCTCTCTTTCCCCCTCTTCTCTTCTCTCCTTCCCCCTCTCTTCTCTCCTTCCCCTTCTCTTCTCTCCTTCCCCCTCTTCTCTATACCTCTCACTTGCCAGACTCGCTCGTGGAGTCCTACGGTACACGGGGTCACCTGAGAAGAACGATCCCCAGGCATCCCCGCCGACGGCGCGCACGACGCCCCGGAATGCCGACGCGTCACTCAAAACTTTAATTTTTTGTCGCTTCCGTGGTCGTCGATATTGGAATCTGATATAACGCTTAAAATGACTATTGATAAACTTTCGCGGTTTTCGTGTGGACGGACGTGTTTGGGGGGAGGGTGTGGGTTGTTGTGACATGCGTGTGTGTGTGTGTGTGTGTGTGTGTGTGTGTGTGTGTGTGTGTGTGTGTGTGTGTGTGTGTGTGTGTGTGGTGTGTGTGTGTGTGTGTGTGTGTGTGTGTGTGTGTGTGTGTTGTGTTTCTTGTTTTAATCTAAATATTTACATGACTCTGTATTCATTTGTATTTATGTAGGTATCTATTCGTCTCTAAGTCTGTATACGTGTACCCTCTGTGTCTGTGGCATCTTCCCCCCTGTGCCACATTACCCTTGCATAATGCACGAACTAGGCCAGGTGACCCCTTCCTTGCCTGGGCTCGCGCATGTCTAGTGGGGGAGTGGGGGGGGTCGCTCTAGACACTGGCTTTTAAAGGGAGATGGATGGAGATGGGTTGATGGGTAAGTAGAGGGATGGAATGATGGATGTAAATGGGATAGAGCAACTAGGGGATGAGTACTGATGGGTGGAGGGATTGCAAGTGGATTGATAAGTGGATGGGTAAAGGGTATGGTGAATACTGATTGATAGGTAGGTTATAGGCGAATGGGTAAGCAATGTAGATAGATAGAATAGTGAATCAAGATAGATAGATCGATGGATAGAGAAAGAGGGAGAGGGAGAGAGAGAGAGAGTAAAAGAGATAGATGAGACTTATACGTAGAATACGAAGGAGTTGAAAGCGAATCGAGAATTAGCTAGAGAAGAGTAAAGGATGAAAGAGAGAAGATGGATAGCGCTTCAGAAATTAGAAGAAAAATGAAGGGGGAGAGGTAAAAAGAGAATTAGCTGGAACAGAAGAATGAATGAAAGGGAAATAGACGGAAAAGAGAATCAGTAGAATTAAGATAAACAAAATGAGATGAAATAGGAATAGAAGAAGCAGCGTAAAAAATGAAGGAAAATGATAGACAATTGGTAAGAAGAAGGAGAGAGAAGATCAAAAGAAATGAACAGAAGGAAAGAGGCAGAGCGAGGGGGATCACTGCACTTAAAACATTATGAATGATGTAGATTAGTCTGTCTGCGACCTGTCATTTCCTCGTTTCTCTTTTCCAACCCCTTTTGTCGATTTTTTTCTTTCTTCCCTTCTTTGTCCCATCATTTTCGCTTCCGGTTTGCCTTTCGTGTTTTTTTTTTTTCTTATTGTTTTATTGATATGTTCTTGCGTTAATTTCTTATAGGAACTGAGAGAGAGAGAGAGAGAGAGAGAGAGAGAGAGAGAGAGAGAGAGAGAGAGAGAGAGAGAGAGAGAGAGAGAGAGAGAGAGAGAGAGAGAGAGAGAGAGAGAGAGAGAGGAAAAAGTTTGTGTTGAGGAATTGCAACATGCCGTGCAAATGCATCTGTTGGTTCTTGCTGTTGGGGCGCGATGGGTGAGGTTGGGTTGCGTGTCCTTTTAAAAACATTTCTGGTTGTTTGTGGTGTAAAAACTGTTCTGATTGTGCAGGGCTTAATGGTGGCTCTGGTTGCATGGCTGGGTTGGGTGTGTTTGATTCACTCTCGTCTCACGCGGGTGGCGGATTTGTAGCTCTGGTTGCGTGAGCAAGATTCACTGGCAGCTTTGGTTTTGTCACATGGTTGCGTGTGGTTGACTAGCAGGTTTGGTTTTACGGGATTCACTAGCGGCTGTGGTTGCGTGTGGTTTATTCGGGGCTCTGATTGCGTGGGGCTCGCGAGTGATTCGATAACGGTTTTGGTTGAATGTGTAACGGCAGCGGATGCAACGGCGTGTGGATCTGCAGCAGTTCTTTTCTTTTTTGTTCGATTCTTGTTGCTAGGATACAGTGCCTCGCTGTGGTTCACTATTGGAACTTTTCCCATAGTTTGCATTTCAGTATGTGTTGTTCGTGCCTCCCACCTCCTCCTCTTTCTGTTTCCCCTCCTCCTCCTTTTCCTTCTTCCTCGCTCCTCTTCTTCCTCCTTTTTTTTCTTCCCCCTCCTCCTCCTCCTCTTCCCTCTCACATCTCTTTTCCCCTTTCTACTTCCCCTTTCCCCTCCCTCTCCTTCTCCCTACCCCTTCTTCTTCCCTTGCTCTTTCCCTCTTGCTCTTCCCCCCTCCCCCCGCCACCCCTTCCCCTCTCGCCCCTCGTAATGACTTCCATTCGCGTGTGTCGAGCCGATGAATATACTTAGGCTCGCCGTTCACTTCGCGGGTCGGAAAAGGACCAGTTTTGCCCCCGCGCGCGCTCGCTCTCTAATCCTAATTTATGGGGACGCGCACTTCGAATTACCGCCTTCCTTTGTTTACCTTTTGATGATTTGAGTTTGATTCAGTGCTGTGGGTGCTGCGCGATGCTTTGTGTACTCTTGGGTTTAGTTATAGCGTTTTTTTTTTTTTTTTTTTTTTTTTTTTTTTTTGGGGGGGGGGGTAGAGTTTATTTTGGCGCGTTTTTTCACACTCATCTATTTTATAAGTACATTTTTTCTGTCTTTTTTTGTGGTGGTTGCGGAGAGTGGGAGTTTATTTTTGCTTGTTTTTTCCTCCCTCACTCGCCTGTTCTACATATATATCATCTGTATCTTTTATACATTTTGTTTTTGAGAATAAAAAGAAAGTTCAGAAGGCAAGGAGGGTCGAAGGACCAGGGAGGGAGGGAGGGGGGTAGAGAAATGGATTCGGGGGGAGTGGCAAACGGGCCATGACAGGACCGTTTAGCGATGCCAGAAGTCGCTCGGGGCCATGTGGCGAACCGTCCTGACTGGGCCACGTGAACCCGAAGGAGCCTGGGGGGCTCTGGGGAGGGAGGGGGAGGATGCCGGGGGATGGAGGCCTGTTGTCTGTAATCTGTTTTTATGGCTTGAAGGGAGAGAGAGGAGTCGTATTTATCTATCTATCTATCTATCTATCTATCTATCTATCTATCTATCTATCTATCTATCTATCTATCTATCTATCTATATATATCTATATATATATATATTATAGTATGTATTTATGTACACACACACACACACACACACACACACACACACACACACACACACACACACACACACACACACACACACACACCACACACACACACACACACACACACACACATACACACACATACACACATACACACACACTATATATATATATATATATATATATATATATATATATATATATTATATATATATATATGTATGTATGTAGGAGAGGAGAGGAGAGAATAGAGAAGGGGGAGGGGGAGGGGGAGGGGGGGGAGGGGGAGGGGGAGGGGCGAGTGAAAAGTCCAGCATGCAGACTCGAGGCCTGATGGCGAACGACAGGCGACCGGCCAGAGCTTGTCCCGCGGCGCATGCGCTGGCTGACCATCATGTAAACACTCGTTCCTCTTCAGTAGACTGGCCCTTCCCCTTTTTATCCTTCTCCTCTTAACTCCTTTTCCCTGCTCTCCTTTCTCCGTCCTTTCCGTCTTCTCCTTTCCTCTCTACTCCTTTCTACCCCCTCTCCTCTCTGGTCCGCTCCGCTCCACCCCTTTTCCCTCCCCTCCCCTCCTTTTTTATTCCTTGCCATCCCTTACTTTCATAACCTCCCTCTTCACCTCTTCTCTCCACCCCTTTCTTCTCCTTTCCTTGCATTTCCTCTCATCTCTTCTCTTCTCCCCTCCCCTCGCCCATGCCTTCCCCTTTCCTCTTCTCTCTATCCCCATCCCCTCTCTTACCTTCCCGTCCCGTCCCTCCTCTCCCTTCCCCTCACCCTAACTCCCTTCCCCTCCTCTATCCTCTCCTCCTCTTTCCTTCCATCTCCCCTCTTCTCTCCTCACTTGTCCTCGTCTTTCCTCCTCTCCCGCGCCCTCCCCTCCCCTTTTTTATTCTCGTCTTTCTTCTCTGCTCCCTCTTGTCATTATGCACTCTTCTTTGTTATAAGCCCTTCCACACGTTTATTTTTGCTGCATGAATATTAATGATTATGATAATAAGTTACATGATAATGAAAATTTAATGTTTCTAGATATTTTGTCGAGTTTAATGAAGACCACCACATGCATTATTAAGCTGCATCACGATGCATCTGTGACTGCTATAATTGATAGTTTCGCCTATTTGTGAAATGAATTTTTAAACATGAATGGTTTGGGTTTCGGCCATACCGTTAATGATGTGTTAATTATGCTTATTATTTTATTGGCAATTGTGATAACAACTGCAGTAGCAACAAAATAGATTCGCCGTCTATAACGAGCGAGATAGT
>NW_020868499.1:71094-81094 GCF_003789085.1 Penaeus vannamei | reverse complement strand
TTAGATCGAAGATGAATCTAATTAAAGTTAGCCTTAGGTTAAGCTACAAATATCCCTCGCAATTTACCGGGCCTTTGCACTTTATGCACGGAAGCTCTTACGCTAATTGTACTTTCAGAGGAGTGGCGATGGCTCTCAATATTACATCTTAGAACGCGTTTTCCTGCGGACTCTTTTAAGACACAAGTTCCTGCGTATTTTATGAAGCGATTTTTTGCGGTTCAATGATTTCGCACACGCATACACACACACGCGCGCGCGTGTGTGATCACACCTAATTCCTTTTTTTCATCCTTTTCTCTATATTCTTAATGTTTTATGTAATGGTATTAGTTAAGTAGTTCTTTTGTGTCTATTTTTAGCGTAACAAAATTCATGTCATCAATGTAGGCAACCCACGTCGCTTCATCGTTTTGAAGATGCAGCGCCTTGTCATTTTTACCCAGTGAATTTCTTGTGTTTGTGATCGAGTTCAAGCAGCCATTGATGGAAGCCAAGGCGTCTGTACCGGAGGACAGCTTGGCTATTAGTTCAAAAGCTTCTGGTGTAAGGCAACCGACGTAAAAATAGTGGCTAGTGGATCCTTCTGTCGACAGTGGTCCCGTGTTCGTTCTTTCTCATTCCTTCCTTGTTTCTTTCACATTTTCTTCTTTTTTTCTTCTTCCCTCTTTTTTATTGAGTTGTTTTTTTCATGTTTTTTTATTTCTTTTTTTTCTTGGCTTTCCTTGCCGATGACACTTTTAGTCCTCCCTTTGTTTCACTTTCTGTCCTTTGCATCTTTTTCTCTTCCTCTTCCAGTTTCTGTTCCTGTTTCCTTCTCTTCCACCACCTCCTCCTCCTCCACGTCGTCGGCCTCGTCGTCGTCATCGTCATCGTCCTCCTCCCCATCCCATCCCCATCCCCTCCCCTCCCCCTCCCCCTCCCCTCCCCTCCCTTTCCCCTCCCCTCCCCTTCTTCTTCTTCTTCTTCTTCTTCTTCTTCTTCTTCTTCTTCTTCTTTTTCTTTTTCTTTTTCTTTTTTCTTTTTCTTTTCTTTTTCTTTTCTTTTTCTTTTTTCTTTTTTCTTTTTTCTTCTTCTTCTTCTCTTCTTCTTCTTCTTCTTCTTCTTCTTCTTTCTTCTTTCTTCTTCTTCTCTTCTTCTTCTTCTTCTTCTTCTTCTTCTTCTTCTTCTTCTTCTTCTTCTCTTCTTCTTCTTCTTCTTCTTCTTCCTTCCTCCTCCTCCTCCTCCTCCTCCTCCTCCTCCTCCTCCCGCCCTCGCCCTCTGCACAAGGCCTCCCTCTCCTGCCTACACTTGTTCTGTTCGGGTTTGTTATGTTGTGATGTGATGGGGAGCTGTGGGGGTGGGAGGGTGGGGGTTGATGGGAGTTGGGAGGATATAAGGGGGAGAAGGATGAGGGTAGATGGGTTGATGGGAGGGTGAGAAGATGGGGAATAATGGTGTTTGTAGGAGAGAAGGAGGGGGGTGTCCGATTAAGGGAGGAAGGGGAGGAGGACGGGGGATGAGGGGGAGAGAAGGGTAGATGTGGAGAGAGAAGAATGGGGGGGGGGAGGGAGAGGGAAGTGGGAGGAAGAGTGTCTTTATGGGGAGTAGCAAGAAGGGAAAGTGAAAAAAGGAGGGGGGAAATAGGTGAAAAATGTTGATTGAAAGTAAAGAAGTAAAGGGTATGCTAGAGAGAATAGATAATGTGAAGAGAAAGTGAAAAGAAGGGAATAAAGGAGAGAGGAGACAGAGAAAACAATCAGATAAGGGGAAATAGGAACTGCAAGGAGGGAAGTAGAGAGAATTGGGAGATTGAGAGAGAGAAAGAAAGAGAGAGAGAGAAAGAGAGAGAGAGAGAGAGAGAGAGAGAGAGAGAGAGAGAGAGAGAGAGAGAGAGAGAGAGAGAGAGAGAGAGAGAGAGAGAAAGAGGAGAGTGAGTGTGAGAGTGAGTGAGTGTGAGAGTGAGTGAGTGTGAGAGTGAGTGAGTGTGAGAGTGAGTGTGAGAGTGAGTGAGAGAGAGAATGAGTGAGAGAGAGAATGAGTGAGAGAGAGAATGAGTGAGAGAGA
Source organism: Penaeus vannamei (assembly GCF_003789085.1). Lineage (NCBI taxonomy): Eukaryota > Metazoa > Arthropoda > Malacostraca > Decapoda > Penaeidae > Penaeus > Penaeus vannamei. Next base: position 79,048 of record NW_020868499.1, on the reverse strand, counting down.
GAATGAGTGAGAGAGAGAATGAGTGAGAGAGAGAATGAGTGAGTGAGTGAATGGGTGAGTGAGTGAATGAGTGAGTGAGTGAATGGGTGAGTGAGTGAATGGGTGAGTGAGTGAATGGGTGAGTGAGTGAGTGAGTGCAGTGAGTGAAGTGAGTGAGTGAGTGAGTGAGTGAGTGAGTGAGTTGAGTGAGTGAGTGAGGAGAGAGAGAAGAGAGAGAGAGAGAGAGAGAGAGAGAGAGAGAAGAGAGAGAGAGAGACGAGAGAGAGAGAGAAGAGAGAGAGAGAGAGAGAGAGAGAACAGATAAGGGGGAAAGAAAGGGAAAAGAGATGAACTAGATGGAATATTCGAATAAAGGATGAACGATTATGTTATTGTATCTTTTATTATTGTGCATCATTTTATATCTCATTTATTGCTTCCTCTTTATTCCTTGTCAGCATGTCGTGGATGGAAAAACAGTGAATTGTAATGATCAAAAAAACATATATGAACAGGGAAAAGAGACCAGAAGAGAGCATAGTCATCGCCTTCGGAGTGTGAGAGAGAGAACGAGAACGAAAAAGAAAGAAAGAAAGAGAAAGAAAAAATAAGAGAAGGCTTTGCAGCGCTAATTACTACATGTTTTTGCCCCCAACTTCATCCCTGCGTAAAGTTATCGAACGGCCTTTGTGAGTTCGTTGGCTGCATTCAGGCTTCTCTGCTGAACGCGAGGGCGGGGGCGGGGGCGCTGGGGGAAACGAGGTCAGAGAAATGAATTGAATTAAAGTGGGAGGGATGATGGGAGAGGGAAATCGAGAAAGAACGAGAGAGAGGGAGCGAAGAATAGGGAGGGGGAGAGGGAAATAAGTGAGAGGAAAGAAACGAGATAAAGGAAGACAAGCAGACAGACACAGACAGACATTCAGACACACGTAGAGGATGAAAAATAAAGTCAAGAAGAGAGAGAGAAAAACCGTATTGGAGAGAAAAATAATGACTTCAGCATGTTTCGAGAGCAGGCCGGGCAGCCTCTCCGCCTCCTCATTCTAGGCGGTCGTCAATTACACTAAGGTAAATAAGGAGGAGGAGGAGGAACGAGGTAAAATAAGGAAAGGAGGGCGAGGCAAATAAGGAGGAGGAAGGAGGAGGAACGAGCCGACTTTTGGGTTGTATTTGAACGCCCAAGATTTTTCTTTGATTTTGATTTTGAATGGGGTTTGGGGTGGGGGCTTGGTGTGTGTGTGTGTTTTCGTATGTTTGTGTTTGTGTGTATGAAAGCCGAAGATCGTGTGTGCATAATTGTTTAAACTACGTCTCTAGTGCGCGCATGTGCGCGTACGACCTCATGTGTGTTTATGTGAGTGTGCGTGGGTATCTTGATATTAATCTTGATGTATATTTTGATATCAAGGTGCATAATATTCATAAAGTAGCGTTCGTTTACCTACTCCACATTATTTACCCAGTATGTTATTAAGCACACATCATTAACGGCAGGTAAGGCACGTATTTTATTTTGTATACTCTTGTCGGTATTTTACACAAAGTCTTATGTAACTGTTCCCTCTGTACCCAAAGCAGAATCCCTTATTAGGTATAAATGCCTATTTTCTTGTCTCGAGGAAGGCTTTAAAATTTGTCTCCAGAAAGCATCGCTCATACGAACACCTGAGGCGGGTGGCAGGTGTTTCCTTGGGTACGACACCTGTTATCGTGGCGTTGCTGGTGTCCTGGTATGAATGGGGTGCTTGTTGCAAAGGCGGCTGCAAGACTGGGTTGTTTGCTTACTTGATGTTCTTGATATTTGTTAAAGGGTCTTTGGGTCCCATGTGTTTTTCGTAATGAGTGCAGAAAGATTTTTTAAAATTTGCTGGTGTAATGCTGCACAAAATAAGTGTATTTTCTCCTTCATCTCCTCCACTTTCTTCCCTTCATTTCTTCTCCTGTTTTTTTTCTTATCCCATTCATCTCCCTCTCTCCTCCTCCTCCTTTCTTCCCTTTCTGTTTCCCTCCTTTCCTCCGCCTCCTTCTTCCCTCCCTTTATCCTCCACTTCCACCCCCTCCTCCTCCTTCTCTTCCCCCCTCTTCCTCCTCCATATTATTTTTTCATAGCTACACGTGTATGTGTTTATGTATCTCCTCCCCAACGACAGGTGCAGCGTCGCGCATCAGACGTGATATTCTCTTTTTATTGGGTACAGATTGTGTTTAATTGGACGTAAATAGCGACTTCTCTTCTCTCGGGGTTTAATTATCCGGCGCCCTCATTGGGTCGTATATATAGCGTATACGTCTCAACTTTATGATGGAGTTTAACAGCCGAAGTTTGTCCGCGATGATTTACAACGGCAGGAATCGCGTTGTGCAAAAGGAAGGCATCGCTTCCAGTCGCAGTTACGACCCTCTCTCTGCACTCAACGCTCAGCGACGGCGTTTTCTTCTGATGCCGTGTTTTATTTGCCTTTTTTCTCTTTTGGATTGTAAGAGGTACCCTTCACGGTCCTGGCTTGGTTATGGCTTCGGCGAACGCTCAGGGAGGAGGGAAGGGACAACGCCCACTGAAGGGAGGGAGCGTCGCAGGGGGAAACGAAAGCAGTGAGGGAGGAGGGAGTGGGGAGTAGAGTGGGGTAGAGAATCACACAATCAAGTTGATTGATTGATTGATTGATTGTTTGATTAATTTGTCAATTGATTGATTAATTGATTGACTGACTGACTGGGTGCTTGGAAGGTTGCAGGTTTTACTGGCTTTCTGGCTAGCTAACTGGGTGACTGACTGACCGACTTGCTGATTGCCAGATATTGACTAGCTGACGTATTGACAGACAGATATATATATATATATATATATATAATATATATATATATATATATATATAGATATAGAAGAGAGAGAGAGAGAGAGAGAGAGAGAGAGAGAGAGAGAGAGAGAGAGAGAGAGAAACAAGATCCTCCAAATCATCCTTACCGCCAGCATATATGTTTCTCCTTTCCCTCTCGCTCATTCATTCTTTCTTTGCTCGTCAACAGTAAGAGAGAGGGGAGAGAAAAAGGTAGAATCACCCCTTTCCATTAAGTTAATGAAACCCGCCCGCGTGACGTTTGTGGGCGGTCTTTCACGGCAGCGGGTCTGGATGAGGGATAGATGGGCTGGTCGGGACGAAGGATGAAAGGGCGAAGTGAGAATAGGGATGGGGTGGGATATGGAAAGGGGTGAGAGGGGGTAAAAGGGGGGAGGAAGGGTAGGGGTAGGGATAAAGGAAAGGGGTTGGGGTTGGAATAGAGATGGTGGGGATAAGGATAGGAGGAGAGAAAGGGAAAGGAGAGATGGACGAAGGGGAAAGGGGTTAGGGGGAAGATGTAGGGGAATGAAGTGTTAAGGGGATAGGAGTTTTCGGGACGGGGTGCTTCTAACCCCTGTGGTAGCTACCTCCACCCCCAACAACACACACACACGATCACCCTCTTCATCCCCTCATCTGCCCCCCTTCCCCCACCCTGTCCCCCATCCTACATCCACCCTTGCCCCCTATCCATGCTTCTGAACCACAGCCAATCTCAGTCCTAGTCCTGCCCATCCCCTTCCTACCAGAGGAGGTAGATCAAGGGAAAGCCACCTCCAATATTCGGGAGGCGCATAGGAACCCCGACTCTTGCCTCGTGGAGAATGCACACGCCACGCCCCACCACCCCCCCCACGCAGGTGCATTCGGGCTAGCGAAGGCCTAACCCCGGGGCCCAGCGCGCTCGCCCCAGGCCGTAGGTGCGCGGCACGGAAGGCAGTGGGATCCTGGCGGAGGGCGGCGTGGTGGAGGAGGCTGGAGGAGTTGCCTTGTGTTTGGTGGAGGGCGGCGTGGTGGAGGAGGCTGGAGGAGTTGCTTTGTGTGTGGTGGAGGGCGGCGTGGTGGAGGAGGCTGGAGGAGTTGCTTGTGTGTGGTGGAGGGCGGCGTGGTGGAGGAGGCTGGAGGAGTTGCTTTGTGTGTGGTGGAGGGCGGCGTGGTGGAGGAAGCTGGAGGAGTTGCCTTGTGTGTGGTGGAGCGCGGCGTGGTGGAGGAGGCTGGAGGAGTTGCCTTGTGTGGTGGGGGCGGCGTGGTGGAGGAGGCTGGGAGGAGTGCTTTGTGTGTGGTGGAGGGCGGCGTGGTGGAGGAGCTGGAGGAGTTGCCTTGTGTGTGGTGGAGGGCGGCGTGGTGGAAGCTGGAGGAGTTGCCTGTGTGTGGAGGGCGGCGTGGTGGAGGAGGCTGGAGGAGTTGCTTTGTGTGTGGTGGAGGGCGGCGTGGTGGAGGAGGCTGGAGGAGTTGCCTTGTGTGTGGTGGAGGGCGGCGTGGTGGAGGAGGCTGGAGGAGTTGCTTTGTGTGTGGTGGAGGGCGGCGTGGTGGAGGAGGCTGGAGGAGTTGCTTTGTGTGTGGTGGAGGAGGCTGGAGGAGTTGCCTTGTGTGTGGTGGAGGGCGGCGTGGTGGAGGAAGCTGGAGGAGTTGCCTTGTGTGTGGTGGAGGGCGGCGTGGAGAGGAGGCTGGAGGAGTTGCTTTTGTGTGGTGGAGGGCGGCGTGGTGGAGGAGGCTGGAGGAGTTGCTTTGTGTGTGTGGAGGAGGCTGGAGGAGTTGCTTTGTGTGTGGAGGAGTTGCTTTTGTGTGTGGTGGGAAGTGGAGGAGTTGCTTGTGTGTGGAGGAGTTGCTTTGTGTGTGGTGGAGGAGGCTGGAGGAGTTGCTTTGTGTGTGGAGGAGTTGCTTTGTGTGTGGTGGAGGAGGCTGGAGGAGTTGCCTTGTGTGTGGTGGAGGGCGGCGTGGTGGAGAAGGCTGGAGGAGTTGCTTTGTGTGTGGAGGAGTTGCTTTGTGTGTGGTGGAGGAGGCTGGAGGAGTTGCTTTGTGTGTGGTGGAGGGCGGCGTGGTGGAGAAGGCTGGAGGAGTGTTGCTTTGTGTGTGGTGGAGGAGGCTGGAGGAGTTGCTTGTGTGTGATGGTGCTGGAGGAGTTGCTTTGTGTGTGGTGGAGGGCGGGCGTGGTGGAGAAGGCTGGAGGAGTTGCTTTGTGTGTGGTGGAGGAGGCTGGAGGAGTTGCCTTGTGTGTGGTGGAGGGCGGCGTGGTGGAGAAGGCTGGAGGAGTTGCTGTGTGTGGTGGATGGAGGGCTGGAGGAGTTGTGTGTGTGGTGGAGGGCGGCGTGGTGGAGGAGGCTGGAGGAGTTGCTTTGTGTGTGGTGGAGGAGGCTGGAGGAGTTGCTTTGTGTGTGGTGGAGGGCGGCGTGGTGGAGAAGGCTGGAGGAGTTTGCTTTGTGTGTGGTGGAGGGCGGCGTGGTGGAGAAGGCTGGAGAGTTGCCTTGTGTGTGGTGGAGGGCGGCGTGGTGGAGAAGGCTGGAAGAGTTGCCTTGTGTGTGTGGAGGGCGGCGTGGTGGAGGAGGCTGGAGGAGTGGCTTGTGTGTGGTGGAGGAGGCTGGAGGAGTTGCTTTGTGTGTGGTGGAGGGCTGGAGGAGTTGCTTTGTGTGTGGTGGAGGAGGAGTTGCTGTGTGTGGTGGAGGAGGCTGGAGGAGTGGAGGAGGCTGGAGGAGTTGCTTTGTGTGTGGTGGAGGAGGCTGGAGGAGTTTGCTTTGTGTGTGGTGGAGGAGGCTGGAGGAGTTGCTTGTGTGTGGTGGAGGGGGCGTGGTGGAGGAGGCTGGAGAGGTTGTGTGTGTGGTGAGAGGCGGCGTGTGGAGAAGGCTGGAGGAGTTGCTTTGTGTGTGTGGTGGGGCGGCGTGGTGGAGAAGGCTGGAGGAGTTGCCTTGTGTGTGGTGGAGGGGCGTGGTGGAGGAGGCTGGAGGAGTTGCTTTGTGTGTGGTGGAGAGGCGGGGAGGAGGAAGAGGCTGGAGGAGTTGCTTTGTGTGTGGTGGAGGGCGGCGTGGTGGAGGAGGCTGGAGGTGTTGCCTTGTGTGTGGTGGAGGGCGGCGTGGTGGAGGAGGCTAGAGGAGTTGCTTTGTGTGTGGTGGAGGGCGGCGTGGTGGAGGAGGCTGGAGGAGTTGCTTTGTGTGTGGTGGAGGGCGGCTGGGGAGGCTGGAGGAGTTGCTTTGTGTGGTGGAGGCGCGTGGTGGAGGAAGCGAGGAGTTGCCTTGTGTGTGGTGGAGGGCGGCGTGGTGGAGGAGGCTGGAGGAGTTGCTTTGTGTGTGGTGGAGGGCGGCGTGGTGGAGAAGGCTGGAGGAGTTGGCAGAAAGTAGCGTGGCTGCACGGGCATACCCGAGCGTGGCGTCTAAGAGAGTGGCATGGCGGGTGGTGGTCGCGAGCGTGGCGCGGCGCCCTCGTGGATCGGGAGGAAAGTTGCCTCATATGATCCCGTGGCGGCGGCCGGTCGGTGCGCCTGGAGCTTCAGGCCGGGCGTAAGCGGCGAGGAAAGAGGCCGGGCGGAACGACGGAAGGAGTTACGGGCGTGGCGGAGAGTGATAGTCCTAAAAGCGTAGTCGCGGGCGTGGTGTAAGTAGGTCCTGTGGGTAGGTGTCATGAGCAGGATTTTTCGGGATCATGGTATTAAAGGTCGTGGGTATTTTATTTGGATGTAAGTAGGTGTTGTTGGTAGAATTTATGGTTGTTATTATAGTAAAGGTTGTGAGCAGGATATTTGAATACAAGCGAAGAAGATTTTCGGATGTAAGTAGGAGTGGCTCGCAGATAGGAATTTGGGGTGTCATATTTGCAGGGAGCGTAGGTGAAATTTGTGGGCATAAGCATAGTGTCTCAGCTGTAAGTAGTACGTGACTCGTACCTTAGTTTGGGTTCGCGGGTGTAAGTAGGTCCGGATTATAGGACTCGTTTATAGATGTCGTTTATAGGACTCGCAGGACTGAGAAAGAACGGATTGAGTCCGTATCGCCGAGTTAAGGATCGCGGTAACCGAAACTTTACAGAAGCGACGGTTTGTTATGCATTTTGTGTTCCGACGGCGGCGATTTATACACATTTTGCATTTCCCGCTGACACTTCGCACACTTTACAGAAGCGGCGGTTTGTTGTGTATTTAATCTTTGGTGCTGACGCTTGCTGACAATTACGCCAAGTGCCGATTTACGTAATGCGGTGATCCCGCCGCAATCCTCTCATTTCGACTCCCTGACAAAAGGAGACTCGTTTCCCGAGGCTCGGACTGACTCGAGCTGACTCACAGAACGGACCCAGACAGGTTACGACGAGCGGGCGGATGGGCGGGGGTCTGGCGCGGGGGCGGCTGAGAGGCGGCGGGTGGGCGGCCGGGCGGGAGGTTAAAGGTGAAGTCCTCAACTCCTGCGGCGTCCTTCCCGGGTGGGTCCGAGGCACGCGGCGGCCGCGTCCTTTGTGCCTTTGTGCCTTTGCAGGTGACCTTCTGGCCCTCTCCTCTCTCTCTCTATCTCTCTCTCTCTCTCGTCTCTCTCTCTCTCTCTCTCTCTCTCCTCGCTCTCTCTCTTCTCTCTTCTCTCTCTCTCTCTCTCCTCTCTCTCTCGTCTCTTCTCTCTCTTACTCTCTCTCTCTCTCTCTCTCTCTCTCTCTCTCTCTCTCTCTCTCTCCTCTCCCTATCTCTCTCTTCTCTCTTCTCTCTTTCCTCTCTCGTCTCTCTCTCTCTCTCTTCTCTCTCTCGTCTCCTCTTCCCCCTCTCTCTCTCTCCCCCTCCTCCTCACTCTCCCTCGCCTCTCTCTCGTCTTCTCTCTCTTCCTCTCTCTCCCTCGCCTCCCTCCCTCCCTCCCTCCTCGCCTCCTCCCTTCCCTCCTCCCTGCCTCCTCCCTCTATCTCTCTCTTCTCTCTCGTCCTCCTCTCTTTCCCGTCCCTCCTCTTCTCTCTCTCTCGTCGTCTCTCTCTCTATCCTCTCTCTCTCGTTCTCGCCTCTATCACCCCTCCTCTCCTGATCTCTCGTGTTCTCCTCTCTCATCGTCTCCTTCCTCCTTCCTCTCTCCTCTCTCCTCTCATCCTCTCCTCCTCTCTTTCCTCTCCTCCTCTCCTCTCTATCCTCACTCGTCTCTCTCCTCTCTCCCCTCTTCCTCCTTCCCTCTTCT
>NW_020868499.1:49040-62707 GCF_003789085.1 Penaeus vannamei | reverse complement strand
CTGTATTCATTCTCATTTTCCTCCGCAATTTCTCTGTATCTTTTCATGCTATCAGGAACAAGATCGTCACTAATGGGGGGTTTGGGAGTTTTCGCGCCATAATTTCTATATATTTGGAAACTAGAGAAAATCCATTGTGCTAATATCGTCGTGATCCATGACGAGCCGCTATTTGAAAAATTACCTATTCCATTCCCTCGTCTTCTTTCTCCCCTTCTTTCTCTGCCTCTCATACCGGTCACACTCGTATCTCTCTTTCGCCCTCCTTTCACCTTCCTATCCGTTACTCCCCCTCTTCTAACCATCCTTTCTCACGCTCCTCTCCTCACTTTCCCTTCCTCTTCCTCACTCTTTCATCATCCCTCTCCCTTTTCCACTCTCCTTTTCCGTCCTCTATCACCTTTTTCACACCCTTCCCGTCTATCCTCTCCCTCTTCCCTCTCCCTCCTCTACCTTTAATATCCCTCCCTTCTATTTTTACCCTCCCCTCCCTTCCCATCTCCCTCTCCTCCCTTCCCCCCCTCCCCTTCTATCTCCCTCCTCCCTCCCCTCCCTCCCCTCTCTCCCTCCCATCTCCCCTCCTTCTCCCTCTCCCTCTCCTCCCCATCCCACTTCTCCATCTCCCTCTCCTTCTCCCTCTTCCATTTCCTATCTCCCTCCCCTCTCCCTCTCTCCTCCCATCTCCCGCTCCCATCCCCATCCCTCCTTCCCCTCCCTTCCCTCCCTCTCCCATCCCACATCTCCCTTCCCTTCCCCTCCCCATCCCTTCCCCACCACCCTCCCACAGCACGAGTTGCACAACAATTTCTCCACCTCCACGTACGACAGCCCTCTCCCTCCTCCTCTCTCCCTCCTCCTTCCTCATCCTGTAAATATTTATCGCTCTCACAACACCAAGGCCGAAAGAGGGAAGAGAGGCAGACGCAAAAATAATCTTAATTGCACACTCGCGCTCTCTGCAACGGGTGAGTCGTGTCATGGATCCATATTTTCTCAATTTTTCTTGTATTTTTTGCTTGTAGTTTGCTTGTGGTGTGTTGTTATTATTGCTATTTGTTTACTTGTTGCAGAGGCTGAGTATTTAGGGTAGGAATTGTAGGTTTATGTTGGAATTTATTATTTTCAGGATCTTAAGTTTTCATTGATTGTGGGTTGGTTGCTAAATAATTTTATATTTTAATGATTCTACTTTTAGATATGTTTTTACTATTAATACAAATTCTTTTACTCTAAACTGACTTTTTATCATTTAAACATCACAGGTTCTCTTTATTTTAATTGATTTTATTAGCATTATCGGTCTATTATGTTAGATTTTATATTCTTTTAATATTATGTATAGAAGTGGAGGTCTAGTGCCAAGTGTGACATTTAAGAACCTGAAAAAGCTGTTTTTAGACTACTGTGGGTATTTTCTGTCACTCGGTTAATTCACTGCGGATTAATGGTTTCCGAAAGGTGCAGTATTCATAGGAGGGATGTAATTAATGATAGGAGTAACTAGATAGATGAAATGAAAGGATTGTGTTATTCTAAAGGTCAAGGCAAGTGGCATTAAGGTCAGGTGACTTTCATGTTATAAGAAAAGGTATTATTTGAGTTAGTTGGCCCTAGAAATAAGATGTCGTAGGAGAAGGATCAAGTCTTCTACAAACAACGTGATTTTGAAGTGATTTTTAAGGTGCATGTCCGCACAAAAAGAGTGATACGATGATCATATGTTACACTGATGATAGGGGAAGATTGCGAAATGTTTTACGATGTTGAAGGGATTTGAGATTTTAATTTGATGTCCAGTGAAATAAAAAAGTTTTATTCCTATCCTTGCATGATGTTCCTGAGCATAAATTTGACAGAAGTTTGGGAGCATCAAATTAATATGATTTTTAGTAACACCGTATCGACCAAATTCCTTTTATACTGATGGTTTTTCACTTGAAGATAAAGAGCTTTCTCCTTTTTTCATCATTTTATGGACTTGATAGCTCCTTAGATACAGTGTTATCCCGTTGAAATGACGATGACCAAAACACTGTCCTATGTTTGGTTGGAAGAAAACTGAAGGTGAAAGTGATTAAGTAAATGAGATAAAAGTTTTATATTATCGTGAGGTTTTAGCCTAAAGGAATTAGTGTTAATATTTACGGTATCGATGAACTGAGTAAGGGCAAATTGAAAAGGATATTTGATTTATCTTTACCATATGGACGCACTAAGGTAGGGGAAATTGAAGATGATATTCTTGTAGAGGACAAAAAGTTGTCATTAGTACAATAAATAATCTGCAGACATGAACAATAACACCACAAATAAATTAAAGAGATCATAGAAACTGCCGCCCACAGCCTAAGTCCACTTGGTCCTCCCAAGTTTCAGCCATGTTTCGCAGTGGATATAGGGGGTGCAGAGGCCCCATCAGCCATCTCCTCGACTTGATGAATAAATTTTGTGACATGGAGTTGGGGATTTAATCTCTAGCAAGTGCGTCCATACTGTAAAGAATTACCAGTTATTCTTGTAGAGGACAATAGTTGTAGTCATTAGTACAATAAGTAATGGGCAGACATGAATGGTAATGCCACAAATAAAGGAAAAAGATCACAGGAAGCAGCAATTACAGCCAAAGTTCACTTTGCACTCCTCAGTTTCAGCTCTATCCTGCCACGCATACCAAGATGAAGACATTGTTTGCCGGGGGTGATGGCGGGCTCAACCCTCTCCTTGGGTAGTGTCCAAGTCATGGCAATTCAGATTGTAGACTAAAGTTTGTGATACAAAGTTGGGGATAGTCAGTGGTGAGTGCACATGCAGTGTGAAGAAATGCTGGAATTAGAGTATGGTAATTTTTTGTATTCACAATATTAGTTTTATAAAATCAGCTCATTAATTTTATTTATAGATATCATGAGAATTATTCTCAAAATACATAGATCATCATTGTTAAGCAAAAGGTTTAGTTTTCCCTACAATTGCTTTATATAATATGCTCAATTATATTTTTATTAATTATCAATTGATGAGAATAGGATTGCATCTTGCTGTGCCATGGCCTTTGCACTTTTGACTTTAGCAATAGTCAAACAAAAATTCTCTACATATATTTGGCAACACAGAGCTTAGATGTTCTTTATTTTGACCATAAATTGCCATAGAGGCCGACAAAGTCTGTCTTGTTAAAATATACTTGTCGAAGGTTTGTGTGCTTTTGCCAGAATTTGAAACTTGGGGCTGTGGTACTACTTGACGTAAACAAGCAAAATTTCCGAACTCAGAACATGCTGGTGTAGCTAGGATTTCTGCAATGATTAGTTTTATCTCTTAGCAAGCATTTGTGTGCGTTGTGAGTTCAACACAGTGACGGCTGGATGCTGCAGAGGAAGTGGTGTTGAGATGTAGTTCTGCAGCAGAACCAGGGAGGCTCACCAGTCAGTGGAGGACAAGGAGTCCTTGCTTGTTGGCTGCTCAGTGTAGAGTGATGTTTGAATTGTCAAAACCATGATCTCAAGTTGGCTGGATGTGTGTAAGGAAATCAGGAACTAGGAAAGCCATAAGGTGCTGCTATCGATTGGTCAGGACTCGATTGTGAGATTTGTCTGCTGATGACCAATCAGGACATGACTGCTAGACGTGGTATCACCCAACTTTATGTTGACAAGTAGTATGCGGAGGCCATGGTTTCTGTAATACAATGTGAATTTAAGGCTATGAATATTTATCCTATAACAGTGTTAAACTGAAGTAAAAGCTTTTTTCCATTGGCTATATTATAACCAAATTCACTCTAAATTTGCTGTAATTTGTGATAGAGGGGCAACTCTCTAAAGTGAAGCATGATATTGGTCCATAATCAAGTAGCTGCTGAAGTATTTTATGCCCCATTAAAGGCCATCAAGCAATACCTTGCACTTGTACAGATACATTGATATAGTAGCAAATATATTTTTACCATCTTTGTAAGTCAGTATTATTTTGTCATATCTTCATGTGGTCCTACATTAGACATTTGTATCTTTAAAGCCAAGGATTTAAAGATTATTTTGGAAGATATCTAAAGAGGATCATGACGAGGTAGAGCAAAATAAATAATAGAGGAAAAAAGTACCTGTAAAAGACACAATCTGATTAAGCAGTCACAAAATGTATGTTGTATTTTTAAATGCTTCAAATCAAAATCTATATTTTGTGGGATTACTGATGCAGATTACTCTGTGTTATCATCCAAGCAAGCCAAAATACGGAACACACATCTTGTAGGGGATAGGGTATACTGACAGATGCTTACCAAAGTCCACAGATCTATGCCTTCTTTCTATCTTGTATCATAAGCCATCAGGGTGGAACAAAGCTTCTATACATTGTGTGTGTGTGTGTGTGTGTGTGTGTGTGTGTGTGTGTGTGTGTGTGTGTGTGTGTGTGTGTGTGTGTGTAATTATTGAATAACTTACAGGTTAAAAAACAACAAAGCTGCTGTATTCAGCCAGTCAGCATGACCCTATCACATACATTTTTACAGTACTTAAAAGAGATATATAATAGTGTTGATAGTAGTATCCAGATTGGATTGAGTATTATGATACACAGACATAGAGTATTATAGCCATTTCAGTTTAAGTTTCTCTTATTTTGATGTACATGTATCAATGCCTAATTCACTTTTACTACACATAAGGAAGGCCTCCGCTTTCTATGTTTGAGCCTTTTAAATGTAAACAAATATTTTGCACAATGTTAAAGAGGAAGGTATAATTATTTGTCATGGAGTCAAGTACATAATTTCTTTTGCAAATTTCATAATTTTATTTATTTATTGATTCGTTTTACAGTGTTCCATGGGCGTGTTGTGATGCCTGAGCACTATGTTTGTGCAAACTTCTATAAAGCAAAGATAGAAGAACTAGTGTACAGAGAATGTGAGTATACGCAGCATATATATGTATATTCACCAATAAATAAGGATTTTTTTTTTTTTTTTTTTTATGGGAAAGAGAATATGTATATGTTTTTGACACTAACATTTTGTTGTTTGTCTTTTTGTCTTTTGTTTTCTATCATTTTTAATCCCTCTCTTTGTAAGAGATTTTGAAAGTTGATTATGTGAAAGTCGGTCTCTATTTTAATCAATGATATTTTATTTGTTTTGTTTTAATCTTTTATCTTATATATATATATATATATATATATATATATATATATATATATATATATATATATATATATATATATTAATATATATATATATACACACACACACACACACACACAACAACACACACACACACACACACACACACACACACACACACACACACACACACACACACACACACACATACATACATCACATGCACACATATATATATATATATGTATATATACATATATATGTATATATAATATAATATATATATTATATATATATATATAATATAATATATATATATATTTATATATATATATTTATACACACACACACACACCCACACAACCGCACACATATATATGTATATAGACACTATATAATATTATATATATATATATATATATATATAATATATATATATGTATGTATGTATGTATATGTATATATATATATATGTATATATATGTATGTATATATGTATATATATACATATATATATACATATATAATTTATTATATATATATATATATATATATATATATATATGTATATATAATATATAATATATATAAAATGTGTATATGTATATATATATGTATATATATATATATATAATATATATATCATATATATATTATATGTATAGTATATGTATGTATGTATGTATGTATGTTTATGTATGTTATATGTATATATATATATGTATATATATTATGTATATATGTTATATATACAATTATATATATGTATATTATATATATTATATATATATAATATATAAATGTAATAGTATGTAGTATATTATATATATATATATATATATATATATATATATAATATATATATATATATATAAATGNCACGAGAGAGATTTCACGCCGCGCGCTCTGAACCTCCCATCCCAACACCTCACCCGACCCCGCAGGCCGCGCCGCACTGATCACCACTCCCACCCTCGACACTCCCACCAACGAACACCGCCCAAGCCCGCACTCCACCCCTAACGACCCCGCCAGGGTTGGGAGGTTTTTTTTTTTTGCTTTGTGGTGGTGTGGTTTTTGGGTGCCAACCTCCGAGCTTCCTCATCTCCACACCCCGTGCCAACGACCCCGCACCCCAAGGCCTACATCCACCCCCCCACCCCCGCCCGCACGCCCCCCCCCGGGACCGAACAACAAATGTCGAATTCTAACTGCCGAATAAACTGTTGCAAGCTGCAAGGGAAAGGAGGATCCTGATTGCATATTCATTAACACGACGAATGTTTTCCGATGAAGTCAATGGAACAGGAATTCTTTGTCGGGGCTAAAACCTTTCACCTTGAGAATAAACCTACTTACCATATTCGGCAAAAGAAAAAAGAAAAAAGAAAGAAAAAGAAAAAAGAGAAATTAATCGGCAAAGAAAAAAAAGGAAAGAAAAAAGAAAGAGAAATTAAAAAAGGAGGAAAAAAAAGAAACAAAAAAGAGAGAATAACCTACTTACCATATCGGCAAAAAAAAGGAAAAGAAAAGAAAGAAAAAGAAAAAAAGGAGGAAAAAAAAGAAAAAAAAAAAAAAGAGAGAATACCTACTTACCATATCGGCAAAGAAAAAAAAGAAAAAAGAAAAAGGAAAAAAAAGGAGGAAAAAAAGAAAAAAAAGAAAAAGGAGGGAAAAAGTAGACGGGGCATATCGTCGAAGGAAAAAAAGAAAGAAGGACGAAAAAGGAAGAAGAAAAAGGAGGAAAGAAAGAAGAAAATAGGCGGGGCATATTTTTAAAATTTATCTATTTTTTTGTCTTTTTTATATAAAAAAGGCATTTTGAAAAATGAGTTTGTTGTTATTGCTACTACTATTTGTTAAAAAAGAAAACGGGATATGATGATGATGAAATAATGAGTTAATGATATGATGATGATGATGGTTGATGCTGAAATGATGAGTTAATGATATGATGATGATGGTGATGATGATGATGAAATAATGATTCAATCACAATGATGATATCATTACTATTTCCACTGATCTATCTATCCATTCAATTATTCAATTACCTAATTATGCATTAATATCAAACTCACACGCCCACAAATGTGCAAAACACGAATAATAATACTATAATAAGAATAAGAATATAATAAGAATAATAGAATAATAATAAATAATAATAATAATAATAATAAGAATATAATAAGAATAATAATAAGAATAATAGAATAATAATAATAATAAGAATAATAGAATAAGAATATAATAAGAATATAATAAGAATAATAGAATAATAATAATAATAAGAATAATAGAATAAGAATATAATAAGAATATAATAAGAATAATAGAATAATAGAATAATAGAATAATAATAATAAGAATAAGATATAATAAGAATAATAGAATAATAATAATAATAAGAAGATAGAATAAGAATAGAATAATAGAATAAAAATAAGAAGAATAATAAATAAGAATATAATATAGAAGAATACTAAACACATCTCCATGACTCTTTGAGCGGGCTTAGCACATTCTTCCCCCGGGGTAATCTCGGTCCGAGCACGTGACTCTCGATTTGGGAACGAATGAACGAATGAACGAACGGAACGACTCGCGGGGGTGGGGGTGGGGGTGGGGGGGATTTTTTGATTTCTTCGTAGGAAACAGATGATCCGCAGGGGACTTTGTTACTGATCACACACACATACATACCACACACACACACACACACACACACACACACACACACACACACACACACACACACACACACATACATATATATATATATATATATATATATATATATATATATATATATATATATATATATATGTGTGTGTGTGTGTGTGTGTGTGTTGTGGTGTGTGTGTGTGTTGTGTGGTGTGTGTGTGTGTGTGTGTGTGTGTGTGTGTGTGTGTGTGTGTGTGTGTATGTGTGTGTGTGTGGTGTGTGTGTGTGTGTGTGTGTGTGTGTGTGTGTGTGTGTGTGTGTGTTTGCGCGTACACACACACACACACACAAACAGAAACACAGAAACTCATGATCATCATTTTCTACATTTTTCTACCAAATTTCTAAATGGGAAAACACAAAAAGTACGAAAAAGAAACGAAAGACAAAAGAAGTTCATTAAAAGATGCAAAAACATGTGAGACAAACCGTGGAAATCTCCATTGTCTCTCCTTTAAGCAATTTTTTTATGTTTATTATTTATTATTCTCTCTACTTTCTCTCTCTCTCTCTCTTAACTCTCGCTCTTTCCTCTCACTCCTCTCTCTCTCTCTTTCTCTCTCGTCTCTCTCTCTCTCTCTAGTTCTTTTCTCTCTCTCTCTTTCTCTCTCTCTCTCTCTCTTCCTCTCTCTCCTCCTCCCCCTCTCTCTCCTCTCTCTCTCTCTCTCTCTCTCTCTCTTCTCTTCTCTCTCTCTCTCTCTCACTCCCTCCCCTCTCTCCTCTCTCTCCTCTTCCTTTTCTTTTTATCTAATCTGTTTTGTTTTTCAGTTTCTCTTGTCGAGTATCAAATGTTATTAGCTGCAAGGACAAAGTTTGTCGCAAGTTGTGATCAAACGAACTTTCTTATGAAATAAAAAGTAAGATTCGCTTTCATCTTAGATAGGCGGGGAGGGGGAGGGGGTAGGAAGAGGGGGGGAGGGGGAGGGGGTAGGAGAAGGGGGGAGGGGTGGTGGTGGTGGTGAAAGACAAAACTTACACGACTTTAAGATGATACTTACAAGAGCAGTCTTAGGTACACGCACAGACAGATGCAAGATTAAATAAAGACAAACATACTCACTTTCACATACACACGCCTACCCTCCCATCCACCTAGACACACCACACACACACACACCACACACACGCACGCACACAACACACACACTAACACACACACACATACGAACACACACACAACACACACACACACACACACACACACACACACACACACACACACACACACACACAACACACATACGTCCATCCTCCCAACCACCTAGACATACACACACACACACGTCCATCCTCCCAACACACACACACACACCACACAGAGGCTATCATACGTACACAATGTACCCAAATTCCGGCAAATAAACAATGAGTACAAAGACATACGAGCACATTCAAGACGCACTTCTTTATGAAACGCAAGGAAACGTAAACAAACAGACATATGAAAGGTAAGGGTCCAATTTCAGACACAGTGCGTTCAATAACAAATATAACAACAGCACAAGCAAGATAAAAAGAAAAAAATCGGGAAAAAAATCAACAGAAAAGACAACAACAACAACGACAAGAAAAAAGCATAAAGAGAACATCGGAAAAAATACATAAAACAATAAATAAAACAATAAGAAAAGGTAATTTACTACACACAAATAAAACAAAAACAAAACAATAATAATGAAAAAATATATAACATGAACAACAACACTTGACAATAAAACAACAAAATAGCCACAAATAGAACATGAACAAATAACAACTACAACATCAAATATAAACAAACAAGAACAACAACAAAACACACGGAGAAGGTGCATATTTTCTTCCAAAATACGCATCTAACACCCCCCCCAAAAAAAAAAAAAAAAAAAAAATCTTAGCAGCGACATTTTTCCTTCTGAATCACACAAACAGGCGAATATGTTAATTTCCGTACGAGGATCCGGTTCATCTCCGAAATCTAATCAACTATAGTGTATCCCGTCTCAGGAATGAAAGAAGGAGAGAGAGAGAGAGAGAGAGAGAGAGAGAGAGAAGAGAGAGAGAGAGAGAGAGAGAAGAGAGAGATGAGAGAGAGAGAGAGAGAGAGAGAGAGAGAGAGAGAGAGAGAAGAGAGAGAGGAGAGAGAGAGAGAAAGAGAGAGAGAGCGAGAGAGCAGAGGAGAAGAGTGAAAGAAGAGAGGAAGAGAGAAAAATCCTCACCTCAGACTCGCTGTCTTTTGTTTAAATCCTAATTAATTGATATTAAATAGTTACATTCACATATAATGATTTAAAACATCTATATACATTATTTTCACGTCTTTCCGCCATTTTCTTTCCTCAAAAGAAACAATAGATGTACTCCAGAATCTGGGTTTGAGTTGCCAGTTATTTTTTTCTGGGATTTTACGGGGGAGAGGTGCGGCGTCCGAACTGAACAAAAAAAATTGAAAAAAGGAGCTATTCTAAATGAATTCAAAGGTTATATTAAGATCTAGATAGTTGCAGTTTAATGATAAAGACAAAAACTGTTTAAAATTGTGCCCAGTGCCCGGAGACCCAAACTTTTTCATCACGATCAGAAACTTAAAATCGACCGGTGAATCATGCAGCCATAGAATTGACCAATAAACCAAGAAGGCAACCAATTAAAACATAAAACCAAGAAGACGACAATTAAACAACAAACCGAGAAGGCAACGAATTAAACATAAAACCAAGAAGGTAACCAATTAAACAAC
Source organism: Penaeus vannamei (assembly GCF_003789085.1). Taxonomy (NCBI): domain Eukaryota; kingdom Metazoa; phylum Arthropoda; class Malacostraca; order Decapoda; family Penaeidae; genus Penaeus; species Penaeus vannamei. The sequence continues at coordinate 52,139 of NW_020868499.1, read as the reverse complement.
AAACCAAGAAGGTATCCAATTACACAATAAACCAAGAAGACAACCATTTAAACAATAAACCAAGAAGGCAACCAATCAACCAACAAGACCCCCCAAAACAACAACAACAACAACCAATCACATAACTTACCAGAAAGTGACCAATGAACCGTCACAACACTAAGCCAAGAAGCCAAGAACCAGTGAATCATCAACCGGTCAACCAAAGAGGCAACCAACCGGAAAACGCAGGCAACAACAGAAATAGCAAAAAAAAAAAAAAAAAAAAAAAAAAGAAAAGAAAAGAAGAAGAAGTGAAGAAGAAGAAGAAGAAGAAGAAGAAGAAGAAGAAGAAGGAAGAAGAAGAGAGAAGAAGAAGAAGAAGAAGAGGAAGAAGAAGAAGAAAAACAGAAAAAGAAAACACACAGATAACATTAGAAGACACACAAACAGCAACAGAAAAATGACACACAGACAGCAACAGAAAACAACCAACAGAAAACACAGTTAACAGCAGAAACAACCAACAGCAAAATCACACAGAAACGTACAAACACAACAGATAAAAGAAGACACAACCAAACAACAGAAGCAAACACAAAGATAAACAGAAAACAGAAACACAAAAACCAAACAAGAGAAAATACAAAATCAACACCAAGAACACACAAAGATAAACAGAAAACACAAAACCAAACAACAGAAAACAAACACAAAGATAAACAGAAAACACAAATCACAAAACCAAACAACAGAAGACACAAAACCAAACACCCAAAAACAGAAAAAAATAAACAGGAAACACAAAACCAAACACCAAAAAAACACACAAAAATAAACAGAAAACACAAAACACAAAACCAAATAACAGAAGACACAAAACCAAACACAAAAAAATAAACAGAAAACACAAAACCAAACACCAAAAAAACACACAAAAATAAACAGAAAACAGAAAACACAGACAACGAAAAGCCAGGAAGTCCATGTCCCTGATGAAGACCAGAACACCTAAGGATTAATTTTTTTTTATGTTACATTTGTTTTTCCTCCGCCACTTGGAACAGTTTCCAGATGACTTGTGTAAAAGTTAAGAGAGAGAGAGAGAGAGAGAGAGAGAGAGAGAGAGAGAGAGAGAGAGAGAGAGAGAGGGAGAGGGAGAGGGGAGGGGAGAGGGTGAGGGTGAGGGAGAGAGAGAGAGAGAGAGAGAGAGAGAGAGAGAGAGAGAGAGAGAGAGAGAGAGAGAGAGAGAGAGAGAGAGAGAGAGAGAGAGAGAGAGAGAGAGAGAGAGAGAGAGGAGAGAGAGGAGAGAGAGAGAGAGAGAGAGAGAAGGGTGAGGGAAAGAGAGAGAGAGAGAGAGAATTTGGGATGAATATTCGTTCCGAAGGTAATAATAATAAAAAAGAAGAGTAAAGAAAGAAAGAAAAGAAGAAGAGAGAGCACGATGTAAGTGTCTCTCTACAGCCTCCTTCTCCCCCTTTCCCTCCTCTCCGCCGCCCCTCTCCCCTCTCCCACCCACCATCCTTCTTACCCCCCATCCCCCCCAAAGGAAAAGTCCCCGCGTCACATCCACTTTGCCCTCTGTACGGGGGGGGGGGGGGGGTGAAGGAAGGGTGGAGGAAGGACGAGGGAATAGGAGGAAAGATGCGTGGAAAAGGGGGGGAGGGAAAGGGGTGAAGAAAAGGTGAAGGAATAGGATAGATAGGGTGAAGGAGAGAGAGAGAGAGAGAGGAAAGAGAAACGGAGGGAGGGAAGAGAGGAGAGAAGGAGAGTAAAGGAAGGGAAAGACGGAGAAGGGAGGGGACGAGGGGATGCAAAGGGTGAGAAAGGAAGAAAAGAAAGCGGGGAAAAGAAGGAGAAGGGAATAAGAAAAGAGAAGAGAAAGATAGAAGAGTTAAGAATGAAAGAAAGGGGCGGGCAGAGGTCGTAGGAACGTGGAAGAGGAAGGGAAAATAGTAGAAAGAGACAGAGAAACCAAGGATGAAGAGAGAGGAAAGACTGGGGGGGGGGGTGAAGGTCAGTGTTAAGGGAAGGGGTAGGGGCATAGCAGGGGGGGGGGGAGGCGCGAAGGATCAAGGAATAAGGAAGGAAGAAAGGAAGAAAGGAAGGGTGGATTATCCTTCACGATGTACGCTTCCTTAGGCATTAACCTCATGTGAAGAGAAAGAAGAAGAGACAAAACAAACAAAATAAATAAAGAAAAAAATCGCCCTCTTGGAAATGGAAAATCTAGGGAGACGAAGGGATGAAGGGAAGGCAATTATAAAGGGGAAACGAAGGGGAGGAAAGGCAAGGGGCAAAGGAATGATGAAAGAGAGAGAAAGAGAAGGGAAAAAGGAAGGATAAGAGAGAGATAAAAAGAAATGAAGAGAAAGGGTGAAAGAGAGATAAAGGAAAGGGCAAGGGAATGACGAAGGAGAGAAAAAGAAAGGAAGAGAAAGGGTGAAAGAGAGAGAAAGAGAAAGGGGAAAAGAATGATAAAAGAGAGAGAAAGAGAAGGGAAAAGGAGATACGGAGCGAAAATGGGAGAGGGAAGAGACACACAAAGCCGACATAAAGAAAATATAAAGGAAAAAGTAGAGGAATGGTGAAGGGAAAGTGAGGAGATAAAGGAGAGGAGAAGGGAAATAAAGGAAGAGGAAGGAAGAGAGAAAGAGAAAAATGGAGAGAAGGAGAAGGGAGATTAGAAGGGAAGAAAGAAGGAAGAGGAAGGAGGAGAGGAAGAGAAAATGGAGAGAAGGAGAAGGGAGATTAAAGGAGAAGAAGGAAAGAAGATAAAGAGAGAGCAAAAGAGGGAAACCGAAAAATGAATAGGAATATGAAGAAAAAAAATGGAAGACAAACAGAAACTGAAAAAAAATCAAGATGAAAGAAAAATAGATAAAGAAGGAATAAATAAATAAGGAATAGATAAAGGGCAAAGGATGGGCAAACGAGGAGTTACGAAACGATAGAGGGAAAAGAAAAAGAAATAGAGAAGAAGAATTTTAATAGGGGATTCAGCGTATGTGTGAATGGAAAGGGTGAAGGTAAGAACCTGCCTCGTTAACCTTTTTTTTTTCTTTTTTTTTCTTCTTCTTTTTCTGTTTTCTTATTTTTTCTTTTTTTTCTTTTCTTTTT
>NW_020868499.1:41540-44040 GCF_003789085.1 Penaeus vannamei | reverse complement strand
CATGGCATCTTTAAAGAGTATATTTTCTTATATATAAACAACACTTGTTACCGTAATTATCCCATCAAACATAATTGATGTGCGTAATTTCTTTTAACACCAGCCTAAGGGACACTAAATCACCACAGTAACTGTGCAAAGCGTAAACAGCTAAACGTTTAAAAACCTAAACGTTTAAATCATCTCCAGAGACACGGAATCATCATAAACAACCTGCCTCGTGTTCCTCCTCTTCAAAGACATCAAGCCTGGCAGGTAGACGTCTGAAGGGCGGCTTCGTTGCGAAAGCCTCACCCAACGCAAACATCCTGGTGTACACAGCGCTCCCGGGCTGGAGGGAGATTATCAGAGCTCGTCTGACGCACTTCTCTGATCAGGGAGAATAGGAATGGAGGGTCTAGGCGAAGGGCTGAAGCTCCGGCAATGGTGGGACGGATTTGAGGATTATTGAGTTTGTTTGTTTACGTTTCCGTTTGTCTATAGGTTCGTTACATCGCGTTTCTGTTAATTTGACTTCATTCTGATGCAGTGCTTTTTCTGCATAACTGTATGCATTTCCGTCACATAAAAGCATGTTGCATATGCTCGTATACACAAGCACGTATGGAATGGCATACACGAAAATTGTATCTCACACCCGCGCACGGTATATGAAGTTAGCTGAGACTCAAATATTTTCTTTCCAAACGAACATGCAGAGGGAGAGAGGGAAAGACGAAAAGAGAGAGGGAAAGAGAGAGGGAAAGAGAGAGGGAAAGAGAAGGAGGAGAGAGAGGAGAGAGGGAAGAGGGAGAAGAGGCGAGAGAGGGAGAGAGGGGAGAGAGGGTGTGAGAGGGAAAAGAGAGCAGACAAGGAAGGGAAAGAGAGTAAAGAAGAGACGAGAGAGAGAACGAGAGAGGACGGCCTTGATATTTTTTCCCTGTTCGACGATCCTGTCTCCCCGAGAACCCCTCCCACCGAGCGACCGCCCGGCCACTAGTGGCGAGTCCAGTTCTCACATCCCCGCAACGTCCCCTGTTCAGACGTCTCTTCTCCCCCCAGGAGAGAGAGACGACCGTTTCCCACCCCCTGTTCAGAACGTCCTTCTTGAGGCCCCGCCACTTACCATTTTGCCCCGACCTGTCGAACGTCACTTCTTTCCCCCGTCTCTACCGACTGACACCCCCCTGGTACAGACTGGAAGACAGAAGACAGAGAAGAATGAGACGAGATGACCTTTCTGCTCCACCCCCGCCCCGAACTGCTAACGAACGACTGTCCGAGTGAGACTCCCTCCCCCCTGCCACACCCCGCCTAGTCAGTACGTCCTTGCTCCCTCGCCTCCCTCCCACCCCACCTGACAGACGTCCGTTCTCCCTACCAGCTCACACTCCACATCGACCTGTCAGACGTCCTCCTGCCTACCCCCCACCGTCCTGTCAGGACCGTCCTCCCACCAAACCCCCACACGCCCTCGTCAGGAAGTCCTTCTCCCCACCCCCCACCCCTATCAGAACGTGCCATCTCCCACGTCCCACCCCCCCTGTTCAGACGTCCTTCTCCCCCTGGTTCAGACGTGTCCTTCTCCCCCTCCCCCCCTTCGACGCCCCACGAGCAGCCCCCCACCGCCCCACCCTCCTGTCAGACGTCTTCCTATCCCCCCCCCTCGACCCCCCACCCCTCCTGTCAGACGTCCTTCTCCCCCGTCAGACGTCCTTCTCCCGCCCTACCCTCCGTCCCACCCCCCTGGTCAGACCGTCGCTTCTCCCCCCCTCCCTCGCGGAGCACCACACGGCCCCGCGACCCCCTGTCGAGACGTCCTTTCTCCCCCTGTCAGAAGACGGAGGCCTTCTCCCCCTCACGCCTCCCACCCCCCCCTGAGTCAACGTCCTTCTCCTCCTCTCTCCCACCCCCCAGTCAGACGTCCTTCTCCCCCGCCTCCTCCCCACCTCGCCTGTCAGACGTCCTTCTCCCCCTCCCACGACCCCCCCCCTGTCAGAGTCCTTCCTCCCGCACCTTCCCACAACCCGTATCAGACATCCTTCTCCCTCGCCCCCCACCCACCCCCTTGTCAGACGTCCTTCTCCCCCCCCTCCCTCCTCCCACCCCCTCTCAGACGCCTTCTGCCCCCCCTTCCCCTCCCAACCCCCTGTCAGACATCGCATTCCTCCTCCCCCCTTCCCACCCCGCTGTACAACGTCCTTCTTCGCCCCTCCCTCCCTCGCCCACCCCCTGTAGACTCCTGTCTCCCTTTCCCCCTCCCGCCCCCCAAGTCAGACGGTGCCTTTCCCCCCCCCACCCCACCCCACCCCTCTGTTCAGACGTCGCCCCCCCCCACCCTGTCCTTCGGGAATCCTGTGAGTCGAGATTCCTGCCGCTTTCTATGAGACCAGGGGGGGAAGCTCATTTTAAAATGTAGTGGGTCTGCGAGATCCTCTGTCATTGTGATAGGGCCGTCGAATGGCCAAGGAAGAAACCTCTTTGAAGATATACACACGTTGGTCTGGAAATGCCGCGCTTG
>NW_020868499.1:21540-34040 GCF_003789085.1 Penaeus vannamei | reverse complement strand
ACCGCCCCACCCGACCCCAAACCCCAGCCAAGCAAGCCCTCCCCGCCCAAACCCAGAGGACGTTCGGGGCCTCCAGCACCTCGCTCCGCTCCGTCCGCCCTCACCGTATACAAAGACTAATAACCGCCTCACCACCCAGTCGTACAGGCAATCCAAAGGCAGTGACCCAGGGAGCCCCTTCCCTGTCAAAGAATACAGTACGAACCACTCCAACAACTTGAATTTCGTGCCGGCCTTTTTCCGCCCTCCTCCAACGCCCCGCGTCGGATTAGCACACCATGCCCAACCGCAAGTGTCATGTCATAGTAGAATCTAGGTTTTTCTTCCGTAATCAGAGGCGAACACGAATGCTCCCCCATCACAGTCTACCGACCCAACCTTTACTCACCGGACAATAATGGAGAACCTGACCTGCGCCGGGTTGCCGCCGCGGCTAGCTCCGCGTGCTCTTTCTCGTATCTCCTCCCTGCTCCCCTGTACCTGGTCTATCTACTTTTGAACTTGGTAGCACTCCAGTGGTCTCTTGGACTACAATCTCCAGCTGGCTTCTTGACCGGTTCTCTACTCTGTAGGTTCTGTCTCGTTGATCAACTTGATCTCCCCGTTCTATGTCATCACGTATGAGATAGTCTGTTAATCGGCAAATATACTAACTTGTGTTAGGCGAAAAATGGTGTCTTATGCAACCTTCGGGAGAAGACAAAAGTTACCAATCTCTTTCCACCGAATGAATCCCCGATGACTATAGTCACTCGCTATATTACTGCTATAATAATATCACAAAAAACCCCACCCGTCTACCGTCACTCTTACCTTCCTACCCCCCCTCCACCCTTACTCTATACACTATATACTATACTTAGCTATATATACCTTACGAACATTTCTTAAAAAAAATACTCTAAAGGGAGACTCTATATAGTTCCCTCTATTGCCTATAGCCTCTTTAGACAAACTTCATTCCCCCTTAGCCGCACAAATATCTTCTAAGCCCCACATCGTTTCCTGTACGAGTAGTTTTCTCTTAGAAAAACTCTTTTAGCAGTTTCCGCCCGTCCTGAACGAGTCTACTTTTGAACAACCCGCCCTTTCATTTTCCTAAAAGAGTTTCTATAGGAATTGTACTTAGAGATTGCCTAGCGTTATTCTATAGACATTTTTTCTTATAGATTCTTATAAAAATACAGATTCCCTTTAAAGAAACTCCCTCTATTTATTTTTCTATTCAATGTTTACCCAGGAAAAACTTTTAGAAAATCTTTTAGGTTTCTGTATTTAGAGGTTTCTTTAGAGGAACCAAGCTTTTTAGAGTTTTGTTTCTGAAGGTTTCTTAGAGAAAACTTTATATATTTTATTAAGAAGTTTTCTATAGGATTTGTATAGAATTACTATAGAGTTTTCCATATAGACAAATATTTATATATGTATAGTATATATATACTATATATATTATATATATATATATAGTGATGATTATATATATTATATAATATATATATTAGTATACTATTTATTATATATTTATATATTTAATATTTTTCATTTACATTTATATTACTATATTATAATATATATCATATTATATATCTATATATATATAATATTTACTCCTTATATACTAGATACTATATAATAATATAAATTACCCTCCTACTTATTAAACACGTATTGATCCCTCCCCCCGCATCACCCCCCCCAAAAATAAAAAAAATAAATAAATAAAAACAGTGATATATAATAAATAACTTAAGGTATATTTACTTATATTATATATGCATATTACTATACATTCAAAATGTTCTCTTCAAATATATTTTTTCTTAAAAAAAAAATTAAAAATAAATAATAATAAAAATAAAATACTTAAAGGTATATTTCACTTCATATTACATATCAATTAAACATTTCAATAATTTGCTATACTACTCAAAAATGTTAATAATCATTAAAAATAAATAAAATTAAAATTAAAATCTACGTTTTTCATTACTATTACTGATAACATCAAAATGTACTTATCAGAAATTTATTAAGTTTAATAATAAAAAAAAATAAAAAATAAATAAAAAAAAAAAATAAATAAAAAATAAAGTATTACTGTGACTTACACACGTTGTACATTATCCTGGCCATCAGCGGTTGTTAGTCACTGCGCTCAATTAAAGGGAAAGTGACGTTTCTATTATTACACACTGTAAATAGGAGTTTATTCCACAATTCAATGACTTATTCTATTACGGTATTATATTCTAGGTGACACATTATATATATATGATACTATATACTTATTATAACCATGTACGTTACACGTTCATGTTTCGAGTTATTAGCTATACATTGGTGAGAATGATGATATAAGGTTTAAAGTACAGTGTTAGGAGAGATAGATACAAGGAGATGACGAGAAAACAAACACTAAGAACACAAGATGAGTAAATGGATGCTTCAGCTCAAAAGTGATGGAGACGGAAAGAATCAAACACGAAGGACACTAAGTAATGAGAGGTGCCGTTGCTCAAAGAAAGAGCAGAAAGAGAAGATATAAATAATATAATGATTTGAATTTGTGTGCAAACGATAAAACACGGTTAAAAGCTTAGCAATCAAAATAAGAGTGAAGGAGACAGAAAAAGGCACACGCGCACACAAGAAAGGAAAAAAGAGACAAACAACAAAAACACAAAACCTCTAAAGGTGTTGTCTTACAAAAACAAAGAAAAAACAAACAAACAAAACAAACTTACAATCACGAAAACGTAAAAAAAAAAAAAAAAAAGAAAAAAAATCCTTCTTCTTTTACCCTACAAAAACTGCCGTGAAGACCCGGAAATTTCAGGGTTGCACAACACGGCTTAATTGGACTTTGCAACTAATATGGCGCTCCTGACCCTTACCAGGTACTCAGCCCTCCACACGCTGGCCATGATAAGCCCATGCCAGCGAGGCTCGAAGATTCGTGGGAAAATCAAATGAGACGAATAGGCACTGGTATAATATTTAAGGTTTGTGTGTGGAGCATCATGCAAACTCACACCACACACACAGTACACTCACTCACTCACTCACACACACCACTCACTCACTCGGACTCACCACACACACAAACACAACACTCACACTCACTCACACTCATCTACACACTCACACACACACACAACACACACACACACACACTCACTCACTCACTCACTCACACACACACACACATCACACTACACACATCACACTCACTCACTCACCACACACAGCACACACTCATAGCCATACCACTCACACTCACTCACACACACCAACACAACCCACACACAACACACAACACACACACACACACACACCACACACACACACCACACACACACACACTCACCACACACTCACACACACACACACTCACTCACTCACTCACACACACTCACCACACTCATCACTCACTCACCCCACCACGCCACCCACCCACCCACACACACACACACACACACACACACACACACACACACACACACACACACACCACACACACACACACTCACTCACTCACACACACACACACACACACACACTGCACACCCACCCACCCAACCCACCCACACACACACACACACACACACACACACACACACACACACACACACACATATGAATGAACTTTAAGAAAAGACATAAACACAGTCTTTTAACTCTCAATATGGAAGCTAAGATATATTGTTGGCAAAGTGGGTACTTACATAAGCGAATGTATGTATGATGAATCGAAGTCTAAAAGCTTTTATTTTTTTTATTCATTTTTTTTTTTTTTAACAAATGGCGAAACTAAACCTCCACATAAAGGCCTGTTTGACTCAAAACCTTCAAGAGCCAATTTCCTTTCAGTTTACCGTCTCGAGTGCCAATAAAGGTACATAACTGGCTTCCCGGAATTACGTTGTAGGACGCAATATAAGATGTAACAGTTACCATTACGAGAATAAAGGTTATTCGTGAATCTTCAGTCAGTAAATCATATACTACTTACGCTTCAACGTCATCAATAATCATATGAGTGTCTATGTATACCAGTTGTTATATATATACATATATATATAATATATGTATATATATATATAATATTTATATATATATTATATAATATATATATATATATAAATATATAGTATATAGTGATTGTGTGTGTTGTGTGTGTGTGTGTGTGTGTGTGTGGTGTGTGTGTGATGGGTGATGAGTGATATATATAGTGATGATATAGTATATATATATATTGTATATATATATTATATATAGAATATATATATAGGGGTACACAGTATAGGTTATGACATTACACACACACACAGCGAACCAAGAGCAGCACACAACAGCACACGACAGCACCACACACGTACACACAGCACACGACACAGAGCAGTATATATGTTTAGTTTTGGTATAGGTATATATTGTAATATTAGTATGGAGTTATTAGTATTATATAGGTAATAGTGAGTGAGTGATTGAGTATATTATTGTAGCGTATGAGCATACGAGCATGTGTGGTGTATGTGGTGGTGATGTCTGTGGTATATAGTATATATAGTGATAGGGTATATATAGTGCTTATAGGGTGAGGGAGTATAGTATATAGGTGGGTGGTATATAGTGGTAAGTATAATATATAGACAGGTGTACACGGCGTGTGTGTTGGTTTTATGCGTTCCTGGTGGTTTGTCACAGGAAACATCTGCATATCAGTGTGAGAGGATCATCAATCGATGAAACCATATCGTTAAGCGAGGTAAAAGATGCAGAGCGACAGGTATCGTTCCCATAACCTCAATAATGACAGACATCATTGAGGTATGGCGAGGTTAATAGGGATATCACAAATATCGCTGCATCACTGTGGAGAGTAGTAGCTTGAAAGATCCCATTTCGCCCGGCCCCCTTTCTTCTGTCATTGTCCCCTTGAATATTATCGATTTTTTTTTCATGAACTAGGAATCGTACATGGGATAGCATGATGTTAATGTTTTTGCAGTCATCTGTTTGTAGACATCCATGCAAGGGTGGCTTAAAGTGTATGGAGTGTCGCGAGTCGCATGGGTCGTGATTGAAATGTGGCGTTCGGGATGTTCACGTTAATGAAATATACTACGTTGAGGAGCGTCAACCTGGACCGATTAAACGCTAGAGGAATGATTTTTTTTTGTTCGAGTCCGGAGTTTGTGCGGTCGGCTGCCATGCCCGCGTTTGCGGGTCCAGATGTCTTCTCCTGCTCGTGTGGTGGTGTGCCCTAAGAGTACGGAGAAAGGGATAGGAGGGTCTGTAGGGACCAGAGGACGCGTGATGTCGTCGGTCTGTGGGAGTCCTGCTTCTGATAAGATCTTTTTGGGCGTCGGTCTCCTCGGGTCTCTCTCTTCTCTCTGGCTGCGTTGGTCTGGTGGCTTGTCTGGGTGCTGTCTGTCTTGTCTGTCTTGTCTCTCTTCGTCTCTCTCTCTCTCTCCTCTCTCCCTGCTCTCTCTCTCTGCTCTCTCTCGGGTCTCGGTCTCTCTCCCAACCAACACACCTGGCAACACACACGCCAGCAGGGCGACTAACAAAACGATTACACAATAAAGCACAATTAGTTCGAAACCTTAAAGACCAAAGTCAATACATAATGACAGATTCACTAAGTGCCAATCAGCATAATAATTAATCAGTCAACCATGAATATTGAACAACATAATTTCATAACAAACTTTCAGTCGTGCAGCAGTTGCATGAGAAGGGTAAAGAAGGCGGTGCATCTTGCAAAAATTATCATAGAATTAGCGTTGTTAAGTTTTTGCATTAATCACTGGGACTCTTGTCTCTGTATCTTCTTGGTCTGTCTTATATCTATCTTGTCTGTCTCTATATCTCTGCTTGTGTATCTATCTTTCTGTCTCTGTGTCTCTGTATCTATCTTTCTTGCGTCACTGTGCCGCAGCTGTCGTCTGTGTCTATCTTTCTCGCGACTGTATATACTATCTTTCTAGGCTCATCTGTGTCTCTGGTATCTAATTCTTTATGTCTCTTGTAATTTGTCTCTTGTATCTATCTTCCTGTTCTCTGTATCTCTATCATTCTGTTACTTCTTGTATGATCATACTGTATCTATTCATTGTTTCAAATGTCTCTATATGTGTCTTCATGTTTTCTAATCTTTATGGTCTCTGTTTGTCTTTTATCAATATCTGGTTTTGTCTCTCATAGTTTCTCATGTATTATCTATTCTTCTGTGGTCGTCTGTGGATGTCTACTATGTCATAACATTATACTCTCTGTTCTCATGTGGTTCTCTGTAATCATATTCATTTCTCGCTCTCGAAATCCATCTTGTAACTATCCTATGAACTCATTATGCATTCTGTCTCTGTGTAATTTAATACGTGGTCTCTGGTATCTATCTTTTCGATAGTGTCTAACTGAATATGTCTTCTTGTGTTATCTAATCTTTCAATTGTCTCTTCGTGTCTCTTGTATCAATAATCTCGTCTCTATAACTATCTTTGCTGTCTCTGGTTGATCTCTGATATTCTATCTTTCTGTCTCTGGTTCTCATGTATCTTTAATCTTTGTCTGTTCTCTTGTAGCTCTCTTGTTAGTCGTATCATTTCTTGGTCTCTGATGTCTCGTGATAATCTATCTTTCTGTCTTCTGTTCCTCCGCTACCCCATCTATCTTTTCATGTCTTCTTGAGTGTCTCTGTATCTATACTTTTTACCTGTCTCTGTGTCTCTGTATCTATCTTCCTGGTCTCTGATAATCTATCTATTCGGTCTCTGTTGTCTCTGTATCTATCTTTCTGTCTCTGTGTCTCTGGTATATCTAATTTTCTGTCTCTGTCGTCGTCATGTAACAATATCGGTCTGTCTCTATAACATATTCTTTCTGGGTTTCCATACTGTGTGTCTCTGTATCTATCTTTCTGATCTCTGTGTCTACGTTGAGATATTATCTTATTCTGTCTCTGATATGTCTCTGTATCATATCTATATCTGTCTTCTGTATGTCTTTTATGTATCTAATCTCTATTCTGTCATGCTCTACCTATATCATGATCTTTCTGTCTCTGTGGCTATGTCTCGTGATAATATGAATCCGTTATGCGTCTCCTGTGTCTCTGTATCTGTCTTTCTGTCTCTGTATCTATCTATTCAGGAACATGATCTAGCTGTTGTCGTCGGGTATTATCTGTGTCTGTTATACTCTTCTGATCTAATCTTTCTGTCTCTGAGGTTGCATCTCTGTTAGGCTATCTTAACTCCTTTTCTGTCTCTTAGTATTCTCTGATATCTGTCTTTTACTGTCTCATAATATAATGCGATATAATCTATCCTTATCTTAAGTCTCTGTGTCTCTGCATCTATCATTTACTGTCTCATGTGTCTCTGCATTCATTATCTTGTGCCTGTCGGCGTGTTGGTCTCTTGACACTCTCTCTGTGCCTTTCTGTCTCTCTTCATGCATTCAGTCTTTCTGTCTCTAAGTCTCAATGCATCTATCTATTCTGTTTCGTGCTAGTCTACCTCCGTTTATTCTAATTCTTATCTGTTCTCTAGCTAGTTCTATCTTTCTGTCTCTTGATTGTTTATACCTATTGATCTCTCTTTCATAGATAAGTAATAACAAGTATAATGATTAACATGTCTATCTTTCTGGTCTCTTGATAATTCTTTTGATTCTTTGTGCTTCTGTATCTATATATTATCTAGTACATCTAGTGTAATGAAGTCGTTTGTGTTATAGGTTTATCAAGTTGCATTGTCAACGTGTTTATAGGGTGGTTGTGTGCCGATGGTGTGTGATATTGCGGGCAGAGGAGCACGGAATGCTGTCATGTGGTGGTCTTGGAATCTTTCGTATATAATAGTATGTGTGTTAAGTGTGTAAGTATTGGCTGAAATGGCCCGGATGTGACCTATGAGTCAGTCTCCATTCGTTGTCTGAGAGGTTCGATTTCTTGCTTTCCCTCCTGGATAGTCTCTCGCTCGTTCACGTTTCTGATTCCTAGTCAGCTGTTCTATGGTGCGTGTGTGCTTTCTTTTCTATGGTGCTCAGCTGCTGTAGCCATGATCTTTTCTGTTTCATCCTGTTCCATGTCTGTCATTGTTATGCTCTGGTGAGTGAGCTTGCCATCTTCACTCCCTCCTGCGTTACGCTACCCACCTCTCTCTCATCTCTCTCTCTCTTTCTCATTCTCTCATTCTCAATCTCTTCCCTCCCTCCCTCCTCAACCTCCTCCCCCTCCTCTCTCTTCTCTCTCTCTCGTCCCTTCACAACCATTATGGATAACACCTGTCAACTATGTAGGTAATCGCTCCTTACTCTGTCAATCTCATCTCATCTCAGTTGCCTGGATACTCCACCCTAAAAAACATACATTTTGCAAATCCCACTGGTTGGATACAATTATCGCCATAGAAAATATCTACCATACACAGGTCTGCAGAACACACGCCCGGCCCAAGGTATACAGATAATCACTAAGTTGCTAATGTGAGGTATATTATGGGACTTATTACAACTCTCGTACGGTGCATAATTATTTGGCTCACTGTGGTATTCTAGTCTTCGTTCTCTGCCTCCGTTACTATTAAAGCGCTAGTTACCACGCTCTTAACTCCATCGTACTCGTAGGTCGGTCTTTTCAGCAAAACAGATATAGAGACTAAAAAAAGAAAAGAGAAAAAAAACGAGGTAATGTTGCATTTAATTCAATTCTCGCCAAGCGACACAGATTGATATTCATGAATCGCTTATTAATACTCTCAAGCTGCTAGTCCATGAAATAGGGTAAGTAGTATATTTTTTCTCACTCAATTTTTTCTTTTCATAAACTGCTCCGACATGCCAACCTCACCTGTTCGTAGCCCACTATATTTCGTGAGAGGGTTCCTCACATAGAAAAATAATGAGAAAAGTAATTAGAAAAGTGGAAAGACTCTCTACATGATCAGTCTCACCATGTTAAATCATATAAGGCCATGTGATAATTCTCTCGTGACGTATTGAAGATGGAAACCTCAATATGACACACTTAGGATAAAAAAGGAAAAAGAGAAAAAAGTAAAAGAAAAAAAAAAAAAATTATTCTGGCGAATGCTCAGGTTTTCTTGCTACACGGTTTAAAAACGAAAAGAAATAAAGCTATTGAGTCCTTTTATACCTTTAACACAGGAGGAAGACAAATACTTTGTAAAGAGAGTGAGGAGATTCAACTTCTCGAGGAGTTGTGGGGGAGGGAAAAAAAAGAAAGGAGATGAGGGAAAGGGTAAGGGAGATAAAGGGAAGAGAGAAGAGGGGATGAGGTAAGGGAGATAAAGAGAAGGAGATGAGGGGAAGGATGATAAAGGGAAAGGGAGATGGGAGAGGAGGGTAAAGGAGATAAAAGAGAAAGGAGATGAGGGGAAGAGGGAGAAGAGGGAATGAGGGGAAGGGAGGACGAGGTTAAGGGTGATGAGGGTAAGGGATTAAAAGGGAAGGGAGATTGAGGGGGGAAGAGGGAGAAGAGGATGAGGGAAGAGAGAGAAGAAAGAATGGGAATGAGGGAAAGGGGAAGAGGGGGTGAGGGTAAGGAGATAAAGGAAGGGAGATGAGGGGGAGAGGGAGAAGAGGGATGAGGAAGGGAGAATGAGGGGAAGGGAGATAAAGAGAAGGAGAAGAGGAGAAGAGGGGATGAGAAGAGAGGAGGGAAGGAAAAAACAGGAAGAAAGGAAAACAAAAGAGAAGAGAAAGGGGGGAGACGGAAAAAAAAAGAAAATAGGAAAGAAAGAAGGAAGGGAAGAAGGAAGAAGAAGAGACGGAGGAGAGAAGAAGAGAACGATAAGGTTAAAAGCAACAAAAAGAAGAAAAGAAAGATAAAAAAGTGAAAGAAGAAGCGCCTCGTTCGACGCCGGCAGGGATAGCCAACGCCCACGCCACAAGGACGCCCAAACCCGCCTCCTTACCGCTCCGCCCACGGGGACTCATATTCACAGTGCGCCCCAAGCTGCCTTCGCGGGCGTGGGCGTAATGGAGGCTGTCGTGGCGAGCCGGGGACAGGCATGCAAATAGAGCCATCCTCCTTCTGATGCCTCTCGACTGCTGTTCTCCGAGATGCTTCTGTTGCGATTCGAGATCCGAGTGAAAGGGTTCAGAGGCGACGGAGAGAGGGCGCAGGACGAACAGGAAGGGGAATAGGGAGAAAAAAGAAAGGGAGATGAGGGAAAGGGTTCAGAGGCGACGGAGGAGAGGCGCGCAGGACGAACAGGAAGGGGAATAGGGAGAAAAAGAAAGGAGATGAGGGAAAGGGTTCAGAGGCGACGGAGAGAGGGCGCAGGACGAACAGGAAGGGGAATAGGGAGAAGAAAGAAAGGGAGATGAGGGAAAGGGTTCAGAGGCGACGGAGAGAGGCGCAGGAGGAACAGGAAGGGAATAGGGAGAAAAAAGAAAGGGAGATGAGGGAAAGGTTTCAGAGGCGACGGAGGAGAGGGCGCAGGACGAACAGGAAGGGGAATAGGGAGAAGAAAGAAAGGGAGATGAGGGAAGGGTTCAGAGGCGACGGAGAGAGGGCGCAGGACGAACAGGAAGGGGAATAGGGAGAAGAAAGAAAGGGAGATGAGGGAAAGGGTCAGAGGCGACGGAGAGAGGGCGCAGGACGAACAGGAGGGGAATAGGAGAAGAAAGAAAGGGAGATGAGGGAAAGGGTTCAGAGGCGACGGAGAGAGGCGCAGGAGAACAGGAAGGGGAATAGGGAGAAGAAAGAAAGGGAGATGAGGGAAAGGGTTCAGAGGCGACGGAGAGAGGGCGCAGGACGAACAGGAAGGGGAATAGGGAGAAGAAAGAAAGGGAGATGAGGGAAAGGGTTCAGAGGCGACGGAGAGAGGGCGCAGGACGAACAGGAAGGGGAATAGGGAGAGAAAAGAAAGGGAGATGAGGGAAAGGGTTCAGAGGCGACGGAGAGAGGGCGCAGGAACGAAACAGGAAGGGGAATAGGGAGAAAAAGAAAGGGAGATGAGGGAAAGGGTTCAGAGGCGACGGAGGAGAGGGCGCAGGACGAACAGGAAGGGGAATAGGGAGAAGAAAGAAAGGGAGAATGAGGGAAAGGGTTCAGAGGCGACGGAGAGAGGGCGCAGGACGAACAGGAAGGGGAATAGGGAGAAGAAAGAAAGGGAGATGAGGGAAAGGGTTCAGAGGCGACGGAGAGAGGGCGCAGGACGAACAGGAAGGGGAATAGGGAGAAAAGAAGGAAAGGGAGATGAGGGGAAAGGTTCAGAGGCGACGGAGGAGAGGGCGCAGGACGAACAGGAAGGGGATAGGGAGAAAAAAGAAAGGGAGATGAGGGAAAGGGTTCAGAGGCGACGGAGAGAGGGCGCAGACGAACAGGAAGGGAAATAGGGAGAAGAAAGAAAGGGAGATGAGGGAAAGGGTTAGAGGCGACGGAGAGAGGCGCAGGACGGAAAGAAGGGAGGAAAAAAAGGGAGTGAGGAAAGGCAGAGGCGACGGAGAGAGGGCGCAGGACGAACAGGAAGGGAATAGGGAGAAGAAAGAAAGGGAGAGAGGAAATTCAGAGGCGAAAGAGAGGCGCAACGAAGAGCAGAGGCGACGGAGAGAGGGCGCAGGACGAACAGGAAGGGGAATAGGGAAGAAAAAGAAAGGGAGATGAGGGAAAGGGTTTCAGAGGCGCGGAGAGAGGGCGGAGGAAGGGAAGGGGAATAGGGAGGAAAAGAAAGGGAGATGAGGGAAAGGGTTCAGAGGCGACGGAGGAGAGGGCGCAGGACGAACAGGAAGGGGAATAGGGAGAAAAAAGAAAGGAGATGAGGGAAAGGGTTCAGAGGCGACGGAGAGAGGGCGGCAGGACGAGACAAGGAAGGGGAATAGGGAGAAAGAAAGGGAGAGGAGGAAAGGTTTCAGAGGCGACGGAAGAGAGGGCGCAGGACGAACAGGAAGGGGAATAGGAGAAAAAGAAAGGGAGAGGAGGGAAAGGGTTTCAAGAGGCGACGGAGAGAGGGCGCAGGACGAAACAGGAAGGGGAATAGGGAGAAAAAAGAAAGGGAGAGGAAGGGAAAGGGTTCAGAGGGCGACGGAGGAGAAGGGCCGCAGGAGAACAGGAAGGGGAATAGGGAGAAAAAGAGAAGGGAGAGGAGGGAAAGGGTTCAGAGGCGAAGGAGAGAGGCGCAGGACGAACAGGAGGGGAAATAGGGAGAAAGAAAGAAAGGGAGATGAGGGAAAGGGTTAGAGGCGACGGAGGAGAGGGCGAGCAGAAGAAAGGAAGGGGATAGGGAGAACAAAGAAAGGGAGAGGGAGGGAAAGGGTTCAGAGGCGAGGACGAGAGGGCGCAGGACGACAGGAGGGGAATAGGGGAGAAAAGGGGAGAGGACGGGCAGGCGCGGACGCAGGACGAACAGAAGGGAATAGGGAGAAGAAAGAAGGGAGATGAGGGAAAGGGTTCACGAAGCGACGGAGAGAGGGCGCACGGACGAAACAGGAAGGGGAATAGGGAGAAGAAAAGAAAGGGAGAG
>NW_020868499.1:7500-20608 GCF_003789085.1 Penaeus vannamei | reverse complement strand
AAAAAAAATTGCGATTAGAAATGATAATGGATAATGATTAACACCTCATAAAAGAAGAAAACAGTGGCGGGTCGGATATGTACACGCCGTGGACATCGGGTGGAACGGAAAAGGTGAAAAGATACTAAAAAAAAGAAAAAGAAAAAAAAGAACTAAAAAAAAGAAAAGAAAAGAAAAGAAACTAAAAAAAAAGAGAAGAAAAGATAAAAAAAAAAAAAAAAAATGGCGGGTTGGATACGGAAACCGAAAAAAAAGATTTACAAAACGGGTCGGATAAGGGAACTGGGAAAAATGGATAAATGGATTAGTGGAAAAAGGAAACACGAGAAGGAGGAGGAGGAGGAGGAGAAGGAGGTTTTCAAGGAAGAGGTCGCGGGTTCTGAACATTTTGCTGGAATGGTAGAGAGGGATGGGCTAAAGAGAAGGATGACTCAGCGAAAAACTAGGCAAGGGGAGAGAGCCGGTTAATTATGTGTTAATCACGTTGAAATTCGCTGAAAAAAAATGTTAAAGTCTGGGAAAATTTGATGTTAAAAAGAGAACTTTTGGGATAAAAATGTGTTTAAAAAAGGATTTTGGGATAAGAGAGATAAAGATATATATACAATTTTGGGGTAAGTTATCTAGAAAAAATAATATTGGGATAAAAATAAGTTCAAAAGATTATTTGGGGCAAAGAATGTGTTAAAAATGCTAATTTTAGGGTTAGAACTGTGTCTGAAATAAAAACAAGGTTTAGAATTTAGTTTGAAAATATTAATACTAACTTATAGATCTTCACAATTATCCGAGAATGTTAAAACTGGCTTTAGAACGAAACAAGAATGTTAATACTAGGTTATGGATGTATTAAACCTATTTAAGACTTGTTTAATTGTCAATTTTGGGTAAAAATGTGCCTGAAACCATAAAAAACGGCTAAGAATTGCTAAAAACGTGAGATACAAATTTGAAAAATAAAAATGTATCAAGTAAATAAAAATTAGGACTAAGTTCAGAATATTCAACCCGTATTAACAATTTTAGACTGAGAGCAGATTTTATACAGGTAAGACTCAAATCTTAAGCACTATAAAAGTAATCTATAATTTCTTCAATGCATTAATGGAAAAAAATAGAAAATATGATGTCGAGAATTTAATAATCATAAAAAGCAAAATAGGAAAAAATAAAACATTGATATGCCTGGTACAGCAAGAGGCAAGTAATTAGTTACTAAAATATCTTCCAAATAAACATGGATATATATATTTTTTCGTCTTATTTCATTTTATCTATTTATTTAGTTTAATAAAAGAGAATGTAAAATATTATCTTGAGATTCATGACGCTGCGAGACGCCATATTTAGTAAAAAAAAAAAGAAAAGAATAGAAAAAAAAGAAGACAGCTTAATATGTTATTCTCCCTTCCTTTCTCTCTCTTTCTCTGCGACTTCATGGTTTATTCCTTCTCTTCTGAATTTTAAACAAGCGCTCTTCTCTTATTCTTTTGAAATGCATTTTTCTCTCTTCCTTGCTATTTATCTCTTTCGTTTTTTGTGTGTGTGTGTCTGTCTCCTTCCTTTTTTCTGGTTTCTTTCTTTTTGTCTCTCTCTCTCTCTCTTTCTCTCTCTCTCTCTCTCTCTCTCTCTCTCTCTCTCTCTCTCTGTCTCTCTCTGTCTCTCTCTGTCTCTCTTGTCTCTCTCTCTCTCTCTCTTCTCTCTCTCTCTCTCTCTCTCTCTCTCTCTCTCTCTCTCTCTCTCTCTCTCTCTCTCTCTCTCTCTCTCTCTTCTCTCTCTCTCTCTATCTCTCTCTCTTCTCCACCCCCTCCTCTCTCCCTCTCTACTCTTCCTCCCTCCCCCCCTCCACTCCTCTCTCCTCCTCTCTCCCTCTCCCCCAAACCCCACTATTCCCTCCACCCCTCCCCTCCCCACCCTCCCTCTCTCTCTCTCTCTCCCCAAACCCCACTATCCCCCCTCCTCTCTCCCCTCCTCCTCCCTCCCTTCCCTCTCTCTCCTCCCCAAACCCCACTATCCCCCCACCCCTCCACTCCCCTCCCTCCCTCTCATCCTCCCCCAACCCCACTAATCCCTTCTCCTTCCATCTCTCCCTCCTCCAAAACCCCACATCCCCCCCCTCCCTTCCCTCCCTTCCTCCTCCTTTCCCCCCCCCCCCTGCCTGACCCTGCATTCGACAGAGCCGCATCAACGCTGTCATTGTGCCATAATATCCCAAGGAAGTTTATGTGTCCCGGTTTCTCCTTTGTTATTTAAGGATTAGGTGGCCTCGGGTGTTTCTGAATCCCCTGATTGCTGAAGTCGGGCAGGTGGAGGGTAAGGGGGAGGGAGGGAGGAGGGGGGGGTTTAAGGAGGGAGGGGGAGAGGGGAATGGGGAGGGGGGGGGAATTGGGAGGAAGGGGAGAGGGTAAGGGGGAGGAGGGAGTGAGGGAGTGATGGAGGGAGGGGAAGAGGGAATGGGGAGGAGGAAGTGAGGGAGGGGAGTCCGAAGGGAGGGAGGGGAAGAGGGAGGGAGAGAGTGAGGGAGGGATAGAGAAGGAGAAGGGAGGATGGGGGAGGAAAGAGGGTGGAAGGGAGGGAGGAGGAATAGGGGAGGGAGGGAGAATCCGAATTTAAGAAGAGGAAGGGAAAACGAATAAGGCATAGGAGAATAAAAGTAATTGATAAGAACAAAGAAGAAAGGAAAGAAATAATATTTAGAAGAGAGGGAAGAGGAAAGAAAAGGAAAAGGGAAAAAGAAGAAAAAAAGAGAAAAGTAGTAGTAGCAATAGATATAGAAGAAGGAGACGAAGAAAAAGAAAGAAGATAAACAAAAAAAAACATCAAGAAACAAGAAAACAAGAACAAAAAAGAAGTAAAAACAAGAAAGAAAAAGAAAACAAGAGAAAAAAGAAACTGATGGCAGACTAGAAGAATGAAGAGGAATTTCTCGAAGGGAAGAGACGTCTCGAGAGCAAAAGTAGCTACAATTAAGGTGTCACTGTCTGTAGGAACTTGAGAGATTTTAAAACGTTCACGATTTGTAGAGAATATTTTGAGCTTCTTGCGGTACTTAATGTGGCTTGGTGTGTAAGTATGTACACCAAGTATAAGTATGTGTGTAAGTATGTGTGTGTACAGACAGTTAGATGGATGGATGGATGGAGAGAAGAGAAAGGGAAAGAGAGAGAGATAGAGATAGATAGATAGGGAGAGAGAAAGAGGGAGAGAGAGAGAGAGAGAGAGACGAGAAGAGAGAGAAGAGAGAGAGAGAGAGAGAGAGAGAGAGAGAGAGAGAGAGAGAGAGAGAGAGAGAGAGAGAGAGAGAGAGAGAGAAAGAAAGAGAGAGAGAGAAAGAGAGAGGGGAAGAAGAGACAGACAGCGACAGACAGACATACAGAATCCGATACGGAGACAAATCCAAACACAAACAAAAACAAAAACAAAGAGACAGGCATAGCAGAGAAGACAAACATACAAACAGACAAAGAGACAAACAGACAAAACAGACAGACAGACAGACAAACAGACAAACAGACAGACAGACAAACAAACAGACAGACAGACAAAGGGACAGGCAGAACAGAGCAGACAAACAGACAGAACAGCAGACAAACAGACAACAGACAACAGACAACAGACAGACAGACCAACAGACAAACAGACAGAGACAAACAACACACGAAACAGAGCAGACAACAGAAGACAGACAAACAGACAGACAGACAGACAGACAAACATACAAACAGACAGGCAGAACAGAGCAGACAAACAGACAGACAGACAAACAGACAAACAGACAGACAGACACCTAATGAGGGGGAATGACTAATTACAGAAACGTCTAAGTTGGTTCGTCACAGAGTGCGAATGGATGACGATTCAGAACCAGATGGACACTTAATTATAATGCGGAGACTGTCAACAGGACGTGTACACATGTGCGTGCTCATCCGTGTGCGTATGTGTAGGTGTGTGTTTGTTAGCATTCAAATCGGTCTTGGATTAGCGTGTAGGTATTCCAGGAATCGCGGTACACATGGGTGGGTTTATTCGTGTAAGTATGGAAGTGTGTAGGTATTTCAGCAGTCATAGTACACATGTGTGTGTTTATTCTTGTACGTATGTAAGTGTGTAGGTATTTCAGCAGTCATAGTACACATGTGCGTGTTTATCCGTGTGCGTATGTAAATCTGTTAGTATTTCAGTACACATGTACGTGTTTATTCGTGTACGTATGTAAATGTGTGAGTATCTCAGCAGTCATAGTACAGACGTGCTCGTTTATTCGTGTACGTATGTCATTGCGCATTTCAAACAGTCATGGTACACAACTCCCTGTCCATCTATGTGCGTATCTCCAAGCGTGTAGAAGGATTTCGGCGACGATCACGGCAGCGTGTGCGTATCTCCCGTGCGCTTCTGCTGCCGTACATGCTTGCCTTTGAAATAAACAAACACGTAAACACACTAATCCAGTGATAGTGTGTTTGTTTACCGCGGAATAAAACCGTCCCGGATTATCAAGGTGGGCGATAAAACGGGGGTGTCTCTTCCACGAGGCATAATGGCCGTTGTAGCGAGGTTAGGGTGACGGATTAAATCAAGGAAATGGAGCGGATTGGGATGGAGCGGTTGGGATGGGGAAGGGGGAGGGGAGGGGAGGGAGGAGGGGGAAAGGAGGGAGGAAGGGAGGGAAGAAGGGAGGGGGGAAGGGAGGAAGTGAGGCGGGAAGGGGGGAGGGGAGAGGGAGGAAGGGAGGAGAAGGGGTGGGGAGGGGAAGGGAGGGGTGGGAGGGTGAGGGAAGAGGGAGGGAGGAGAGAGGGGGAAGGGAGGAGGGAGGTTGGTAGAGAGTGGAAGGGGGAGAGGGGAATTGGGAGGAGGGAGGAGGGAGAGAGTGGGGGATTGCGGATCATTTTAAGAAGTAAAAGGAGGGGAAATTTTTGGAAAGGGGGGGAGGGGAGGGGGGAGGGATGGTCTTCCTACAATGAAAAGAAAGGGGGGGGGGTAAGGGATAGGTAGAAAAAATACACCCTAAGTTCAGGAACGAAAATTGTTAATCCTCATCTATGCCTTAATCCCCCCACACCCCCCACCCCACCCCCCACCGCGCCGAAAAAAAGAGAAAGAGAAGAAAGCAAAACAAAAAATAATAATAAAATAAAATAACAATAATAATAATAAATAAAAATAAATCAAAACAAGAAAAAAAGAAAGACCACTTGTTTAACTTTCAGAAGAGGAGGAATAAACGATGCAGTCCGTGAGAAAGAGAGAGAAAGAAAGAGAGAATAGCAGAGTAAGCTGTCCTTTTCGCAAGCTTTAGAAATAATTTTTCGGACTAAATATGGCTCCTTGCAGTGTTATGTATCTCAGGCTAATATCTTACATTCTCTTTATCTCTCTTTCTGTCTCTCTCCCTTTCTCTCTCTCTCTCTCACTCCCTCCTGTCTGTCTGTCTGTCTGTCTGTGTCTGTCTCTCTTTCTCTCTCTCTCTCTCTCGCTCCCTCTCTGTCTGTCTCTGTCTGTCTGTCTCTGTCTGTCTCTATCTCCTCTCTCTCTCTCTCTCTCTCTCTCTCTCTCTCTCTCTCTCTCTCTCTCTCTCTCTCTCTCTCTCTCTCTCTCTCTCTCTCTCTCTCTCTCTCTCTCCAAAAAAAAAAATAAAAAAAAATAAAGAAAATAGAAAATAGAAAATACAAAAATCACATTTGCGAGTGCGAGAGGACATCAAACGCATGCTTTTCACACGAGCGTAAATCCATTCACAAGAATATTGCTGATACTCAAAACACGATTCATTCACAAACTCACATCCTGCCCTCGTTGCTCCGTCGCGCTCAGCAAGAACAAACAAACAACGCCATTAAGGTTTATGTCAACACTAACATCTGTCGGGACATGTGTGCCTGTGGAAGTGATAGTTAGGACCTACCCTGTTATGTAGGTGAAGTGAGGGGAGGGAAATGAGGGAAGGGGAGAGAGGAGAGGGAAAGAAGTGGGGGGGGAGAAAGGAAAGAGGGGGGAGGGGGTGAAGAAAGTATGAGGGAGGAAGAGAGAATGGATAGAAATTGAGAAAGAGGGGTAGAGAAGAGAGTTAAGAGGGGGAGGGAAGACGGGGAAATGTGTGGTAAAGAGGAGAGGGAAAATAAGGGAGAGAAAATAGAGAGGAGGGAAGGTGAAGGAAAGTGGGGAAAAGAGAGGGAGGAAGGAGCGGGTAAGGATGACAGAGAAAGAAAAGGGAGGGAGAAGTAAGGAAACGAAATATTCACAAAGGGGAAAGGAGAAGAAAGGGGCATTAAAGGAAAGGAAAAAGAAAAATGGCGGAAGGGGGGGTGGGAGGAAAGGAAAAGGAGAAAAAGAAATAGGGGGGAGAGAAAGGAAACCAAGACCCTCTGTCTTTTTCCCCTCCTTGATGTGACCCCCCTCCCCCCCCTTTTCACCCTTTGACCTTCCTCTCCCTCGCTGCATCTCAGGTCAGAAGCTGGGCTAATGATCAAAGTCTCGTAATTAACGTGTGTGTGTTACGTGTGTGTGTGTGTGTGTGTCGTGTGAGAGAGTGAGAGAGAGAGAGAGAGAGAGAGAGAGAGAGAGAGAGAGAGAGAGAGAGAGAGAGAGAGAGAGAGAGAGAGAGAGAGAGAGAGAGAGAGAGAGAGAGAGAGTGAGAGAAATAGATAAATAGATAAATAGATAGATAGACAGATATATAGAGTAGACAGAAACCAGAACCAGAACCAGACAGAGAGACAGACAAACAGACAAAAATAGAAACAGAAGGCCAGACAGAATCACAGAAGCAGACCCACGTCTTTGCTTGCACAGATGTGTTCGCGCGACCCGGACACCTTGCTTGCGTCGCGTCCCGCGCTGACCCAAAGACTCTCTCTCCTCTCTCTCTCTCTCCTCTCTCTCTCTCTCTTTCTCTCTCTCTGCTCTCTCTCTCTCTCTCTCTCTCTCTCTCTCTCTCTCTCTCTCTCTCTCTCTCTCCTCTCTCTCTCTCTCTCTCTCTCTCTCTCTCTCTCTCTCTCTCTCTCTCTCTCTCTCTCTCTTTCTCTCTTTCTCAGCCACAGGAGGAGCCTCTTTCATCCCCTCGCTGCCCTGGTGCTTGCGATAGGCGAGGTCGGGCGGGCGGCTTTCGGGTCGCAAGGCAGCTGCGAGCTTTATACCAACTGCATTACACGCAGACATGCATATGAATGTGTATATATATATATGTATAGTATTATATATATATATATATATATATATATATATATATATATATATATATATATATATATGTATATATATATATATATATATATATATATATATATATATATATGTATATATAATATATATATATATATATATAATATATATATATATATATATATATATATATATATATATATATATATTATATTTGTATCCATACATACATATACATATATATTCATTACATACATTACATACAGAGAGAGAAGAGAGAGAGTATTAAATACATCCGTAAGCGCGCGGTGCATTCCAGTCTGTCCATGCGTGTGTACCTCCCCCCGCCCCTGTACCCAGAGCATCTCTCCCCCCCACTCGCCCCTCTCCCCGCCCGCTTACCATCTCCACCCTTTTCGCCAAGACATCCATCGGGCCGTTAAAGGTGAATCCCTAATGTCCTTCTCTCGAAATAACGTCCCTAACACTGATTCAGTCACTGACCTCCTTCAGAATTCCCTCAAGATCACCAGGACCTCGAAAGGAACATGTCAGGAACACGTTTCACCGGCGGACTCGGAGGTCGGGACGAAGGAAGGGAAGAGACACGCCGACATCGCGGGGTCTGGGGATCAATCCGAAACTTTTTTTTTTTCTTTTTTTTTTTTTTTTTTTTTTTTTTTTTTTTTTTTTTTTTTTTTTTTTACTTTTTTTCTCACGAATTTAACGACGCTTTCAGGACCGCTTTGCCTTTTCCCGTTCTAGGAAGTGATTTTAGAGCCTCTTTTTCCTCTCCACTAACATCGAGAATGCGCATGGGGGAGGAGGGAGGAGGAGGGAGGAGGGAGGAGGAGGAGGAGGGAAGGAGGAGGGATGGAAGGAGAAAGTTGAGGAATGACGATGGTGGAGGAGGAAAGGAGGAAGAGAGGAGGGAAGAGGAAGGTGGATGAAAGAGGGATGGAGGGATGAAGAAGGAAGGAGGGAGAGACGAAGGCGGAGGAAAGAAAGGAGGAGAGAGGGAGGGAAGGAGGAAGTAAGGAGCGACGAAGGAAGATGAATAAAGAAAGGAGATAAGGTGTAAGGGAGAGAGAGAAAGGAGGAGAAATAACACAAATAAAGAAGAAATAGAAGAGAGAAGAAAAACAAGGAGAAAGAAAGTCAATAAAAGGAGAGAGCAGACATGAATACAGATGAGGAATGAGTAGAACAGCAAACCGTACGTCATGCACAGAGGACGCAGAAAGAGAAATGGGAGTGGATAGAGCTTTCAGGAGGGGTGAGGTGGGGGTGGGGTGGGGTGGGGGTGTCCTAGCTAGGCCTGAGGTGATCCGCCCTCTGCTGTCATGCGAATGAATGGTGCATGGAACACAGAGATGACAAAAACCAGGAAATGAGTCATTCTGAACCGCCTCCAACGTCCGCTGGTGTGCTCAGTCGACCAACATATATGTTCTGAAGCTTACGGTACGCGACGCTGGATGGTGAGGGAGGTGAGGGAGAGGGGAGAGGGAGAGGGGAGAGGGAGAGGGGAGGGAGAGGAGAGGGAGAGGGAGAGGAGAGGGAGAGGGAGAGGGAGAGGGAGAGGGAGAGGGAGAGGGAGAGGGAGAGGGAGAGGAGAGGGAGAGGGAGGAGGGAGGGAGAGGAGAGGAGAGGAGAGGGAGAGGCGAGAGGGAGAGGGAGAGAGGGAGAGGAGAGGGAGAGATTCAGGCAGGTAAACCGACAGAAAATTAAACAAAACAAAAAAGCAGGACAGGCAGATAAGCAGACAGACAAACAGATGAACAAGCAGACAGACAGACAAGCGGATAGACAGACAGACAGATAGGTAGATTGATACACAGGTCGACAGATAGACAATCAGGTGGACAAACAAACAAACAGACAGACAGACTAACCAACAAACAAACAACCAGACAAGGGAAAGGGGGAGAGAAAGAAAAATATGAATAAATAAGAGACTAAGAGAGAGAGAGAGACAAAAATATCCACAGGGCAAAGCGAGGAAAAGGGAGAGACAAAGAGGAAGGGGACACGGATACAAAGAGGAGAATGAAGAGATACGAAGAGAAGCGAATGGAGAATAAACAGCTTGATCCAGAGAAAACACACGAGCAATCGTATTATTGCAACAGCTAATGTGTTTTGCATAGGATATCACGTGTATTCGTTGGCTATCGATGGGTGTGGTGCCTTTACGTTTATTTTCGTTGTTGATTTGAAGTATTTGTTAATATTAATGGGTTTTCAGTGTCATGTCAGACAAAGACAGATGTACACGCACGCACTCACGCACACACACACACACAAGAACACACACGCACACACGCACACACACACACACACACACAACACACACACACACGCACACGCACACACACACACACACACACCCACCACACACCACACACACACAAGACACACACACACACACACACACACACACACACTCACACACACACACACACACACACACACAAACACACACATACACACACGCATAAACTCACAGACTGATACATTCACAAAAAAAATGATTCGATGTGATTCGAGGAAAAATAGCGGCGATATCATTTCTCAAAAATGGACTGACCCAATTTCTTTTCTTCCTCTTCCCGGTATTTTTGTTTTCTTTTTCTTTTATTTTTTCGTTCTCTTCATTTTAGCGGATCTCTCCTCTTTCCTCTCCTCTTCTTCCTCTTTTATCTTTCTCTTCCTCTTCCCCTACCTGTTTTTCTTCCTCCTCCTCTTCCTCTTTCTCTTTCTATTTCTCTTTCTCTTTCTCTTTCCCCCCGTCTTCTTCATTTTCCTCTTCCTATTCTTCATCCCCATCCTCGTCTTCCTCCTCCTTTTCTTGCTCCTCCACCCTTCCTCCTCTTCCTTCCTTTCCTCCTCCTCCCCCTCTTTTTTTTTCTCTTCCTCCCTACTCCTCCTCTCCTCCTTTCC
Source organism: Penaeus vannamei (assembly GCF_003789085.1). NCBI lineage: Eukaryota > Metazoa > Arthropoda > Malacostraca > Decapoda > Penaeidae > Penaeus > Penaeus vannamei. Next base: position 10,501 of record NW_020868499.1, on the reverse strand, counting down.
TCCTCCTCCTCTTTTTTTCCTCCTCCCCTCTTCCTCTTTCCTTACTCCTTCGTACTCCTCTTTTTCCTACTCCTCTACTCCTCCTTCCCTCCTCCTCCTCCTCCTCCTTTTCCTCCTCCTCCTCCTCCCCCTTCGTTTTTCCTCGTCCTCCTCGTCCTCGTCCTTCCTCCTCCTTCTCCTCCTCTTCTTTTTCCCCCTCTCTTTTTTCTTCCGCTTCATCCTCTCTTTTCTTCCCTTCCCCCTCCTCCTCCCTTCCTCCTCTCCTCCTCCCCTATTCCTTTTTCTTTCTCCTCCTCCTCCTCCCTTTCCCTCCTCCTCCTCCCTTCCCCCTCCTCCTCCTCCCCTTTCCCCTTCCTCCTCCTCCCTTCCCCCTCCTCTCCTCCTCCTATTCCTTTTTTCTTTCTCCTCCCCTCCTCCTTTCCCCCTCCTCCTCCTCCTCCCTTCTCCCCCTCCTCTTCCTCCTTCCTCCTCCTATTCCTTTTTTTCTTCTCCCTCCTCCCTTCCTCTTTCCCCCCTCCTCCTCCTCCTCTCTTCCCCCCCCTGCATTAACAATCGCTCCACAAGTCTCGGTTCCAGACGCGAGACACGCGAAAGCCATAACGAATCGTGTGTTATGGCGGTTTCCTCCTCCCCCCCCTTCTCCACCCCACCCCCCCTAGTCTCTCAACAGACACTTCTCCTCCCCTTCTTACCCTCTTTCTCCTCTCTCCTTCTCTCCTTCTCTCTTCCTTCTTTCTTTCTCTTGCCCTCCTTTCTTTTCTTACTTCTGTCTTCTCCCTCTCTCTTCACCTCCTCCCCTTCCCCCAGTCTCTCAACAGACACTTCTCCTCCCCTTCTGCCTCTTCTCCTCCAATCCTCCCTCCTCTCCTTCTTCTCCTTCTCTCTTCCTTCTTTCTCTTCTTTTTCTTTACCCTCCTGTTCTACTTCCTTCGTCTTCTCCTCTCTCTTCCACCTCTCCCCTTCCCCCAGTCTCTCAACAGACACTTCTCCTCCCCGTTCTAGCCCCTTCTCCTCCTCTCCTTCTCTCTTCCCTTCTTCCTTTCTTGCCCTCCTTTCTTTTTCTTACTTCCTTCGTCTTCTCCCTCTCTCTTCACCTCATCCCTTCCCCTAGTCTTCTCACAGACACTTCTCCTACCCCTTTCTGCCCTCTTCTCTCCCTCTCCTTCTTCTCTCCCTTCTTCTTTCTTGCCCTCCTTTCTTTTTTCTTACTTCCTTTCGTCCGTATCCCTCGTCTCTTCAACCTCATCCCTTCCCCCCAGTCTCTCAAACAGACACTTCTCTCTCCCCTTCTTGCCTCTTCTCCTCATTATCCTTCTCCTTCCTCTCCTTCTCTCCTTCTCTTTCCTTTCTTTCTCTTTCTTTTTCTTACCTCCTGTTTCTACTTCCTGTCGTCTTCTCCCTCTCTCTTCACGCTCCTCCACTCCCAGCTCTCTCAACAGCACACTTCTCCTTCCCCTATTCTGCCCTCTTCTCCTCCTCTCCTTCTCTCTTCCCTTCTTTCCTTTTCTTGCCTCCTTTTCTTTTTCTTACTTCCCGGTCTTACTCCCTCTCTCTTCACCTCATTCCCTTCCCTCTCCCAGTCTCTCAACAGACACTTTCTCCTCCCCTTCTGCCCTCTTCTCCTTCCTTCCATTCTCCTCCTCTCCTCTCCTTCTCTCTTCCTTTCTTTCTCTTTCTTTTTCTTACCCTCCTGTTTCTACTTCCTTCGTCTACTCCTCTCTATCACCTCCCCCTTCCCCCCAGTCTCTCAACTCCTCCCTTCTGCCCTCTTCGTCTCTCCTTTTTCTCCTCCTCTCCTTCTCTCTTCCCTTTCTTTCTTTTTCTTACCCTCCTGTTCTACTTCCTTCGTCTTCTCCCTCTCTCTTCACCTCCTCCCCTCCTTCTTGTTTTTGTCTCCTTCCTCTTCTCCACTTACACACTTTTCCTCTCTTTCACCTCTTCGCCCTCCTTTCCTTTCCTATTTTCTCTTAATATACTCCATCTTTTCACCTTTCTCCTCCTCCTTCTATTCCCTCTCCATATTCCTCCTTATCTCCACTTCTCTCCCTCTCTTCCCTTTTCTTACTCCTCCTTTACTTATCCTTTCTCCTTTCTCCTTCTCCTCCCCAATCACTACTCCCAGAGATCCCCCCCCTCTCTTCCATCCAACACCCTCCCTTTTAACCCCACCTTCTTCCCCTTTCTCATCCCCTCAACAACCACCACCTCTTTCCCTCTTCTCTCCCTCCTCCCTCCCCCTCCTTCCCCCTCGTTTTACCCAAAAAGAACCCTTTTCCCTCTTCTTCTCATTCGACCGCCAATCATCCCTCTCCCCGCACCCCCTTCGCCCCCCGCAACACCCCCTCTGCCCCACCTCCCTTCACCCCATTGCCCCTTCTCCACCACCTCCTTCCACCCACGCCACTCTCCCCCCACCCTCCTTTCCCACCCACGCTTTCCTCTTCCACCAACCCTTCCTTTCCCCCCCCCGACCCACCCTCTCCTCCCCCATCCCTTTCCTTCCATCCCGAACATTAACCTCGTTTTCCCCCTCCTTTCGATTTCCCCCCCTCCCCTCCCCCCTGGACTCCCCCCCCTCCAAACCTCCCCCCAGGCTCCCCCTCTTCCCCCCGCCCCAGTCCCCCCTCCCTCCTCCCCCACTCCTCTTCACCGTTAATANTATATATAGAATATATAGATATATATATATATATATATTAATTACTATAGATCAAATATTATATAGTATATATATGTATAGTGTATGTATTATAACATATATAGATAGTATGTATATGTATAATGATGTACATATGCACCAACAATGTATATAAATATATAATATAGAAATATATATATATATATAATTGTGTGGTGTGTAGTGGCTGTACTGTGTGGATCGTTGCCAAAATGTGGATAGCTGTTGTGCGTTGTATGGTGCGACCTGCCCTGTCGTAGGTTGTGATGGTAAATTAGAGGCAAGACGTACAAATATCAAATCCACTGAAAGATGATCGAATAT
>NW_020868499.1:0-2500 GCF_003789085.1 Penaeus vannamei | reverse complement strand
GACTAGATTTCGTTTGTATGTGAGTGGGATGAACGAAGGGAACTTTGAATACAATCCAGTGAATGTGGGTTTTCTGTACAGTGGAGTGTCAAGGCCGTTTCCACAGTGATGAATGTACATGTCTATAAAGGGCAATTTTCCATCCGTTTCATACTCAACAGCGAACTCCATATTCGGGTGTTGCGAGTTCAGAAAACAAAACGAAACAAGAAAAAATAAAATACACAACCAAAAGGCCATTACTTACGGTCATTTGTTTAACTTTAAAAACACAAGAGTTTTGTTATATCTGTATTCTTGTTTGTTTGTTTTTGTGTGTGTGTGTGTTTGTACTAGCCCATTTATGTTAACTTTTTTAGTGTTTATACATACACACACACACACACACAACACACATACACACACACACACACACACACACACACAACACATATAATATATAATTATATATCACTATATATAATATAATATATATATATATATATATATATATATATATATATATATAGTATATATACGTGTGTGTGTGTGTGTTAAAAGGCATAAGTATCTCCGTGCAATGTATAAAGGAGTGATGGATTTTTGTAGAGGAATTAAATATTAGGAAAAATAGACGAGCATATTTGATTATGATCTCTTGGTACAAGCGGAGAGAGAGAGAGAGAAGAGGAGAGAGAGAGATATATGAGAGAGAGAGAGAGAGAGAGAGAGAGAAAGACAGACAGACAGACAGAGTATGAGAGAGAGAGAGAGAGAGAGAGAGAGAGAGAGAGAGAGAGAGAGAGAGAGAGAGAGAGAGAAGGAGAGAGAGAGAGAGAAGAGAGAGAGAGAGAGAGAGAGAGAGAGAGAGAGAGAGAGAGAGAAGCCAGGCAGAATAAGAGAGATAAAAAAAGATAGCACCAACAAAATAGATACAAAAAGATGAAAAACTAAAAGATAAAAATATATCAGCGAAATAAATCTCAATAAACAAAAATTTAAATCAAACATCAACATACAATTTCTTTTTAAATCAGCGAAATAGATCTCAATATACATCTCAATAGACATCGACATACAAAAAATAGTAAAATGAAATAGGTGAAACAGAATTCATTATGAATAAAAATAGACATCAATATGAAATAAAATGTCCAGCGGCCTTTAGATTCCCACAGCATCGGCAACACGAGTTATATCAACAGCTAAGGGTGCCATTACCCCAGCCTGTGCCCAAGGAGATGAGGTCTGGATGCTGCATCTCTCCCTCTCTCTCTCTCTTTCTCTCTTTATCTCTCTCTTTCTATCTCTCATTCTCTCTTTCTCTTAAAATCTTAAATTTTTCTTAATTTCCTCTTCTCTCTCATTTTTTTCCTCTTCTCCCTTTTCTTCTCTCTCTCAATTCTCTCTCTCTTGCTCGCTCTCTGTCTCTCTCCTCTTCTCTCTTCTCTCATCTCTCTGCTGATGTTCTCCCTCATCGTTCTGCTCTCTCGTCTCTCTCTCATCTTCTTCTCTCTCTCTCATCCCTCTTTCTTCTCTCTTGTCTGTATCTATCAATATGGCCTAGCCTCTGGTCGAGTCATTCTTCTCTTGTTTGTACTCCACTCTCCATAACTCGACTGTTCTCTTATTTACTCTCTTCAGAATAATCCTGGTCGTCTCCAATGATTCGTTGCCCTCGACATCTTTTCTCTCTCTCTATCTATCTAATATATCTATCTATCCTATCTATTTATCTATCTATCTATCGTACTCTTTCTGCTCGTCTGTTTCTTGCTAAGGATGACATTATCCCAGCCTACTAACCAGGAAGATGAGGATCTGACATGCACATTCCTGGGTCATGCAGCTTTCCCCCTCCCCTCAGAGGAGTCTACGATTTCTCTCGTCGTGTCTTCTCTCTCTCTCTTCTCTCTCTACTCTCTCTCATCTCTCTCTATCTATACTATTCTCATTATCTGATCTATCTATCTATCTATCTTATCTATCTATCTCTCTTCTCTTTTCTTACTCTTGTTCGTTTCTCTTCCTTGGTATGAGCGTCTCTCTTCTCTTCGTCTTCTCTCTTCCCTCGTCTCATCCGTCTCCTCTCTCTCCTCTCTCTCTCTCTCCTCTCTCTCTACTCTCTCTCCTCCTCTCTCACGCTCTCTCTCATTCTCTTCTCTCTCGGGTTCCTCAGTCCTCCTCTCCTCTCCCTCTGCTCGCTCCTATCATCATCTCGATCTGCTCGCATCTCAACTTCTCGTTCTCTCCCTCTTCTCTCTGTATCTCATCTCTCTCTCTTGCTCGCTCTCTCTCTATCTCTCATCTCCATATCTTCTCCCTAACTATTCTTCTTGAGAAACCTGATTCCTGAGGCCTGCTTCTAAGCCTCAAGATCCTTTTTTCAAGAGAAGTAATAACGCTCTTGCCAGTGGATTCTTTTACGTCTTTGGAGTTGTTATTGGGAGAGGAGAGGAGAGGGGGGGCTAAGGGAGGGGAGGGAGGGGGGGGTTTGGGAGGAGGGAGAGAGGGGGGGGAG
>NW_020868498.1:15000-18763 GCF_003789085.1 Penaeus vannamei | reverse complement strand
CCTTCTCGAGGGTGACTTCCTGGGTCTCCTTCTCGGGCTCGAGGGTGACTTCCTGGGTCTCCTTCTCGGGCTCTTGGGCGGATTCGACGGGTTCCTCCTTTTCGAGCTCTTCGAGGAATTCCTACTCGAGCTCGAACCATTGGGGGACTTCCTGGGTCTCCTTCTCGGGCTCTCGGGCGCATTCGACGGGTTCCTCCTTTTCGAGCTCTCGGGCGCATTCGACGGGTTCCTCCTTTTCGAGCTCTCGGGCGCATTCGACGGGTTCCTCCTTTTCGAGCTCTTCGAGGAATTCCTACTCGAGCTCGAACCATTGGGGGACTTCCTGGGTCTCCTTCTCGGGCTCTCGGGCGCATTCGACGGGTTCCTCCTTTTCGAGCTCTCGGGCGCATTCGACGGGTTCCTCCTTTTCGAGCTCTCGGGCGCATTCGACGGGTTCCTCCTTTTCGAGCTCTCGGGCGCATTCGACGGGTTCCTCCTTTTCGAGCTCTCGGGCGCATTCGACGGGTTCCTCCTTTTCGAGCTCATTCGACGGGTTCCTCCTTTTCGAGCTCTCGGGCGCATTCGACGGGTTCCTCCTTTTCGAGCTCTCGGGCGCATTCGACGGGTTCCTCCTTTTCGAGCTCTCGGGCGCATTCGACGGATTCCTCCTTTTCGAGCTCTCGGGCGCATTCGACGGTTCCTCCTTTTCGAGCTCTATTCGACGGGTTCCTCCTCGACGCATTCGACGGTTCCTCCTTTTCGAGCTCTCGGGCGCATTCGAACGATTTTCGAGCTCTTCGAGGAATTCCTACTCGAGCTCGAACCATTGGGGGACTTCCTGGGTCTCCTTCTCGGGCTCTCGGGCGCATTCGACGGGTTCCTCCTTTTCGAGCTCTCGGGCGCATTCGACGGGTTCCTCCTTTTCGAGCTCTTCGAGGAATTCCTACTCGAGCTCGAACCATTGGGGGACTTCCTGGGTCTCGGGCTCTCGGGCGCATTCGATTCGAGCTCTCGGGCGCATTCGACGGGTTCCTCCTTTTCGAGCTCTTCGAGGAATTCCTACTCGAGCTCGAACCATTGGGGGACTTCCTGGGTCTCCTTCTCGGGCTCTCGGGCGCATTCGACGGGTTCCTCCTTTTCGAGCTCTTCGAGGAATTCCTACTCGAGCCCTTGGGCGACTTCCTGGGTCTCCTCCTCGGGCTCGAGGGTGACTTCCTGGGTCTCCTTCTCGGGCTCTTGGCGGACAACATAATGGAGGATTCCTGATTTGACCCTTATTCTTTCGTCCTCTTTCAAGTGGTTGGTTAAACTTCTAAGATGTTTCATGAATTCGAAGAGGCTGTCATCTTTCCGGGTTTTCCGGTAGTCTATGATGCCGTTTTTGATCCTCTTCTTGTCGACCTCATCCAACCCTTCTAGGAGAGTTTCCAGAAAATCTTGGAAACGGTGGTCAAGTTGCTCCTTGTCCTGGAGCTCGCGTTTTTCCTCCTCGACGTAGCTGTGGATTCCTGCTTGGACCCTTATTCTTTCGTCCTCTTTCAAGTGGTTGGTTAAACTTCTAAGATGTTTCATGAATTCGAAGAGGCTGTCATCTTTCCGGGTTTTCCGGTAGTCTATGATGCCGTTTTTGATCCTCTTCTTGTCGACCTCATCCAACCCTTCTAGGAGAGTTTCCAGAAAATCTTGGAAACGGTGGTCAAGTTTCCTTGTCCTGGAGCTCGCGTTTTTTCTCCTCGATAACGTATCTGTGGATTCCTGCTTGGACCCTTATTCTTTCGTCCTCTTTCAAGTGGTTGGTTAAACTTCTAAGATGTTTCGTGAATTCGAAGAGGCTGTCATCTTTCCGGGTTTTCCGGTAGTCCATGATGCCGTTTTTGATCCTCTTCTTGTCGACCTCATCCAACCCTTCTAGGAGAGTTTCCATATGGGGGTCTATGACGGGGTACTTAAAGAGACGGCCGACTTCCCAGGTCTCCTTTCCAGAACATAAAGTCGTCGTTTCTGACTGATCGCGGTTATTCATCATTCCCGAAATACAGCCTATTAGACTTAAATATACAAAAATTACTTTTGCGCTCATTAAAGTCCCTTTAATATTTCTCTCTAAATAGTGTGTTAGTAAAGAGGTTATGCGTGTCCTTTCATTATTAATTTATATATATATGAATAGAAAAACAATGCCGTGTTGCCGTGTTGGTGGAAAAACCCACAATGTACAAACGATTTACTGAGGAAAGTTTCGGAATCGTCCTCGATTCCATATCTTCGGGTCTGTGGAGGCAAGGGAGAGGAAGCGGTATAAAAGGGAAGGGAGGAGAAGTACTCGGAAAAGTTCCTTCTCTACCTATCCACATCTCTCTCTCTCTCTCTCTCTCTCTCTCTCTCTCTCTCTCTCTCTCTCTCTCTCTCTCTCTCTCTCTCTCTCTCTCTCTCTCTCTCTCTCTCTCGCTCTCTCTCTTGAAGATTGGGTTAATCATGATGAATAATCAATGTATAGATGAATGAGTAACTTGGCGATGTGTTCTAACTTGATCAAAAAGATAATTATGAGCTCATTAAAGAGGGAATTTAAGTACCTTTTTTGATTCTCTCCACTTCTCTCTCTTTTCCACCTCTTCAACTAACCCAACTCCAACCCTCCACCTTCACCTAACCCCACTCCACATCCACCTCCATCTCCGTCTCCAACCTCCACCAAAAAACATTCTCCACTTCTCTCTCTCCCTCGTCCCATTCTACTTTTTCCATCTTGTATTGGGGTGACTGTCGAGCTCTGAATTAAAAAGGATTCATGAACCCGAAGGGACTCGGCGCCGGGCGTCGGGGCGGAATAATTGAGAGAAAAATACCACATAAATAAGATAAACGCAAACATATATTGACAGGGACGGCAACTCACAACCACGAACCAAAACATCACAATATAAACGATTGTGTTCATAAAAATATGTTATCAATACATTCGTTTTGAATCAGCGACAACCACGTGCAACGACGACAAAGGATAAAGATCGCCGTGTGAAGAAACCCGAGAGAAGAAGGAAACTGTTTGCCGTCTGTCTGTGTCTCGTCCTCTTCCTCTGCCATTCTGTTTCTAATTTCTTTCATAATGAAATTGATAAAACATTAAACATAACTGTTATTACACCGAACACATTTATTGTTAAACCCACATTATTCTTATTGTTTCGTGAGAACATCTTAAATTCTATTTCCTTGATCTGCTTAACTAAAAAAATATATACATATATGGATAAAATGCAAGATTTACACACACACGTTTATAAGTGTTTATATATATATATATATATATATATATATATATATATATATATATATATATATATATATATATATATATATATACTCACACACATTTGTGTGTGTAGCCTTCGTGTTGCAAGAAAAGTGTATATATACCCTGCCAGCATCGGCAGTGCGTGCGTCCACCTAAGGCAGCTTACAGGATCAGCTGATACATCCCAGTTTCACCAGAGAGGTGCGCAGGTATGTGTGTGTGGTGTCTCATGTGTCGATGTGTAAGTGTATGTGTTTCGTGTGTGTGCAAGTGTCTTACGTGACTGTGCATTTGATACTGCCGCGGACGGGGCCACCGCGACAGCAATAGTGAAAAAGGCCACTTATTTATTTAACTAAATCATCGGACAGCCGCGCGCGCAGATGATGTGTAGACTTAGGTTCGAATCCCGGTGTAGAGTATTTTTATATATATTATTCATTTATTTCCAGGGAAGAGAGCAAGTGTCCTCTCAGAATGCAAACA
>NW_020868498.1:10000-12500 GCF_003789085.1 Penaeus vannamei | reverse complement strand
TAAAGTATAAGGGGAATATAATAAAACAAACGAGCCACTCCGGTGCTATGTATGTATGTTTATATTTGTGTGTACATACATGTGCGTGCGAGCCATGTGCAGCTCATGATTGTTCAGTCAAAATTCCACCATTTTTCCTGTTTCAATGAAGGCCGTCAACACAAGCTTCATTCTGCATTGTTCGGCTTCCGCTGAAATAACTTATTTGGGAGAGAAAAATCATTGCCTGAAGCAGCAGGCGAGGACGGAACAGTGTCTACGATTAGATTGCTCGTCAGCCACCTTTGCCAACGGAAGAACTGCGATAACGGCAGCGACTTTTAACTGAAAGGTTCTCTCTGTGCTTATGACCTAAATGCCAGTTATTTGTTTGAACCGGCAGTTCAATTTGAAACTTTTTATCATTATCATTATCATGCTTTTTCATCACCCATTCCTGTCACCATTATCGGTATTGTATCACACACACACACACACACACACACACACACACACACACACACACACACACACACACACACACACACACAACACACACACACACACACACACATAGACACCTCTCCCAAAACATTCCTCTCGCCCCTCGCCACCGCGGCCGAATTGTCATCGCTATTGTCACACCATGATCAGCATCACGTAGGCGCACACAGATACACACGCACACGCACGCACGCACACAAATTTTATTATTTTTAAAGGAAAACAAGTAGGATAAGAAAGAAGTAGAGGGCAATAGATGTCTAAGGATTGGAGAAGGAAGAGAGAGAGAGGAGGGATACGGAGTTAGAAAGATAGATAGATAAAGAGAGAGAGAGAGAGAGAAAGAGAGAGAGAGAGAGACGTCTTTTTTATATCAATGACACTGCAAACTAAGATGAAAGAGACTAAAATTAGGATTTATTGCCTCCATCGGGGATCGAACCCGAGCCTGTCGCGTAAGAGGCGACGCCATTGAAGCTTAGGTTTGGATTAGAGAGAAATTTGAATGCATTTTGGGGTTGGCTTCAGGCAATGCCACATCAACCCTTCTGCCTGTGTGTGTGTGTGTGTGTGTGTGTGTGTGTGTGTGTGTGTGTGTGTGTGTGTGTGTGTGTGTGTGTGTGTGTGTGTGTGCGTACGTGCGTGTGTGTGTATGTGTGCGTGTGTTGTTGTGTGTGTGTGTAAATAACGCATGCGTATATACATTTTTAAATAGCAAATTACACGCACTCTTTATCTCTCCATATCTTTCTCTCCCTCTCTCTATCTATCTACCTCTGCCTACATTATTTATCTTTGTCCTTATATTAATCTCTCTGTCTCTCTCTCCTTCCATTTATTCATCCTTCTCTTCATATATCGATCTGGTACATAGAAAGATAGATAGATGAATAGATACATGGTTCTATAGATAGATTGATAGATAAAAACATTTCGCTAGATAGATAAATAAACAGATTTATATATAGATGGAAAAATAGATAGATGAATAGATAGACAGACAAACTGATAGATAGGCAGATAGATTGATAGATAAATGAATAGATATATATAAAGATAGATAGATAGGCAGATAGATAGACAAAGAGATATTAGATAGATAGATAAAGAGAGTGTGTTTGCAGCCACAGCCCGGTTTACTTTCAGAAGAGAAAGGCAGAAAATTGAGAGAAAGACGGAAACTGAGATGATAGATGGAAAGGAAGAGAAATATAAGGGAAAAGAAAGACGCGAAGGATAAAGGTAAAAAATGGCAATAACGCCAATAAGCGCATTAACACTTGTAAGATCGATCAGAAGAATGAGGAAAATAAGGATAATGATAATAAAGATCAGTAATAGCACCTTTGTATGCACCTGAAATAGCTGTCTTCATCTATTACATAACTCGGATGGCCAGGTTCATGGTAGAAAATGATAGCTATAATAAATAGTTACCACCTGGCTAAAATTGTGTTAACTCTTTACTTTAAAAAATCTGTCTCTTCATTCTACCGATCCATCCATCCATCTATCTATCTATCACACGATTAATAATAATAATAATAATAATAATAATAATGATAATGATAATAATGGTGATAAAATGGGCGAAATATGTCGATGGAAATCACATTTGGCTTTAGATACATTTGTAATACGTTTATCATTATCATTATTAGTATTATTATTCCCCTTTTGCAGCCTTTGCCTCCGATGACAGCAACGCGACATCGTATTAAGCTGAAATGCAATTATCACGGGATCACATTTTCTTTTCTTAGTTCAGCTTTTTAATACAAGGATGTTTGTTCATCCCTCTATCTGTGTTTGTATCTGCCACTCTTTCCCTCTCCCTCTCTTTCTCTCTTTGTCTCCCTCTCCCCACCTTTCTCTTTCTTGCTGTCTCCCCCCTCTCTGAGGATAATATTAGTAATAGTAACAATGATAATAATAATGATGATCATGATACTACTACTACTACCACTGCTACTACTACTAATAGTAATAATAATAAAAAAAATCAATAATTATGATA
>NW_020868498.1:0-2500 GCF_003789085.1 Penaeus vannamei | reverse complement strand
GTCGCCAGAGCCGAGAAGGAGACCCAGGAAGTCCCCAAGAGCCCGAGAAGGAGACCCAGGAAAGAGCCCGGAGACCCAGAAGTCGCCCGAGCCCGAGAAGGAGACCCAGGAAGTCCCCCGAGAAGGAGACCCAGGAAAGCCCCGAGAAGAGACCCAGAAGTCGCCCGAGAGCCGAGAGGAGACCCAGGAAGTCGCCCAAGAGCCCGAGAAGGAGACCCAGGAAGTCCCCCAAGAGCCCGAGAAGGAGACCCAGGAAGCCGCCCAGCCGAGAGACACCCCAAAGCCCAAAGGGAAGTCCAGAGAAAGAGCCCGAGAAGGAGACCCAGGAAGTCCCCGCCCGAGAAGGAGACCAGGAAGCCGCCCAAGAGCCCGAGAAGGAGACCAAGGAAGTCGCCCGCCCGAGAAGAGACCCAGGAAGTCGCCGAAGAGCCCGAGAAGGAGACCCAGGAAGTCCCCAGAGCCCAGAAGGAGACCCAGAAGTCGCCCGAGAGCCCGAGAAGGAGACCCAGGAAGTCGCCCGAGAGCCCGAGAAGGAGACCCAGGAAGTCGCCGAAGAGCCCGAGAAGGAGACCCAGGAAGTCCCCGAGAGCCGAGAAGGAGACCCAGGCCGAGCCGAGAAGGAGACCCAGGAAGTCGCCCAAGAGCCCGAGAAGGAGACCCAGGAAGTCCCCCAAGAGCCCGAGAAGGAGACCCAGGAAAAGAGCCGAGAAGGAGACCCAGAAGTAGAGCCGAGAAGGAGACCCAGGAAGTCCGAGAAGGAGACCCAGAAGTCCCCAAGAGCCGAGAAGAGACCCAGGAAGTCGCCGAAGAGCCCGAGAAGGAGACCCAGGAAGAAGCCGAGAAGGAGACCCAGGAAGTCGCCGAGCCCGAGAAGGAGACCCAGGAAGTCGCCCAAGAGCCCGAGAAGGAGACCCAGGAAGTCGCCCAAGAGCCCGAGACCCAGGAAGAGCCGAGAAGGAGACCCAGGAAGTCCCCAAGAGCCCGAGAAGGAGACCCAGGAAGTAGAGCCCGAGAAGGAGACCCAGGAAGTCGCCGCCCGAGAAGGAGACCCAGGAAGTTCCCGAGAAGGAGACCCAGGAAGTCGCCCAAGAGCCCGAGAAGGAGACCCAGGAAGTCGCCCAAGAGCCCGAGAAGGAGACCCAGGAAGTCGAGCCCGAGAAGGAGACCCAGGAAGTCGCCAAAGAGCCCGAGAAGGAGACCCCGGACCAGTGGGTTCCTCTTGCGTTCACTAATGATCTTTGGGTTTGCATTATGCGCCGAAGCCCAAATATCAGCTAGGTCTGCAGCAACATTAAGAGAAGAGGCATTACGTTCCTTGATAAACATTATTATGATGTCAGATGAAAGAGAAAAAATTAACATTAAAGATCATGAATTCCCTTATGGATTCATACTTCTCAATATTCCTTGCTCCACTCACCTCTCCTTCTCTCACCTGCTCCACTCACTCTCTCTCTCTCTCACTCCCTCTCTCACCCCCCCCCCTCCCTCCCTCCCCCCCCCTCTCTCTCTCTCTCTCTCTCTCTCTCTCTCTCTCTCTCTCTCTCTCTCTCTCTCTCCCTCTCTCTCTCTCCCTCTCTCCCTCCCTCTCCCTCCCTCTCTTCTCTCTCTCTCTCTCCCTCTCTCTCTCTCCTCTCTCTCTCTCCTCTTCTCCTCTCTCTCTCCCTCCCTCCCTCCCTCCCTCCTCCCTCTCTCCTCTCTCTCTCTCTCTCTCTCTCTCTCGCTATCTCTCTCTCCCTCTCTCCCTCCCTCCCCCCTCCCTTCCTCTCTCTCTCTCTCTCCTCTCCCTCCCTCTCCCCACTGATCAAACCATCTACCAATATAAATGGAAAATTGTTGGTCTCCCCAACTTTGATTTTACTGGATCTAAAATCCAAGCGCTACTGATCTGGTCTTGTTAAACCCTCTAAGAAGAACTTTGTTTAGAGCCTCGTAATATCTAGTAACTTCAGGAGACAGACGTGTATCGTTCATCTTCCCCGTCGCATTTTCTTGTTCTCGTCTTATCTCGGATAAAAATTATGGTGATTTTCTTCATTTTAGTCAGGTTTTCAATTTCCTAATTATATGCTTACAGCTCTCTTTGGCTCTTTCATCTCGATATGCTATTTGTTGTCCTTGAATATACCTAGCAGCATCTACACCTGAGTTTTAAGGACTGCCTGCTGCCTCAAGACTTCAAATGTATAATCAGACATGATTGGAAAGAGTAACACCAAATAAAAGATTACACACAATAATACATCTATCACTAGAAAGCCACTGCCTGCACCTAGTAACAGCGATGACCAACACGCTCGACCAAGAGCGTTTACAAAGTGTGCGAGTAGTGTGTGATCTCTCCTTTTTATTCCGCTTTTGTTACGTTCTCGCACAGCTTGTTGTGCGAATTAGAAGGTTCAGGTTCGGAGTTTCGATCGAATCCTTTGAGCGGATGTTGTGGTTCGCCAGCCAGGGTTCATTACACCGAACTGTTCGGCTGGATGATAAGTGACGCGAG
>NW_020868497.1:858116-870082 GCF_003789085.1 Penaeus vannamei | reverse complement strand
TCACTACGGTTGCCATCCCGCCCCAAAAGTCAGGGTACCCAAGGTGACCGTGAAACACGCAGGGACGCCCCCTTATAAAATTCTTCCCTTAAACCCCCCTCTCTTCACCCCCCCCCACTTCTTGTCTTCGTTTTTCCCTCTTCCTCCCTCAACCTCGTTTCTTCTTCCCCCCCTCCCCTTTCCTCTTTATTCCTCTCTTCCCCTCTTTCTCCTTACCCTCCCTTTTTCTCTTCCCCTTCCACTTATCCTCTTGCTCTTCCCCCTTCTCTTATCCTCTTGCTCTTCCCCCTTCTCTTTACTCTTATTTCTTCTTCCTTTAACCTCTTCCCCCTTCTCTTTACTCTTATTTCTTCTTCCTTTAACCTCCTCTCTTCCTCTTTCTCACTCCCATTCGATCTCCTTATTTATTCAAGTTCTAACACTTCTTTAACCGTCCCCCCTCCACCCTTTACCCCCTTGTCCAATTACCCCCTCCTCACCCCTCTTACCCATTTACCCCCCTCCCCCTCCCCTCCCTCCCCTCCTTTCCTCATTATCTCTCCCCCCCTCCCCTCCCTTACCCATTTAAACAGCCCCCCCCCCTCCCCTCCCCTCCCTCACCCTTTTTACCTCTACCCCTCCCCTCCCCATACCCCTCTCCCTGCCCTTAGACCTCTTACCCCTCCCCCTGCCCTCCCTCACCCTTTTTACCCCTCCCCCCTCCCTTACCCCTCTTACCCCTCCCCCCTGCCCTCCAAAATTTCGCCCCCCCCCCCTCAGGCGTCCCCCCGAGGCCTCCGTTATATAACATCCATCGGCCGGCGACGAAGGCCGGCGAGCGTTCCTTCGGTCCTCGGGGCGTAATGGCTCCCAGATAAAAAAGTTGTTTGGGACGCGCGACGGGGGCGGGGCTGCGGGCGGGCGGCGGCTGGGGGCGTATGGGGGCGGGGCGGGGCGGCTGGGCTGGCGGCGGGGGCGGTGGGGCGTATGGGCGGCGGGCGGCTGGGGGTATGGGCCATGGGGCGGGCGGCTGCCATGGCGGCGGACGGCTGGGGGCTATGGCGGTCGTCGAACATCGCTCCGGAACCATTTCAAACGACAAAATATCAACGACTCGCAAAATAATAATATTTGAGATACTGCAAAAGAAAAAAGAAAGAAAGAAAAAAAAAAAAAAAACGAAGATAAAATTCGACTTATTACGATTCCAAAGTACCAAATGAAGGAAGAGACGAACGCGAAAAAATAACACGCATCAGATTCTTTATAACAATTATAAACCGAAGCACACAGAAGCAGAGGAGGGAAGGAACAGAGAGGCGAGAGAGAGAGAGATAGAGGAGAGGAGAGGAGAGAGAAGAGAGAGAGAGAGAGAGAGAGAGAGAGAGAGAGAGAGAGAGAGAGGAGAGAGAGAGAGAGAGAGAGAGAGAGGAGGAGAGAGAGGAGAGAGAGAGAGATGAGAGAAGAGAGAGAGAGAGAGAGAGAGAGAGAGAAGAGAGAAGAGAGAGAGAGAGAGAGAGAGGGAGAGATGAGAGATAGAGAGAGGAGAGAGAGAGAGAAGAGAAGAAAAGAGAGGAGAGGCAGAGGAGAGATGAGGGAGGGAAGAAGGAGAAAGAAGAAGAAGGGAAGGGAGGGAGGGAGGGACAGGGATCGGGCAATCGACCTGCTTCTTACAAGGCCCTTCTGCTTGGCCCCAACAGGGAAACCCCCTTCGACCCTCTCATCGACCAACCCTTAAAAAAAAACGCCAAACTAAAAAAAAAGACGAAGCAGAAGAAGAAGAAGAAGACGAAGAAAGAAAAGAAAGAAAAAAAAACCCAGCCAACTAAGAAAAGAAAAAAGAAAAGAAAGAAAAAAAAAACAGCCAACTAAGAGAAAGAAAGAAAAAACCCAGCCAACTAAGAAAAGAAAGAAGAAAACCAAGCCAACTAAAGAAAAGAAAGAAAAAAACAGCAACTAAGAAAAGAAATAAAGAAAGAAAACCTACGAATCCAGTTGCTGTCGTGATTTGCATACGCAGATATCTATTGAGACGTTCGGCACTGCGTCGAGACGGTCAGCTCCACATACCGGACCCGCGCCGCTACCACACCAGCATGCCCAGCCATTGGAATTCTCGGATCTTGACTGGAATTCTCGGATCTTTACTGGAATTTTTGGATCTTTACTGGAATTTTTGGATCTTTACTGGATTTTTTGGATCTACTGGTTTTGGATCTTTACTGGAATTTTTGGATCTTTACTGGAATTTTTGGATCTTTACTGGAATTTTTGGATCTTTACTGGAATTTTTGGATTCTTTACTGAATTTTTTTATCTTGACTTGAGATTCTCGGATCTTTACTGGAATTCTCGGATCTTACTGGAAATATCTTTACTGGAATTCTCGGATCTTGACTTGGAATTTTTATCTTGACTGGAATTTTTTATCTTGACTGGAATTCTCGGATCTTTTCACTAATTTTTGATCTTTTCTGGAATTTTTGGATCCTTTTTGGAATTTTTGGATCTTTACTGGAATTTTTGGATCTTTTCACTGGAATTCTTGATCTTTTCACTGGAATTCTCCTTTTTACTGGAATTCTCGGATCCTTGACTGGAATTTTGGATCTTTTTCACTGGAATTCTCGGATCTTGACTGGAATTTTTGGATCTTTTCACTGGAATTCTCGGATCTTGACTGGAATTTTTGGATCTTTTCACTGGATTCTCGGATCTTTTCACTGGAATTCTCGGATCTTGACTGGAATTTTTGGATATTTACTGGAATTCTCGGATCTTTTTACTGGAATTCTCGGATCTTTACTGGAATTTTTTAAATCTTTACTGGAATTCTCGGATCTTTTTACTGGATTTTTGGAATTTTTTATCTTTACTGGAATTTTTGGATCTTTACTGGAATTTTTGGATCTTTACTGGAATTCTCGGATCATCGGCAGTGCCTCGCCGCCCGCACGCCGCCCACGTCTTCTCCTTCCACTGAAATTCTCCCTCTATGACTTTCTTCTTAAATCGCACGCTCTCTTTGATTCACATTTTCTTCTCTTTAAATCTATCTTTCAATCGTCTTTCACATATTTCCCTTTCCTTTTTCTTCTTTTCGCCGTCTCTCTCTTATCTTTCTTTTCATGTCTTGCAAGCAAATTGGATTTCTGAAAGTCATTATGCAAATCTATCCTTCCTTTTCGTAAGGTTCACGAATGCCTTGGCCTTTCCGGTCATCCTTTCTCATCTTTCATTCTTTAAAACTATTCTTCGATCTAAATAATCGTGACGCTACAACTCCCTCAAATAACATTAATTAACAGTAATAACAACATAATAACAATAATAATGATGATAATAATAATAATGACAATATTGATAATGATAATAACAATAATAAAATAATGACAATAATGAAAATGATGATAACAATCATAAAAATAATAATGACAATATTGAAAATGATAATAATCATAAAAATAATGACAATAATGAAAATGATATTAACAATCATAAAAATAATAATGATAACAACAACAAAAATATGTATACAATAATGACAAAGACAACGATAACAGTAAACAAACAAACAAGAACACGCCCCCCCCCCCACCACCACCATTCCCCCCACCGCCCGGCCTGAAAACGCCCGCCCACACCGCCCGTGAAGCCCGTCAACATTGCACCATCCCCCCCCCCCCCCCCACCCAACCCCCCCCCCCCCACATCGGGAGCGCCGGCTGTTATTAAAGGGCTGAACGCTGGCGAAATCAACCGTGAAAGTTTTTTTTTTTTTTTTTTTTTTTTTTTTTTTTTTTTTTTTTTGGGTGTGTGTGTTTCATTCTCTCTCCTTTATATTGTCACGAGGAGACGCCCTGGGAAAAGGCTAATAATAGTAGGAGTACTAGCACTAGTATTACTACTGTTACTAATAACTAATAATAATAATAATAATAATAATAATAATAATAATAATAAAAGTATAATAATAATATAATAATAATAATAATAATAATATAATAACAATATATAACAATAATGAATAATAATAATAATAACATAATAAATAATAATAATAATAATAATAATAATATTAATAATAACAATAATAATATAATTAATATAATAATAAAGTAATAATATATAGAATATTAATAATAATAACAATAATAATAATAATTTAAAAAATAATAAAAATAAACGCCATGAATGAATAAAGAATCAAACCCCAATCAAAAAACTAATAAACAAAACGGAAAAAACCTTCGCGCCGCTCCCGACCTTCTCGCGTTTCCCCCCAAGGTTGAAATTCTCCTAACAGAGGCCTAAAGCCACAAGGCAGCCCGACCAAAGGCCACGCCAGAGCCACGGCGGCCAGGCCCTTCCTCCCTTCCCCTTCCTTTCTCCTCCCCCTCCTTCCGTTCTTCCTCCCTCTCCCTCCTTGCTCCTCCCTTCCTCCTCCTCCCCTTTCCTTCCTTTCATCTTCCTCCTCCCCCCTCCCTCCCTTGCTTCCTCCCCTCCCTCCTTCCTTCCCTCTTCCCCCTTCCCCTCCCTCCCTTGCTTCCTCCCTCCTCCTCTCCTTCCTTCCTTCCTTCTTTTCCTTCTCCTCCTCCTCCTCCTCCTCCTCCCTCCTCCTCCTCCTCCTCCTCCTTCCCTCTCCTCCTTCCTTCCGTTCTTCCTCCCCCTCCTTCCCTTCCTTCCTTCCTTTCCGTTCTTCCTCCCTTGCTTCCTCCCCTCCCTCCTCTCCTTCCTCTTCCTCTCCTCCTCCTCCTCCTCTCCCCTCCCTTCCCTTCCTTCCTTCCTTCCGTTCTTCTCCCCTCCCTCCTCTCCCTTCCTCTTCCTCCTCCCCTCCTCCTCCTCCTCCTCCTCCTCCTCCTCCTCTTCCTCTTCCTCCTCCTCCTCCTCCCCTCCCTTCCCTTCCTACCCCCAGGCTGGAACGTGAAAAAGGGCGTGAAACTGAGAGAGACTCCGAGGCGAACCCCTCTCCCACGGCGGCCGGGCGGGGAGCCTCTCTGGCCTTGACACTGCATTGCGAGGTGTGAGAGGTGGGAAGGGGGGAGGGGGGGGTGCAGAAATGGGGAGGGGTACAGGGGTACTTGGGAGGAGGCACAGGGGGTGGGGGGAGGCAGGGACGAAGCAACGCGCGACTTGGCACAAGCAAGTGCGGAGGGGAGATGAGGAGAGAGAAGAAGAAGGGGAGATGGGAGGATGGTGTTGGGGACAGCGGTCGGGGTCGGAAAGGAGAAGGGAAACAGAGGAAAAGGAGGGATAGAAAGAGTGCGAGGGAGGGAGGGAGGATGGAGAATGTGGGAAGAGGGAGAGAGAGGGAGGAGCAAGGAGAGAAAGGGATGAGGAGGAGGAGGTAAAGAGAGGGAGGAGGAGAGAGAAAAGGACGAGGAGGGAGAGAGGGAGGAAGAGAGTGAAGAAAAGATAGAGAGCGAGAGCAAATAAGAAACCAACAAACAATAAAAAAAACAGAACACAACATCGCCCTGCAACCACACACGACAGACACACCCGAAGAAACACTCGGACAAGCCGGTTACAAAGCCTTCCCCTTGCCCAGCCTCTCCCCTCAGCCCGGCTTTCCCATTCCCTCCCTCTCCCCTCCCTTGCCTCCCCCTAGAAACCGGCTTTCCTCACTCCCTCCCTCCCTCCCTCACCATCCCCCTAGAAACCGGCTTTCCTCATTCCCTCTCTCCTTCCCCTCCCTTCTCGCCCCTTAGCAACCTGCACGCGAGAAAAGCCCGCAGCAGAATCCTCTCAGCGGCTGAGATGGGGCGGCGAGCAGGCCATTCCCTCGTGGCCGGCTTGCCTTCCCTGGATACGCTTGCAGGCACCGACGGGGACTTCCGAGGCAGAGAGGTGCTACGCGTCCGATGGGGTGGGGTGGGGTAGGGTGGGGGAGGGGACTCGTTGCACACCCACCCCCTCCCTCTTCCTCCTTTAACCTCGCTCTGCTCTGTGTATCTAGTCACTATCTATCTTTCCATATTTTTTTTTTCTCTTCCCACTTCTCTCCTTACGTATTTGTATGTCAATCCTTCTTTGTCCCTCTTCTCTTCGTTTATATCTATCCGTCTTTGTCTCTGTCTCTCTCTATTCCTCTCCTTCGCCCTCCCTATTCCTCCCTCCCTGCCTCTGTCTCTCTCCCTCTCCCTCCTCTCTCCCTATTCCTCTCCCTCTCCCTCCCCCTCCCTATTCCTCTCCCACTCCCTCCCCCTCCCTATTCCTCTCCTTCTCCCTCCCCTCCCTATCCTCTCCTTCTCCCTCCCCCCTCCATATTCCTCTCCCTCTCCCTCTCCCTCCAACCCGACGGAAACAGCCTCGGCCGGGCATCGTGGCGCAAAGGGTCCCCCCCCCCCGGTCCCCCCCCCCCGAACGTCCCACGTCATCCTCATTTGCATATCTGATTACTGCAAACCCGCGAGAGCCACGTCGTCGGACTCTCCTCTGATCAGCGTCCGTGAATAGGACTTGTGTTAGACGTTGCCTCACCTTACGAAGCTCTCTCTCTCATTTTTAATAAGCTTCAGGCTCATTCTCACTAAGCTCATTTCCATCTCTCAAAGGAGGGAGAGAGGGAGGAGGAGGAGGGAAGGGGGAAGGAGGGAGAGAGGGAGGAGAGGAGGGGAGGGGGGAAGGAGGGAGAGAGGGAGGAGGAGGAGGAGGAGGGAAGGGAGGGAAGAGGGAGAGAGGGAGAGGAGGAGGAGGAGAGGAGGAGGAAGGAGGGAAGGGAGAAGGAAGGAGGGAGAGGGAGGAGGAACGGAGAAAGGGAGAAGGGGAAAAAAGGAAGGGAGAAAGGGAGAAGGGAGGAAAAGAGGACAGGAAGGGGTGAAAGAAGCAGAGAGGGATGAGGGAGGAAGGGGGGGAGGGGGCAAAGCTGGCATCTCGGGGCTCGTGAAAAAAAAGGTCAAACGCCGCAACACAGGTCACGGGCGTCCGCTTGCCCAAGCCCCGGAAGACGCGGGAGAGAGGAGATGGAGAAGGAAAGAGGGAGAGAGGGAGAAGGGACAAGGGGGAGAGGAGAGGAGAGGGAAAGAGGGAAATGGAGAGGGAAAAGAGGGAAGATGGAGAGGGAAAGGGAGAGAGGAGATGGAGAGGGAAAGAGGAAGAGAGGGAGAGGTAGATGATGAGAGGGAAAGAGAGAGAAGAAATGGGAGGAAGATAAGAGGAGATGGAGAAGAAGGAGAGGAATGAAGGAGGAGACGGATAAAGGAAGAAAAGAGGAAAGGAATGAAAGAGAAAAGGAAGAAAAGAGGACAGGAATAAAAAAAGAATAGGGGGAAAGAGATGAGGTGGGGTAAGGGTAGGAAAAAAGAGGACGAGGGGTGGGAAATGAGGAAGGGAAGGTGGTGGTGGAGGAGGAAGGAGGAGGAAGAAGAGGAAGAACCGTGGACAAGAATAACTAGACAAAAAAATAAGGCCAAGCAAAAACAAATAAACAAACACACAAACCATCAGAAATAAAGAAAGCATCAGTGATTACAACAAACAAACAATAAAACAAGAAGAAGAAAGAGAAAAAAAAAAAAAAAAAAAAAACGAGAATACCCCCAAATAAACAGAACAAGAAAAAAACGAAAGACCAAAAATTCCCAACAAGCACAGAAGGAGAGAACCAAAACAAAACAAGAAAATGGCGCAAAGCCGCGACCCCGAACGAAGAAGCCCAACGTCATTATTTGCGGATAATTTCCGACGAGTCAGCGAGTCGGAACGGAGGTTGAGGAAGACCAGGAGGAGGAGGAGGAGGAGGAGGAGGAGCAGGGGGTGGAGTGAGGTGGGGTTTAGAAGACCAGGAGGGAGGAGGAGGAGTTAGAAGAGAGAGGGGAGGAGGAAGTGGGGGTGGAGGAGGAGGAGGAGGAGGAAGTGGGGGTGGAGGGAGGAGGTGGGGGTTTAGGGAAGACCAGGAGGAGGAAGGAGGAGGTTGAGGAAGAACAGCAGAGGAGGAGGAGGAGGAGGAGGAGGAAGTGGGGTTGGAGGAGGAGGAGAGGAGGAAGTGGGGGGTGGAGGAAGGAGGTTGGGGTTNATCTTTTCATCACTCACTCATCTCTCCTCACTCTCTCTCCGCTCTCTCTCTCTCTCTCTCTCTCTCTCTCTCTCTCTCTCTCTCTCTCTCTCTCTCTCTCTCTCTCTCTCTCTCTCTCCTCTCTCTCGCTCTCTCTTTCTCCTCTCCCAGTCACACACGCCAAACGCACGTATTCAAGTCATCAATCAGATTACACTGTACTTCCATATGGAGCAATCTCTCTTCTCTCGATTGTTAACTAGTATTGTACTGAAGAGGAAATTTTGCTTCCACTGTCCACCGAATGCTGTGGGTTTGGATGAAGGATTTTCGAGTTTGTGTATCTTTTAATAATAGGGATGGGCCTTAACTACATATATACATGTAGGCATGCATACAAGCTTTAGATGTCTGCATACATTCGAGCATAAGACCACGCCAATACGAGGAATTTGGTTCTTCTCTGCACGGCCCCTTTGCATACGTATATAAAATTATCTACCTTGTTTTAAAGGAAAAAGAGAGAGAAGAAATGGTTCCTTATAATTTTAGTTAGATATAACAGTTGAGATGAATTGCACCTCAACTGATTCAATGAGGAAATGGGTAAAAATTAAGATGATTGCGACAGACAAGCGTGAGAGATTGTGTAGAACGTGTAAAGATCCAGAACGAGTTAGGTGGTCCAATTCCGTGTGTGTTTCGGGCAAGAAGGAGGTCAGTTAGTAGAGGAAATTATAATCATAAGCGGATTGTAGAAAACTGTTGGTTACTTAAATAAGTGTGAGTTTTCCACATGTTCATAAAGTTTCCGACATCAGACTACGATCTGGCGAAGAGAATGATAATTATCATTAGAAAAATTCCTAATTTTCCTCCTAGGGTAGTACCAACCCCGGAAATTACTACCCCTCCCCCCTCCTCGTAGGTATAGAACCACGGGAATTGTATGATTTCTGTGTGAGTGCCTGGGTGCGTAAGTGTGGAAGTGGGTGATGAGGTGTCTCATATAGATCTTGAAGAGGTGAGGATAGTCTAGTGGAGGGAGGATTGTGTTTAGGAGATGGGTATGTAATACGGGTTTTTATATGCATTGGCTTGAGTGTAGGCGTAATAGTTTTTTGTGTGCTGGTGATTTATCTTTTCCGTATTTAAATTAACTTGTTTTTGTGTGAGAGTATGAGTGCGTGTGTATTTTACTCACATGCACGTTATTGCTTGTGCATATTCTATTCAACTTCATAGCATATGTGTGTGGAAAGTCTTAGGCTAATTCATTCGTATTTCAGTATCTTTTTTCAGAGTTATTTATCGTTATATATCGTCTCCAGTTGTGCATTAGTCTGCATTGGTAAAAAAAAAAATAAAAAAAAAAAATAAATAAATAAACAAAGATAAAAGGAAACCGTCTATTTCCGCAAGATATGACGAATGCAGCCGCCTTTAAAGCTTCGCAGAAAATGACAAACGCAAACATTTCTTATCGAGGCAGGCACTGAATGAGGAAATTGAGAGCCTTCTCAGACTGTGACTATGAGAGACTGATAGAAATGAACTGAAATGCTTCGCTGACAGGAGAGAGCGATCGGCTGGGGATTAGGAAGGGTCTATGCAAGATTTAATCTAATCCGTAAAATAGGGTTTAATGATGTCTAAACACTAAGTAGGATAATAGTGAGGCGTCTAAGATAGGGTTTAAGCTTGGTCACGAAAAGGTCAATAGGATCGAAGTAGGGTCTAAATGGGGTATAAACAAGGTCTGAATAGGTTTTAATAGGATGTGAACATTGAATAAGTAAGATCAAAACAGGACACAAGGCCTAAGCAAAATTTAAACAAGATCTAAGCTACCTCTTGACAAGTTCTAAGCCAGCTCTAAACAAGGTCTAATCAAGGTTTAAATAAGGCCTAAGCACGTTCTAAACAAGGTCTAAGCAAGCTCTAAACAAGGTTTAAATAAGGCCTAAGCACGTTCTAAACAAGGTCTAAGCAAGTTTTAAACATGGTCTAAGTATGGTCCAAAAAGGTCTAAGCAAGGTTTAAACAAGGCCAAAGCAAGCTCTAAACAAGATCTAAGCAAGGCTTAAATCAGGCCTAAGCACGTTCTAAACAAAGTCTAAGCAAGCTCAAAACAGGATCTAGGCAAGTTTCAAACATGGTTTAAGTATGGTCCAAAAAAAAGGTCTAAACAAGCTCTAAAACAAGCTCTAAACAAGCTCTAAGCAAGCTCTAAACAAGGCCAAACCGAGTCCTGCCTTAAATAAAGCTCACAGCGTAGAAGCTGGTCTGTGCGACTCGGAGGGCGAGGAAGCAGAGACGGAACACACACTTGACGCTTTTTGCACCGAAGGGAAGAAACAAATTGCTTTAAAATTGCAGGCCGGAAGTTGCAAAACACGACATTCTGGCGTGATCAATCTTGCACACTCTCCTTGCCTCCTTCCTTTTATTTTTACTTCTCTTTATTTCTCTGTCTTTTTATTCCCTTTTTTCTTGTTGGTTGTTTTTTTCTCTTTCTTTCATTCTTTCTCTGTTTTTTGTTTTTTTTTTTGTTGTTGTTGTTTTGTTTTTGTTTTTGCTTCTTGCTTTCTCTCTTTTCTCCTGTCTTTCGTTTTTTATTTTTCTCTCTTTTCTCTTCTCTTCTCTCTTCTCTGTCCTTTCTTTCCCTTTATCTTCTCTTTTCTTTCCCTCTCATTCATCCTATCACTCTCACTCTCCCGCTCCCCCTCCCTCTTCCTCTCCCTCTCTGTCTCCATCTTCCTCTCCTTCTTCATCTCTCTGTTTTTCCTTCACCCTCTCTTTCCTTCCTCTCGCCTTCTCTCTCCCCTCTCCCTCTCTCCCCTTTTCATTTTTTGTACTTTCACTTTCACTGTATTTCATCTCTCATTTTCTCCCCCCCCCCACCCTTCTTCTCTTCATTTTCACTGTATTTCTCTCCTTCATCTCTCATATTCTTCCACCCTCTTTCTTCCCCCTCTCCCCCTTTCTCTCTCCTCTCTCCCTCTCTCCCCTTCTGTATTTTTTTTCACTGTATTTCTCTCTTCATCTCTCTCATCCCCCCCTCCTCCTTCTCTTTTCCTCTCCCTCTCTCCTCTTCTGTATTTTTTTTTTTTTCACTGTATTTCTCTCCTTCATCTCTCTCATTTTCTTCCCCTCCCCCTCCTTCTTCTCTCCTCCTTCCCTCTCTCCCTTTCTGTCATTTTTTTACTTCCATTTTCACCGTATTTCTCCTTTTAAAATCAACCTTACGAGCAAATGGTTCAATAGAGAGAACTCAGCTGACACCTTCTAACCTTAAGACTCTCTTTCTCTTCCAAAAAAAAAAAAAAAATACTTTAACTGAAAATACGTAAGAAATGGGGGCAGATTGTCAAACCGGTAATCGTTCATAACCGAGTATTAATGGAAAGACGATCTGGAAGCGAATCCAAAGGTAAATTTGACTTTTAAACGGCATGGCAAACTAATGGGAAAGACAGAGGGCGTAAGTTTTCTTGTCGGGGAAATAATGCATGGCGAGTATGTTTTTTTTTTTTTTTTTTTTGAGGGGGGGGCGGTGAGAAATCTGTTTTCTTTCTTTTCCTTCTTTAATTTCTTTCTTTTTCTTTCCCTCTGCTTCTTATTATTAATTCATTTCCTCTTCTCCTACTACTTCTTTTATTCTTCTTCCTATTTTCATTCTTATTACTCTCATCTCTTTTTTTCTTATATTTCCTCTTCCTCTTCTTATTCTTATTCATATTCTTCTCTTCATCTTTTTTTCTTATCATTCTCCTGCTTTTCCTCTCATTCTTATTCATATTCTTAGAAAGGAACATCGTGCTAAGAATGCACATCCAGTCATTCTCATTCTTATTCTTCTCTTTTTCTCACAGATCCTATTCCTCTTCTTATTCTTATTCTTCTCTCCGTCATTTATCATTTTTCTTATTCTCCTACTCTTCCTCTCATTCTTATTCATATTCTTAAAAAGGAATACCGTGCTAAGAAT
>NW_020868497.1:845616-850616 GCF_003789085.1 Penaeus vannamei | reverse complement strand
ATTATCATTATCATCGTCATATCAATAACACTGATAATAATCAAAAGAAATCAGCCATCTTTCCTAGTGACCTTCAAAGGCGCTTTTGTCGCAGAAGACGTGGCGAACACTTCATGGAAACTTGAATTACCTCCAGATTTCTTTCTTTCTTTAATAACTCCAGATATTTCTGCTTCGAATACACACACACACACACACACACACACATACACACACACACACACACACACACACACACACACACACACACACACACACACACACACACACACACACACACACACACACACAAGAAAATAAAAACGAAGATAAAAAGAAAACAAACAAACAATTATTATCCTCTTACAGCAGCACCACAACAGAATCTAACACCCGAAAATCAATCAAGAAATAAAAAATAAACATACACAATATATATATATGTGTGTGTGTGTGTGTGTGTGTGTGTGTGTGTGTCTGTGTCTGTGTGTGTGTGTGTGTGTGTGTGTGTGTGTGTGTGTGTGTGTGTGTGTGTGTGTGTGTGTGTATTATATATATATATATATATATATATATATATATATATATATATATATATATATATATATATATGTGTGTGTGTGTGTGTGTGTGTGTGTGTGTGTATATATATATATTGGAGGTTAATTCTTTGTGAATATAGGTATTATCTGTGTGTGTTTGTGTGGTGTGGTACCGTATGGATTTTCACAGAATATGTGAACGTGTACGTCTGTGACTGCCTGTTTATTTGCAGAACATCGCTATCTCGGGACTGCCTTTTAGCGAGAGAAAGCGAATGGAGTGATAAAATGTTTGAAAAAGAAAGAAAAAACGAATGGAGTGCTAAAATGAGAGAAAAAAAAGCGAATGGAGTAATAAAATGAGAGAAAAACGAAGAAGAGAGCGAATTACAGTAAACGAAAGTGCATGAGAGCGAGAAACAGGAAAAGAAAACGAGAAACGGAGAGCCACAGAGAAAAAGAAAATGGGAGAACGAGAGAGCGTTAAGTGAGAGAGAGATACTACCCTAATCTACATCCATCTATTTGGCGATTTAACACCGATTCGCGTCGACGAGGGAACGTGATTCGCGCTCACAGAAGCTTTCAGGAAGATACATCCATTATTCTCAGATGAACCCAATTACCTCGCGCCTCATTTGCATATCGCCAACGGTTCCCGCCCCTGTTGAGTCGTTATAGGGAGGCCTATGAGACATCTAAAATAATCTATGAATTTTGTGTTTTATTGTTAGATTTTATTTCTTTGTGTCTTGTATTCTTTTTACTGTGTTTTCTTTTGGTGATTGGTTTTGGTGTTTCTAGAATTTTCTCGTCTCTCATCTCCCTCTCATTCACTTGGTTGAATCTTTAAAGTGTCTTAATGTGAATGAGAGAAAGGAGGATTCTTATATATTCATATTCATTGTGTATAATCGCATATCCAAGGACACACACACACACACACACACACACACACACACACACACACACACACACACACCACACACACACACACACACACACACACACACACATACACTTTTTCGAAAATTTCTCTAAGATCCAAAAGTAAATCACAGAGATGTTCTGATTTCATTTTCAAACAAAGAAACCTTTATCTAGAACTTATAGGAAGCATTTCTTTCGATTATGACTTGTGAATATCCACCACGACCTTTTCATCACTGGAATCAGCGTCAACCTTCCCTCCTTCCCTTCTCACGGCAGACGGAAACGGCCCTTATCTACGACGCTGTGAGATTATTCGTCCAAGCCTTCAAGCTCTGGATAATTCGACGTTCGTACAAGTGGCTCCGCTTATTTGCGAGGGAGAAGAGGCCTGGATCCACGGCAATTCGCTCATCAATTACATGAAAATGGTACGTGGCTTCTTGGGTCGGCGTCCATTGGTTGAGGGGGACTGGTGTTTTGGAGTTGTTTTCGTGTATTAGATTCTGCTGTGGTGTTGTTAATTTTATTTATTTTTATCATTACTATTTCTGGGTTGCTTTTCGGGTGTTAGGTTCTGCTGTGTTGTTAATATTATTCATTTTTTTCTGGGTTGATTTTCGGGTGTTATATTCTGCTGTGGTTATGTTCATTTATTTTTATTTTTTCTGGGTTGATTTTCGGGTATTAGATTTTGCTGTGGTGTTGTTACGGTGAGTTTTTTTATTCCTAGGTTGATTTTTGAGTGTTAGGCTCTGTTGTGCTGTTATTTTTTTGTCTGTGTTGATTTTTGGTAGTTAGATTCTGTTGTGGTGTTGTCAAGATTTTTTTTTTTTTCTAGGTTAGGTTCTGTTATGGCATTAGTAAAAGGATGAAATTGGTGGCACTTTTTTGTTTGTTAGCATTTTAGCTTCGTTTTTATTTTCTTGTATGTGTGTGTGTGTGTCTTGCAAGTATAATTGCTATTAGATATTTATCTGGTAGATGGTTGCAATTATAATCATTAGCATATCATTTTTGGGAGTTGTATTGTTCTGCAATTATTATAATCAGATTTTAGTAAGATTTTGTCTAATTATAATTATACTTCTCGTTTTTGTTTTTCTTTTTTAGCTAGAAGATTGACATCGTCTTGCTATAATTATAATTACTGGAACTTTTTGTGGATTCAGTTGTTGTTTTGTTGCCTCTAGTATTGCTAGTAGATTTCGGTTGTTCAATTTCTTGTTGCTATTTTATAATCACAATAATTAGACAGAGACTTTAGGCTTTTGGATTGTGTTATTAGTTTAATGTATTTAAGATTGTTATAAGGTTTTAGATTTCGTGTTATCTCGTTTGAGTCATAATTATTTGTATATTCTTATTAATCTTATTTACATGTATATTTTTAGTCTATACGTTTTGGGTATTATGTTTGTAGATTTTTGGGTTGTTATATTCAGTTATTGCAATTGTAATTATTGGTTGATGTATTACTATCAGACTTTGCTGTTATCTTGTTAGAATCAAAAATTATGTGATTGTTTTTTTTTTATTGCTTGAATTTATTATTTTGTTGCAGTTATAATCATTGTAAACTGCTTTATTCACAACAAATATTTTTCATTACTTAGTTTATTCTTATTTCCTCATTCTCTCTCTCTCTCTCTCTCTCTCTCTCTCTCTCTCTCTCTCTCTCTCTCTCTCTCTCTCTCTCTCTCTCTCTCTCTCTCTCTCTCTCCGTCTCTCTCCGTCTCTCTCCGTCTCTCTCCGTCTCTCTCCGTCTCTCCTCCTTACTCCCTCCCTCCTGCATTCCCTTCCTCTTTCCCTCCTTCTCCCTCTCCCTCCCTCTATCTCTATGTCTCTTTCCCATTATCTTTATATCTATCTCTCATCACTATTTCTATCTCTCTCCCTTATTATCTCTATATCTATTTTTTCATCACTATCTCTATCTCTCTTCCCCATTATATCTATCTCCCTTTCCCATTATCTCTATCTCTATCTCTCTTTCCCATTATCTCTATCTATCTCTCTTTCCCATTATCTCTATCTCTTTTATCTATCTTTATCACGATTTACCCTTTACTAATTCGTTCTTCTCCACACAGGTTTACTTCACTGGACTCACAGGCTTCATAAAATTCGACGCCCTTGGATTTCGCACCGATTTTGCCCTTGATATCGTGGAACTAGGCATGCAAAATCTCACCAAGGCAAGTGACTGTGCTCGGTGGTTTAAGTGCAATTTTTGAGCGATAATCCAGGATGTTTTGTCAGATTTTTTTATTTTTCGTTTTTTTTTATTCGAGTTTGAATGCGTTTTAATTTTTTTTTTCTCGCGGTGTTTCATTTTTCTTGGTCTTTTGTTGTTGTTGTTTTTTTCTCTTTCGTTCTTTCATTCGATCGGTCGTTTTCATTCGTCTTTCGTGGAATTTCCTTCTTGGCTAATATTTAGGTATTCTTTTTTTCTCTCTCTCTCTTTATCTAGCTACGTATGTCTTAAAATCTTATGATTATATCTTCTTAGGCTCGTTATTAGTCATTTTTTTCTTTTTAATTCAACCGTTATTCTGTTATTTTCCATCTCCCATTTTCGCAATCTCTTCTCGTTTTTTATGTGATCATCGCGCCATTACGCTTCCCTCTGCTTATTTGTCTCCACTTCTGTTTAGAAGAAAAAGAAGATATATACTTAGATAGATTAGATATATGCCGTTATGACGTCCTTCCTTCCGTCCGTCTTGTAAATACAAGTAGTTTGGTAGAGTAAAAGAGAAAGAAAACAAAAATAGAAGAAAAAAATATATGAATCATCCCTGTCGCCTAACACGCTCTTTTATCTCTCTCTTTCCACTGTAGTTCGGACACTTCCTCAAAGTAAGAATCACCACTTAACATTTTAGTCGTACCTTTTGTGTTCGTTCATTACTCCCTCCCTTCCCTCCTTACCCCCCCCCCCTTGAACCAGCTACCCCCCCAACCCTGCCCTCCCACCCCTCCCCCTTTCCCTCTCCCACGCTTTTTATTTTTGAAGCAATTCCTTTGTTTTAATATCACTTTTTTTCTTTAGAAGACGCGAGTGCATAGAATTTATAGATTAGATATGGTTAAGGTTGTATATAATCTTTTTGTGATGATCTCCTCACCCACCCCTTATAATGATGAATAATTCACCATATTTGCACATTTGTCAGTTATCACTGGTATCTTGCCTTCACCTTTACACTGTAAATAAATCCTTCACAGTATTTCCCTTATGCACTAGGCCTACCAGTCCACAGTCTAAAGAAAGGATTTTAAATAATTGCTTCTCTTTTTCTTTATCACCTTCTAAGGTATTCTTGCTTTATAGCACTTTTTTCTTGCTTATCTTAGTTCAAAGGAAGGATGCTTTCCAATATCATTATATCGTCATATCAAGTTTCTAACCTGTTTGATGTTTATTGAAGTTTACCCTGCGAATCAGAAATACGTTTTCTCTCAACACAAATCTTCCACGTGAATCTACAAAACGAAAATGACTTTGGTAAACATTACTGGTATATTTGCTAAGGGAAAATCTTT
>NW_020868497.1:823116-838116 GCF_003789085.1 Penaeus vannamei | reverse complement strand
CAAGGTCAGGCCTCTTGAGTATATTAGTGTTTAAGTAGAAAAAGATAAATCCATATTGTGGTAAGATTTGGTGTCGTTGGTGTGTGTGGTGTGTGTGTGTGTGTGTGTGTGTGTGTGTGTGTGTGTGTGTGTGTGTGTGTGTGTGTGTGTGTGTATGCGCGCGCATGTGTGTGTGTATGTGTGTGCACAGCAGTTAAACGCCCCACGCCACGGAGCCCTAACCGCCTGCCTTCTACAGGAGAGCAACGGCCTGTACGCCTACCTCATGGAGTCCACGTCGATCGAGTACGTGGTGGAGCGGCAGTGCGACCTCACGCAGATCGGGGGTCTCCTCGACTCGAAGAGCTACGGCATCGCACTTCCTCCAGGTGAGGCGAGGGGGGGGGGCGCGTTTCCTCTTGCGAGTCAAGCGAGCGAATGCCTTGCTCTCGCCATCTTTTTTTCTTTTAGTGAAGACGGTAATGATGATGATGGTGATGATAATGATTATGATGATGATGGTGATGATAATGATGATGGTGATGATAATGATTGATGATGATGATGGTGATGATTGATGATGATGATTGATGGTGATGATGATGATGATAATGGTTGATGATGGTGATGATAATGATGATGATGGTGATTGATGATGATAATGATAATGATGATTGACGATGATGATGATGATGGTGATAATTGATTATGATGATGGTGATGATTGATGATGATGGTGATGATAATGATGATGGTAATTGATGATGATGGTGTGATTGATGATGATAATGATAATGATGATGATTGACGATGATGATGATGATTGATGATGATGAAGAGCACAACAACAATCATCATGATCTAAATTAGTAATACCAACCGAGAAAAAAATTAACACAAATAGCAAATTACTAACAACCCCCTCCCACTCCCTTCATTGAAAACCCTCCGTAACACCCTTAACACAAATAACACGAGCTTCAATTAACACAATTCGGTAATGAGACTAACACCCTCTCCCCCTCTCCCAGGCTCTCCTTACACGAGTGCCATCAGCAGTGCCATTCTGTCACTCCAGGAAACGTCGAAAATACAGATGCTGAAGAGACGATGGTGGAAGGAGAAAAACAGGTCTGACAAGTGTGCGAAGGAGAAGGTAATGTCCTTTATTGATATTATTGGTGTTTTTTATTCGTTTTTTTTTGTTGTTATTTATTATCATCTTTTAATATTGTTGTGAGATTAGTGTGTGTGCGTGTGTGCTTGTGTGTGTATGTGTGTGTGTGTGTGTGTGTGTTGTAGTGGTGTGCGTTTTATGCACAATTCTGATTGTGCATTCCTTTTCACATGTTATGAAATACCAATGAATGAAACATCTTTTTATTCTTAGCATCATAATATTGGAACTGCGTGTGTTGCAGCATATCCTACCACAGAGAGGATTGCATTAAACATGTAATAAACTATTCCATATATATCTGCTTTGTTCGATAGGCCGTTGCTGTGTGATAAATTTCTTATGAATGCAAAATCATTTTTCATATCTACATATCTTTCCATCATTATATTTTCCATCCACCCCATTCCATCCTTATTCCTACAACCACCATCACTTCCACCACCCCTGCCACCACCACCCACCACCACTTTCACCACCCCATCATCACTGCCATCCTCACTCTCACCACCACCCACCAAACTACCACCATCACCACTACCACCACCCCTCACTCTCACCACCCCTACCACCACCACACCCTATCACCACCACCCTCACTCTCACCACCCCTGCCACCACACCCACCACCACTTTCACCACCACATCATCACACCACCTCCATCCTCACTCTCACCACCACCCACCAAACATCACACCACCACCTTCACTTCACACCCCTATCACCACCACTCACCACCACTCTCACCACCCTTACCGCCCCAACCCCCATCGTCCGCCCATCCCCGCAGGAGGAGGCGGGCGGAAGCAGCATGGCGAGTGAACTGAACTTATCGAACGTGGGCGGTGTCTTCGTGGTGCTCCTCGGGGGGATGGGGCTGGCGTTGGTCGTGGCGCTGGCGGAGTTCGTCCTCGAGTGCTGGGACATCTCGAAGGAGGACGAGGTAGGGGGTGTGTTCGCTCCGTGTGTAGAGGGAAAAGGGAGTGTCGATATAGAGGAAAATAAGGATGTGAAGGAATGAGGATGATGCAATGCCTGGTGATAGGTTTAGGTTAGGCTTAGAAGAATGGTATTCTGTAGGGATGATGATAGTGATTATTGAATAATACGATCGTTAAATGATCTTATTTTCTTTTTTTTCTCAACAGAAATCAATAATATCAGTCCTGAGTGAGGAGTTGTGTTTCGTCTTTCAATGCAAAGGGTCAACGAAACCTGTCAGGAAGAAAATAGAGTCAGAGACGCCAACAGTTGACAACTTGTACAGCTCTGATGTATACAACTGTAGCGGCAGAAATCAGCATACCTGATTACCAGATGTGGCGTCAGCCTCTGACGTCACAGTCGACCATCACCCCGACCAGTGGCCGATCCCCAGCTACGTGCCCCCCCCATCACCCGTCGCCAACCTGAATGCATCGACGGTCAACCAGAACACATCCACGCTCAGCCAGAACTCATCCACCGTGGCCAGCCAGAATTTCTCGTCCTCGCCCTTCTTCACGCCGGACCGAAAGCCTTCGCTCTCGCCCGCGACAGACCAGGGCGAGGATCTTCTAGAAGCCGAGGGCGTGAGGCAAAGGAAGAAGAACTGGTAACGGCGGCCGGCCTCTACTTGCGCGGTGCGAGGAGCTGCGGACTCTGGGGCACAAAGTACACTCCATATATATATATATATATATATATATATATATATATATATATATATATATATATATATATATATATATATATATATATATATATATATATAACCTTTTTCTTTTGTTCCATAAAGTTTCTTAATCTTTCTTCTCTAGCTTATTAAAAATCTATTTTCTGTTGGATTTGACATTTACAAGAATATTATATTCATACATTTATCCAATTCAATTTCCGGTATCAAAGCACGTGCAAATTTGAATTTGATACTGACAAACAGATGTGTTTATGCGTTGCTTGAAAAAAATATGCTTCATTCATTGTTTACATTATGTTACTTCTGGATACCTATACTATACTGATAGTAATATTTTACATATAAGACTATTTTGCATATGCTGTGACAAGAAGCTCTATGTGAGAATCAGTCACCTTTTTGAGACAATCCATCGGGCTTGTAGAACATGCATTGGCACTGTTAACACACAGGCCCACATAGTAGATATAAACGAGACAAAATGGCCTGCAACACCACCGTATGCATCCGTGGTTGTTAGGAGACTAATGAAATAATGCAAGATACAATGGCAATACATATAATAGTGTACATACAATGCCAATTCAACGCCCGTGACAAGCCGAGACAGCTCTACGTACCTACGGATTATGTACCGTGTCTCTTAGTTATGTAGCGGTCGACACAGCACAGCGAAACAGCAGATGAGAACACATGCCTAACCTACAGATGCCAGATGTGATGCGTTTCCCTTGCCACATGGGGCATCCTCACGAAGAAGACGTCAGTGCTACTACATCTAGCGCACACTTATTTTTTTATGTACAGTTTAAAAAAAAAAGGATCGTCTATTCAACTCTCTGCTACTGCTGTGACATGCCTCCTTCCCTCCCTCCCTCCTCTCCCTCCTCCTCCTCCTTTTCCCCTCCTAACCCTCCTCCACTCCTCCTCTCCTCCACTCCTCCCTTCCCCTCCTCCTCTTCCTCTCCCCTCCTCCACTCCTCCTCCTTCCCCTCCTCCTCCTCCTCCTCCTCCTACCCATCCCCAGCCCGCTACCTGTACCTCACCAAAAGCGACCCTGAAACTCCTCAGAACAATGGTCTCCCAATACCCCCATGATAAGTGACCTTTAAGGATTCAGTGTCTATGAAATTCCAGTGTACATGAGTGGAACATATAGCTTGTCATATAGGTTATTTTGTGTGCGTAGGATGTACATCTATGCGCATTATGTATACATGCACAGACGCACGTGTACTCACATATATTTGTAAGTTTGTAATTACACACATCAGCTTAATGAACACCCAAACATACACTTGCCCTGAGTATATACCCATAACATATGAGCTAGTCCTTCTGTTAACGGACATTATAGCAAACACTTTACACTATTCGCACCAGTATGTGTTGCTGTAACACGTGTACACGTTTTTTCAATTTCAAAGTCCTTTTTTGTGTGAATTATTTTGTACATTGCATATTTACAAATCCTTGTGTAAATGATATAGTCTTGTTATTCTTATATGTAGTTCAAAAGATGGTATCGTAGATGAGCGTAGAAGTCAGCGAGTACACAAGCAGCGTAAGAATTGTTTCACCGAGTTCATTTGGTTACAACGTCGATGTCTTCGTTAAGCGACTGTGTCCTAACGCACCTTAACAGAGAGAGATTTAAGAAAAAACACAACTATAGAAAAAAAAAATAATAAAAAAAAGCTTTCGATGTATGTTTTCTTCCCAAGGAATATTAGTCGATATGTTTTGTGTCGTATCATGTTTGTTTACATCGCTCCACGTGGCCACCATGCATTTCGTTGGGCTCAGTGTCCGAATCTTTCTGAATGATGGGTTTTCATTCTGGTGCGTGTATGATGGTCTGATGTTTTCATTCCCCATTCATATGTTATCACTCATTCATTCATTCATATTAGTTGCATCATTCCCTCTCGGACCCTATCGATAAATTCCACAAATTTGGTTAATTTCTTCCATACCTCGTCACTGACTTGTTATTCATAACTCACTCATCATCATGATCATTCACCTCATATTACTTTAAACTTCATTATCACTGTCTCATATCATTTCTTTCCTTGCATAATGAAATCCATCGTTAATAAGAGTATTATTTCTCACCTGGTGTTAGACTTTGTGGCATCCTGTACCAAAGCCACCTGATGTACTTGGCCATCATTGGTTTACAGTATTCGTCACCACTCATTGCCGTGTCTGTGTAAATTGCTTTGACGTTAATGTTGTCAGAGTGATGACAAAGAAAACGCTTTAGATTTGATTGTCTATTTCTATAATTTTTTATCATTATTATAGATAACTTTATGTATTAAAAAGTGGTACTGAAGAGTTCTCTGCGTTTTGTACCACAAAGGGACAGACACTCGTTCTGAGACACAGCCTCTCTGATTTAAATTCTGGTTTGTTTCGTCGCTGGCTCTTAAGAACTGACAAAGTGGCTGGCGTTAACCTATCGAACCAGTTATGTACTTGAAAGAAAACAACATTTTTGCAAGGAATCTTTATTTAAGGAACCTTTAGTATAATAAACCTGAAGAAATACACGGACTGTGTTTCATTGACATTACTGTTAACACAACTGTTCTGATTCAAGCAAAATGCAGTCAGGTACACCTATATTATATTCAGGTACACGATCCAACTAGATAACAACTGTGTTTATGCTGAAAAATAAAATAATGAAAAAAATAATGAAGAGATAAAATATTAGACCAAGTGCGTCAAACAAGAGGGAGAGGACAGTTGCCCCCTCAAAACTATGCCCCGCTAAAGGTCTGGGTATCAATTTTATTTTTTTAAGACTAAATCACACATATAGATCTGATTTAGCTTGAAGATGTCCCTAGAATTGCTCATTTCACTTCACTCGCCACCCCCTCCCCAAAGAATAATCTGAAATGACGCCGTTACATTAGATCCTTATTATTTTGAAAATGTTAATTTCGTTTACAAACTGTTTACTAATGCAAAACAGATTTGTCTGGATGATTAGCATTCTTTGGCAAAGGAAATATTTTACCTCAGCATGTCCCGATCAGGTTCAATTGATAATAGTAATATGAAAACAAAAATAATGATAATGATAATAGTAATGATAATGACAGTAATGATAATTATAACAATAATAGTAATAATAATGATAGTAATGATAATTATAGTAATAATAGCAATGATAATTATTAAATGACAACAATAATAATAATAGTAATGATTATGATGATAATAATAAATGTAATAATAATAGTAATGATAATAATGATGAAAATAATTATAATAAAATAGTTACGACAGTTATGATAATATCATAATAATAGTTACAATAGTAATGATAATAATGATAATATCAGTAATGATAATGATAGTGGTAATAATAGTAGTAATCCAGTAAATAGATGAATAAATAAAAGTCAAACAAACAAACACTGCTGACATCTGTCGAGAGATTTTAAATGACGCTGAATCATAGAGGAAACTTTCCATATCTTTTGTAATAAGTACTTTTTCCCTTTATATATTTTCTTTGGATTTCCTTTGGGTGATACCTTCTCAACAATGTGATTGTCAGTTATAGCAGATATATATAAAAGGTAATTCATTCACAGTTATTTGTTTTGACGCCATATTCCGTTTCTTTTACTAAGGATGATGGGTGACTAACGTAATTTATAAAATTCAAATATAAACATGCATTAATTGTTTGACTGTTTATTCTACCTTTTCGTTTTATTATAATGATTAACAAATCTCATTATGCATTGTTAGATTACTTTTTTATATTTTTCTTATTGGTAATCCTTTAAATATCTGAATAAGAAAAGATAATGATGCAGTTCACTAATTCATTAGTATCTTATCTGTCAAATCTATCAAGATATTAATAGCTTCGTTTTTCATTTTTGTGTATTTCTTACCTGTACCTTTACCTTTTTATTCATGTGTTTATTATTTTTATTTGTCAATACTTTTGCAGATGTATTAGTAATTCACAATTCTAGGGGCATCTACGCCATGTTTCAGTACACACACACACACACACACACACACACACACACACACACACACACACACACACACACACATACATACACACACACACACACACACACACACACACACACACACACACACACACACACACACACACACACATATACACTTACAGAGTCGATATCAGTTTATGACACACTCAACAGGAAGAACTTGGGTGTTGCAAAGTGTTTACATGTTGCTGTTATGAGTCATAAATAAAGAAATCTAAAGAATATGAATGTGAAAAAATGATAATCTATCTATCTATCTACCTATATATATGTGTGTATATATATATACATATATATTATATTATATATATATATTATATATTATATATATATATATGTATATACACACACACACACACACACACACACACACACACACACCACACACACACACACACACACCACACACACACATATAATCATATATATATATATATATATATATATATATATTATATATATATATATATGCCTGCGCGCGCGCGCGTGTGTGTGTGTGTGTGTGTGTGTGTATAGACATATATTGGGTTAGATTAAATTCTTAAACCATAGATAAAAACATCTGTATTTTTTATGCTTTGTCATAAAATATGAGATAAAGCAGAATAAAACCATTAAAAATAGTCTCAGCCAAAGTGCATAATCTTGTCATAAAAGATCATAAACAAATGAAAAACAAAACGGCAACGGAAAAGCTGTAACGAAAACAAAATACAACAAAATAAAAGTCAATTTTAGAGAAAATAAAGTACAAAAAACAATAACTTGAAATTAAGAGAAACGACAGATTTTACAAAATCAAAAAAAATGCATACCCTTTGTGAGTATCAAATTATATAAGCAAAACCACATAATATAAGCACAAAACTTCCTTGATAAATATCTTTCATAATTACAGTGACCAGCTATTGTCACAGAGAATAAGAAAAAAACAAAATTAAAATAATTATCATTTTACGGAAATATCATTAAGCTGATCTGTCATATATATATATATATATATATATATATATATATATATATATATATATATATATATATATATATATATATATGTGTGTGTGTGTGTGTGTGTGTGTGTGTGTGTGTGTGTGTGTGTGTGTGTGTGTGTGTGTGTGTGTGTGTGTGTGTGTGTATAGTATACACACACACACACACACATACACACAAACACACACACACACACACACACACACACACACACACACACACACACACACACACACACACAACAACACACACACACACGCACACACACACACACACTCACTCACTCACTCACTCACTCACACACATTTGGTAGTAAGGGAATTAGATCACGTGAAGGATATTCATGCGTCTGAGGAAGTAGAACAGGCTGTCAAAGCAGAGGAGGATGTGTAAGAAAAGTCTCTTGGAGGCAGATAAAGGATGGCTTATAAGAAGAAAGGATATGACGAGCGTGAGATAAGGAATTAGGCGGAGGGGGTGTAGTATCAGGAGGTGGAGGATCTGGGGAAGGGCATAGTTAAGGCATAAGGGATTCACGTGTGTATCCATAAGGGAGTGGATGGGATAGAGGGGATGGAGGGAGGGTTAATGTAGGTGTAATTGAAGCTGAGGGATGGGTTGTGGTGGGAGGAAGTGGAAGAAGGGGTGTTGGAGGAATATGAGTAGGAGGAGGATGGACATCAGCAGTCATTTTGAGTGTGGAGGGAGCGGGGGGGGGGGGGTAGGTGAGGGATTTCGATGTTATTTTGTGCCTGGCATATAGTTTTGAATATTTTCCATAGTTTATGCAGCGGAGTTAGTTAGAAAGTTTTGTGAGACAAAGATTTTCTTATGAGGGGGGAAGAGGAGACTGGTGTCTGATGAGTAAAGGCATAGTAGGTGGGGGTGAGTGTGCGGTAGGGGAAGAAGGGGTGGAACGTTTAGTCTGTCTGCTGCGGGTAGTGCGGGGAGGAGATGGGAAGGTGGTGGGGCTGTATTGGAGTGTCTGGATTTAGTGACAAAAGAATTTGAAGTTGAAGTGGGGAAGTAAGTAGTATAGACGAGGGTGCGGGAACACCTTGGGAGGGAGGGGGAGGAGCAGAGCGAGCGACATTACTAGAGTTGGGAGTACGAGAGAAACCTCGTCGACGCGCTTCCTGTTTGGCTTCACGCAGAGTGAGACAAAGTTTGTATCTGAGAGTTGCCATCCCAGACTCAAACTTGTAGGTGGGACAGCCTCTTTGAAATACATTGTGGGGGGCGCCGCAGTCAGCACAGGTGCGTGATTGTGCAGAGTAGTTTGATCGGTTGTGACCAGGTTGGGCACATAGGGGGTATCGGTCTGTGGAGCAGCAGTGTTTGGCAGGATGATGAAAACGCCAACAGGTTTGACATTGACGGGGAGGAGGTTGGTATGGTCGAACAAGGAGAGATTGTCCGCCAATGTAGATATGAAAGGGAAGGTTATGTCTCCGGAAAGTAATTTTGGCAATGTTGATCGGTTTCTTTCGATGACCTCAAGGAGGAATGGAGTAGCACTGTGCTGATATCATATCACGGTCTTTGAGGCAGGCGAGTAAGTCATCACAGTCTGACCAATCGGCATCCATAGGGCAGTTTGTTGGGGAGATAAGAGACAGTTCCGGTACAAGTATTAAGAGTTGGATGAGGTCTGCAGGAATGGGGTTGCCAGAAAGATCAGTTAGGTTTGATAATGCTGTAGCTTCCGTTTCAGATGTAACTGTAACGAGACTGAAACGATTGATTCGGGTACGGAAAGGGACTCTGCCCACTTGCCTTTGGATTTCATCTTTGAAAGAGAAGAGTGTTGTCAGAGTAAGGAGCTGGGGGGGGGTCATGAAAAAGTGTTCCATCTGACTGGGCTAAATAGAGTATTTAAGATATTTGTAGAGTTTGGGGATGGTAGAAGGAAGGGACGTGTGGAAGAGGGAGTATTGTTAAGGGGTAGTATTACGGAGAGATGGAGAATAAGGCTGTAAGGTAGCAATAAGGTAGGATGGAGTAATTGATGAAGAAGGTTGCAAGGGTAGAATTGATGAAGTTGAGGAAGTAGGAGAGTAGGATATTTTCTGGAGATCGAGTCTCGACTTGGGTGGATAGTGGACTAGCAGGCACTGATGGGTAGTAGTTGCAGTCGTGGTCAAAGCAGAGCCTGGGGTTGGGGAGCCGGGAGAGTTTGAATTGGTGGGGCTATTTGATGAAGGGGCAAGCCTCATTGCCCCGAATAAGGTATTACGTCTTTATTACTGGCCATGGGGAAGATTTGGCTATGTTGCGGAAATAGACAGTCCATCCCTCAGGGTCTCCTTGAGAGGTAAGGGCTAGACAACTAAACAGGGGAATGCCGTGCCCATGGTTCCCTCGGGCCGTTCAGAGCTGGCACAAAGTCATCCTTTCAGCACGGCTCTTACACCTTAGGAAGTAGATAGTAGAAGGGGTTGGAGAAGGGACAGAAACGAAAGAGCAAGAGCGAGAAAAAAAACATACAAAATTAGTTGAGTCGAGGACTGAGTTCCAAGGTAGGGAGATCCCAGCATTGGATCCAGTCCCGTCTCCTAAGCCCCCCCACGACAACAACGGGCAAGGGATCGGGGTTCCCCACAATGTGTAGGCCTATTTATCACGTCTGACCAAGATAAAAACATTCACCCCATGATTTTTACACGGCGCCAAGATTAGATGTGCGCTAGATTTTTTTTTTAACGGCGCATAAGTTTATAGTCTTGTCGATCAGCAAAGGTGAAGGTCTATTGTTGACAAATGCTTTTCGATCAAGCCGTATGGAGATCGGGAAGTGAGTGGATCGCGTCCGCCAGTTACATATACGCACAGCTACAAAAAAAAAAAAAATAAAAAAAAAAAAAAATAAAAAAAAAAAAAAAAACTATCGTTAGGAGGCGTGTCGAAACAATCAATAATGAACAGAGTGGGTAATTGGAGTTCGAATTGTCTCGTTCTGATTCGTAATGTAACGAATAGTTGTTCTGGAATTTATATGTATTGTGATTTTATTCCGTAAAGGATGGAATATGCCCTGCAATATTCAGAAAAGCCAAAGGCCTTCTGGGATAAACTGAACTTTTGCAAAATTTTCTTCTAAAGGTTCCATTGTCAACGAAACGCCAGGTAGGAAACGACACCATCCCGTCCTCCTATTCTCAACTTTCCCTCACTCGATATTTTAAAGAAAAAGGTTTGTTTCAATATAAATGAACTCTTAAACATTTTTATATGTATGTGTCTAATGCAGTATTATCATTTAACAAATTTGAACCAGAGAATGTCAGCGCGGGCAGGAGTGACCGAATCACCGCTGGGTTGTTCGGATGGATGCATGCAAATGGCGTTAAGGAGCTGGATGTCGGCCCTTCATATTTACTGGAAGCAGATATGTAGAAATACTTGAGGTTTTCACAGTCGGTCTATGGTGTTTCCTGAAACAATCCCATTTACACCAACTGTGTATATGGGATTGTGACATCCGGCTGTGGCCACATCCACACCAGATCTCCGGATCTCAACTCAGTAGAAAAGTATGGGCGGCCATGTCAAGATGCATGCGGGATCACCACACTCGCAATCGTGTCGCAGCTGAAAATAAAGCCTTGCAATTATGGGAGCGACTACGATGTGCGCGAGGCAGTGCCTTGGCAGGCGAGTTAGTGGCGCCTGTGCCTCGACGCTTGAATAGTGTTTCGGCAGCAGGGAACACAAAATAATAACCGAACACATTGCCAGTATCTGATTAACCTTTTGTTTATGGAATATAACAGTTGATAGATAATATAATAGCAATAATGCGTGCGAGAAGCACCTGTCATGGCAATATCTGGCAACATCGTTTTAAAATATTAAAGAAAGCTTATTGATTAGTGACAGAGAATTATACCATATTATAAATTACCTTCGAATTTATA
Organism: Penaeus vannamei; assembly: GCF_003789085.1. NCBI lineage: Eukaryota > Metazoa > Arthropoda > Malacostraca > Decapoda > Penaeidae > Penaeus > Penaeus vannamei. The sequence goes on along the minus strand of NW_020868497.1, from coordinate 826,319 downwards.
GCCTTTTCATTCGTGATATACGTGTGGTTTATATACATATATACCCAGTAGTTGGAAAATCAGGGCTACCAACAGTTCCGTAGCGTTAACAACTATATTTCAAATAGTATCATTGCTTGTGTATGTACATATATATAATACATATACATATACATATACATATACATATACATATACGCATACGCATACACGCATATACGCATACACGCATACACGCATACACGCATATACGCATATACACATATACACATATACACATATACACATTTACATATACACATATATACATATATACATATATACATATATACATGTACATGTACATATATAATATATATACATATATAATAAATAAATAAATAATAAATAAATAAATATGTATATATATATATATATATATATATATATATATATATATATAATATATATATATATATATATTATATATATATATATATATATATATTATATATATTGCAAATCATTTTAATCACTTTAAGCTATAAAATGATGTAAAATTAAGAAAAAATGAATGATCACAATAAAAGATCCTGGAAAAATGTTCAGATTTCGATAAAATGTGAAAGGAGCTTGGACGTCTTGAGTTCAATGACATGAGAATTACATAAAAGACAAATATTACTCTTATCATTACTTGGTCATATGTTTTCTAAAAAATATTTATTAATTTTTCTCTTCTTTGCATACTGGCATAAACTGAAGATGCTTACTTTCATCATTTAATTAATGTTCTTTCTTTCCGTTCAATAATAAATATATTTTGTGGCAAGCCTATCATGTATGTACTTTAACATATTTCTATATACTGTATATACTGATATAACATGTATATGATTACAATTGTCTATGGTTTCTGTAACTGGTATGGTGCATCCACGGTTATTTTATATCTCCCAAGCATGGATTATGCTACAGGAAGCTGAGGAAGTAGGGATAAGGACTACTGAAGCCAATAGGATTCTCAATCTTAAGATATCTATAAGTACATGGCCCTTTCTTACTGTTTAGAAAATCAGAACTGAGAGCAGTAGTGTGTATGTGACAACGAAGGTGTCTGCATACTTGCTATTTCAATGTGAATGTCTACAAAGCTTTAAACAGCCTGAAAAGCACATTGTAAGCCACAAACAACTACTTTGATTTTACAGTCTTTGTTGAAATAGTAACAGTAAAGTCATGTTATTTCTTTGTGGGCCATTTCATAATTGCAGTACTCCTGAGTTGTTGCCCTTTAAAATATTCTTATTCTTTAACAATAACTGTCAATAAAACATATTCCACATCATTTTAAAATTTACAGCCTTTTCAGTTATCAAATACATATGTTTTGTAGTGTTCGGCAAGTTAACATACGTTGACCCAAGATATGTATCTACTCTCAGCAGTACATTTCAGTGAAAATGAACACATGTAAACATGATATCAAATACCTTGTTATGTCTTTTTGTAATTTCATGTTTTGACTGTTTTTTAAGGTTGTCTGAAAATCAGCAGTGTCCACCAAAGCACTATCTTAACTGAATTTTACTTACATTTTGGGTTTTTTTATCAGCTGTCCATATGATAATACCTCTGAACTAATCATTCCTTAATACACAAAATATCACCTTCAAAACTAAGGAAAATGATTTTTACCAAGCACTGTTGTCAAACATGTTTATTAAGAAGTTACAAACTATGACCTATCTTTGTCCTCTCATGTATAAGAAGACAAAAGACAAGAATAAAGTAACAAGGAATGTCTTCTAACCCAGGCTGCTTAATTTTTAGATATTCAATGAAGAACATATCACTTTGATTCTCAGTGATATTCCTAAGATCCATGTACTAAAGGAGCAGATGCTGTCTGCTTTTCCAATAATGAGGTCACAAGTACATAAATTAGAACACATTCTGTCACAGAAAAATAAAATCTTGCTGGATAGAGAGAAATAACAAATAACATGAGTGATAGAGTCACATACCTGGCTTGTGTTTTAAGCTAATATTATGAAAAAAATGCATCCATTGCCTTTTTCTATCAAGTATAACCTGAAACATGGACAATGAAATTCAATAACAAAAAAACCTGCAGGAGTGTGAGCACAAAGATCAACAGAAAGGAAAACACCATAATGCCGCCATACTGCATATGTACATAACAATGTTGAAGCCTTAGAATGTATTGATGTATCATCAACTCTTTCCGTAGTGTTGATCACCAGCTGGTCAAGAAGCCTTAAGACCAAATGGGCTGATTGTGTCACTTGGTATAGGTAACCCAAAAATCTATATTCCAAAATATACAAACTACATCATACAGGAGGTTAGCACTCCCCATACATAGTAAATGTTATATTAAAATTTCTGTAATTCTATACGGTTGTTGTCTCAGGAGAACATAGCCTTACGCTACTATGGATTGGCATTCATCCCCGCAACTATTTTTAACATTCAACAAAATGCACACAATCACACGTTTAGGGGTGGAAGGGTAGGACTGCAGCTGCAACTGATGTGGAAGTCTTGCTATGGTACACTCTTTTATCTTTAGGATTCTTTTCCCTTAAGTGCAGTGAAAAAATACACAAATCTTCAGTAAACTTAGAAGCCATCTATACTGGAGTTGTACCAATGCACCATTAAAGTTATTAACAATATGAGAACAGCTATTCTCACTTTGATGTTTGATCACAATAAGTTCAATGTTCCACTAGGATAACGCAAGTTTTGCTATTAAATAATTTTTGAAATGGCCAGCCTTCAGCCTGAAGATAAATCACACAGACCTTCGTTTTAAAAATATATATATTCATTCATAAAGTAGAACAAGAGTACTCCACTACGTAAAATATGACTTCTAGATAAGGGTCCACAAGTCTTCAACTAGATTACAGACTTTTATTTTTGCAATATTTCAGTGAAATGAATACAAAACATGCTGATTTAACAAAAATGTAATTACCTCTAATAAATATTTAAACAAAGAAAACATAAATCTCCAAAAACAAAACTGAAAATTTAGTAATAGACCTTATACTTGAGATTTTGCAATATGCAGCTAGCTGTAATATAAAAAGATCAAATAAAATATACAGACATACATCGATACACATTACTTCTTTGACAATTCATTGGATAGCCAGTCCAGACCTTCATACAAACCCTGTCCTTGAACTGCACACGTTGCTTGGATATACCAC
>NW_020868497.1:810616-818116 GCF_003789085.1 Penaeus vannamei | reverse complement strand
CAAATACATCATATTATCATAAATAGACCTAGAATAAAGAAATAAAAAAAAAATATGCAACCTAAAGAAGAGATAGAAATGGAAGAAATAAAAGAAAAAGAAATGAGAAGGAAAGAAAAGAAGATAGGAAATGGAAGAAAAAAAAGAAGAAAAAGAAATGAAGAAGGAAAGAAAAGAAGATAAAAAATGGAAGAAAAAAAAAAAAAAAAAAGAAATGAAGAAGGAAAGAAAATGGAGAAGAAAAGAAAGAGAAAGAGAGAAAGAATATGATGATAATATTCCCCATACGGCATAGGTAATATGGCGTGTGTCTTCGCCCATGTTCTTAATATTCATGTGGCTGATTTTATGTTGTCATGTGCGTATTTTTCCTTTCGTCTTCATCTCTCAGATAATTGTGTGTACATATAATACATACATACGTACACATACATGTACGAAAGACAATACGTCCACCATGAAAGATGAAAATGAACGTACATACATACATGTATATATACGTACATACTTGCGTACATACATATATACATATCATCCATTCATGCATACATGCATAGAACATTATATATGTGTATGTTCTAGCAGCACACACATACGCACACACATTTGACTTTGCATGCAACATATATATATATATATATATATATATATATATATATATATATATATATATATATATATATATATATATATATGTTTTTTTTTTCTTTTTTTTTCTTTTTTTCTTTTTTTTTTTTACTACTCTTACTATATTAATTTTTCCTACCTAGTTCCCCTTATCCACGCCTTGCAATTGATAAAGCTACTAAGATAAGATACATTAAAAAAAAATTGAGAGGATGATGATAAGTATGAAAATAATTAATAACAAATATGACGTCATACGGAGATCGAAAAAAAAAAAATTCTATTTCGTATGACCCTTATTACTAGCTACACGAATATCATGCTATTCCTTTGTTGTTATGTTACGAGGCTAAATAATAGACCGCAGATATCTACTCTAAACCCCCCCCCACCTCTCTCCCTCACCCCCCCCCCCTTCTTCTCCCCTGCCCTTAACACCCTCCCCCTCCCCTTGGTCACTCATACACACAGGTAAACAGATAGACACATGTAGACATACACGTGTGCGTATAGATATACATGCATATACACACACACACACACACACACACAAACACACACACACACACACACACACACACACACACACACACACACACACACACACACACACACACACACACACACACACACAGACACACACACACACACACGCCAGCTTCCCATCGCCTTACCATATTTGGCTGAGTAATTAACCGCATCATTATCATAAACATATTTGCATATCTATTAATTGCATTCACGTGTTTGATGTCCAAGTTATATGCTAATTAGAAGACTTTGAGAAATGTTTAAGAGAAATGTTATTGGAGACATTATTGCAATAATTAATAGTGATGATATTGATAATGCTAGTGATGGTGATTATAATATTGATAATGGTGATTTTAATAGTACTAGTGATGAGTGTGATGGCAAGTGGTGATGATTACAGTAATAAGAGTAACAAGCTGATGATGATGATGATTATAATGATGATAATGATTAATAATAATAATAATAATAATAAAATAAATAATAATATGATGATGATGATGATGATATTGATGATGATGATGATGGTGATGATGATGATTATTATGATGATTATGATCATGATAGTAATAACGATAAGAGTAATAATGATAATAATGACAATAATAACATCGTACTATCGCTGCAGTGATGACATTACCACTCGTAACTTACGCAAAATTATCAAAATTAAAGATACCAAATTACTCTCCAGCAAATCTTAGCTCTTAAAATCCCCAGTGATTAAGACGACCGATAAAGACCGGTAAATAACACCGAATTCCTTCTCATTACGAAGCGACACGGGCGGAAACGAGACCACGTGACCACCACGCGTATTGCTCGTCCAGATGGCAAGTGCCACGTGGCCTGCAACGTGTTCCTGACGTGTTTTTTTGCGCAGGGTGACGCAATGTGCTTTTCTCGTGCGTTTTGAATGCGGTTTGAAGATTTTATTATTCAATTGAGGTGTTGAAGATGGCAGTGCGATGAAATAAAAGGAAAATGGGAATAGGCTGGATGTTGCAAAAGGTGCAATCTCAAAAAAATGATACCTTAAAGAAGAAGAAGAAGAAGAAAGAAAGAAAAAAAATATATATAGAGAGAGACTAATGTAAAAGAAGCGAGAACAAATAAAAACCTTCATGCAACACTGACGATGTTGTAGATTATGTGCAACACTCCTTAGCGGCGGTCCAATGTTGCAGGGAATATGTCGGGTGTGCAACCCAACCCACGGCGCTCGAACTGGACACTCTGTGCACGTGTTAGGCCGCGGGCGCTCCCCTTCCTCTCTCGCAACTCCCGCCCTTAAGCCCCCGTGCCATAGGGCCCACGGCGCTTGCCTGGGAACGGAAGGCTTAGGCACCGGCCATCGCACGGGATTCTCGTCCCTGCGTCCCGCGTGGAGAGAGGCGAGAGTCCCGTGCGCGGGGGGGGGGACACCTCACCTAATCATGATTCAGACCTTTAGGTACCTGTTACCTGAGGTCATTAGAGGTAAAAGGTCCTAAACCCCTCGGATTCCGGGCGGCCGAATCCCGCCCTTCGAGCACGGTAGCCCGAAGGTCGGAAATGCCTTGCTCCGGGCGTGATTCCGGGCATCGGTGTGGCGGCGACGGGGCGAGAAGACAGGTAAAAACCCCGACTACCTTAGGAGAAGTCAAGGGAGGGGGGGAGGCCGTAGGAGGGCAAGGGGGGCGGTGAAGAGATGTTAAAGCCCCCCCCCCTACTCCCTCTCTCCCTTGGTCCCCCCTCCCCCCGCCTTCCAGCCTCCGACGCCCATTGAGAGGAAGAAGGGCGTGCGCCGTACGGGAGACAGCGGGCGCTTAGGGCTGGCATGGGCGTGGCGGCGGCGGGTAATTGGCGTGGCGGCCGCGACATATGGCGGGCGGCGGTGAGTCGGAGGCTCGGGCCGGGCACGGGGCCGCAATCTCCCCCCTTCCCCCCTCTCCCCCTCCTCCTCCGCCCCCTCCTCCCCTCCTCCTCTCCTCGCATTCTTCTCGCTTCTTCACTCCCTCCTCCTCCTTCTCCTCGCTTCCTCACCCCTCCTCCTCCTCCTCCTTCTCCTCGCTTCCTCACCCTCCTCCTCCTCCTCCTCCTCTTCTTCTTACCTCCTTCCCTCCTCGCGTCTCTCGTTATCTCCTGCCCCGCCCCTCTTCCATTCTCTCTCTTCTCTCTCCTCTCTTCTGTCTCCTCTTCGTCTTCCCTTTATCAATTTCTCTCCCTATTTCTCGTTCTTCTCTCTCTCTTCTTGGTGATTCTTGTCTTTTTTGCTTCTGTTTTTGTTCTTACATTTGTTCCTGTTTTTGTATTTGTTTCTTGTTCTTGTTCTTCTTCTCTTTCATTGTCTTTATCAATATTATCAATATTATCAACATCGTTATCAAAAACGCTATCATTGCAATCGTTTATTATCAATATTATCACCACCTTTGTTATCATTTTCATTGTTATCATTATTACCATCATTATAATTATTATTAGGATCATTATTACCATCGTTATAATTATTATTTGTATCATTATCAACAGTATCTTCATTATTGTTGTTATCATCATCAATTATCATTATCATTTTACTGTTGCTGTCATTATCATAATTGTTTTTGTTTTTATTGTTGTGTTAATTATATTTATTTGTATTGCTGTTTATATAATTGTGATTTTTTGTTCTCTCTCTCTCTCTCTCTCTCCTCCCCCCCCGCTATCTCTCTATCTGTCTCCCGTCTTTCTCTCTCTCTCTCTCTCTCTCTCTCTCTCTCTCTCTCTCTCTCTCTCTCTCTCTCTCTCTCTCTCTCCTCATTCTTCTCTCCTCTCCTCTCTCTCCCTCCCTCTTCTCTCTCGCTCTTCCCCCCCCTCCTCCTCTCTCTATCCTCTCTCTTTCGTCTCTCTCCTCTCCCTCTCCTCTCTCTCGTCTCTCTTTTTCTCTTTCTCGCTCTTTCCCCCCCTTCTCTCTCTATCTATCTGTCTCCGTCTTTCACTCCTCTCCCTCTCTCCCCTCAGCCTCCGCTTCTCTCTCTCTCCTCTCACCACTCTCGTGCTCTCATCTTCCTGTCATCTCTGGTGCGTCGTCTTCGTCCTCTGTCTTCTCAGTTCTTTCTCCTGCTCTCTTTGTCTGCTATCTCTCTCTCTCTCCTCTCCTGTCTCTCTCTGGTCTCTCGATCTCTCGTCTATCTTCTCCTCTCTCCTCTTTCTTTTCCCCTCTATCTTCTCCTCCCTCCCGCCCCTTACCCTTCATTTCATCTTCTCTCTCTCGTTCCTACCGCAGTACTCTCTCTGCTCTCTCTTTGCTCTCTCTCTCCTCTCTGCGTTCTCTCGCAGTCGCCTCTGTTTTTTCTCTGTCTTGTGTCTCTCTGTTAGTCTGTTATCGCGTTCTGTCTGTCCTGCTTTCTCCATGTTCTAATAGGTATTTCCTCTTGCATTTTCTTCGTTCATGATTCTATTCTTCGCTTTTTTTCGTTTCCCTCTTCTTTATTCGTATATCTCCCCCTCCATGTTATTCCTTGTTCGTCTTCTTTTCTTCTCCTCCTTGCTTCTTCTTCCTTCTTTCCCTCCTCCTTCCTTTCTTCTACTGTCTTTCTCCTTTTCATCCTCCTATTTCTTCTTTCTTCTTCCTCCTTGCTCCTTTTCTAGTCTTCTCCCGCTCCTCCTGATTCCTTCTTATTATTTCCGTTTCGCTCTCCTCTCCTCCTCTTTCTTGCATCTTTTTTATTCTTCTTCTCGCTCCTCTTTCTCCCCCCTTCCGTTTCGCTTCTCCTCCTCCTCCTGCCTCCTCCCTCCCTCCCTCTCCTACTCCTCCTCCTCTTCTCCCCTTTTTTCTCCTCCTCCTCCTCCTCCTGCTCCTCTCCTCCCTCCTCCTCCTCCTCCGCCTCCTCCTCCTGCCTCCTCTCCTAGCCTCCCTCTCCTCCTCCTCCTGCCTCCTCCACCTCTCCTCCTCCTCCACGCGTCCTCTCCTCCTCCACCTCCTGCCTCCTTCGCTGCCTGCCACGCTCCTGCCCTCCTCCTCCTCCCTGCTCTCCCCTTCTGCTCCCTCTCCTCCTGCTCCTCCCTCCCTCTCCTCCTCCTCCTCCTTCCTCCGCTCTCCCCTTCCTCCTCCCACTCCTCCCTCTCCTCCTCTCCTCCTCCTCCTCCTCCTTCTCCTTCCTTCCTGCCTCCTCCTGCCTCCTCCTCCTCCCTCCTCCCTCCTCCTGCCTCCTCCTCCTCCTCTCCGCTCTCCTCTCTCACTCCTCCTCCTCCTCTCTCCTCCTCCTGCCTCCCTCCTCTCCTCCTCCTCACTCCTTCCTCCTGCCTCCTCTGCCTCACACCGCCCTCGCCACCACCCACAGCGAGTGACGTGATCGACACAAATGTGGATGCACGTGCGGCGCCGAATTGGGCGTGAGGTGGAGACTCTAAGGGTAAAGGTGGAGATGTGGATGAAGGGGGGGAGAGGGGGAAGAGGGGAAAGAAAAGGGGAGAGGGAGAGAGAGGGGAGAAGGGGAGAGAGGGAGTGGGGGAAAGGAAGGGAGAGGGGAAAAAGAGGAAGGGAGAGGGGGGAAGGGAGGAGAGGGTAAGAGGGGGAGGGGAGAGATGGGAGTGGGGGGGAAGGGAGAGGGGAGAGGATGAGGAGGGAGTGGGAGAGAGGAAGAAGGGGGGAAAGGGAAGTGGGGAGAGGGGAGAGGGGGGAAGGGGGAGGGGAGAGAGAAGGGAGGGGGGAGGGGAAAGGGAGAGGGGAAGTGGGGGGAGAGGGGGGAAGGGGGTAGATGGGGGGATGTCTGATGGATGCGATCGAGTGTGCATAATTAGACAATATCTCCTTTCCAATTTTTTTTTCTTATCATCATTATTATAATTTTTCTTTCTTTTGTACTCTTTACTGCTCATCTATTATCCGCCATATTTTCAATCGATATATAGTATATTATTAAATTATATATATATATATATATTTATATATATATTATATATAGTATCTATATATATTATATATTGTATATTTATTTTTGTTTCATTTATGCATTCATTTCATATTATTCTTGTGTAATATTTTTTTTATTATAATATCTTTGATATATAAAAGACTTGAATATTGACATTGCTTGCGCTGTTTATATGTCTGTTGTCAGTCCCGTCTGTCTGTCTGTCTGGTCTGTCTGTCCTTGCTGTTCGTCTGTCTGTCTGTCTCTGTCGTTCTGTCTGTCGCGTCTGTCTGTCTGTCTGTCCTGCTCTCTCTCTCTCCGTCTCTCTCTCTCTCTCTCATCTCTCTCTGTCTCCTCTCTTCTCTTCTCATCTCTCTCTCGTCTCTCTCTCTCTCTCTCTTTCTCTGCTCCTCCGTCTCTCTCTCAGTTCTCTCTCGCTCCTCTCTCTCTCTCTCACCTCCTGCCTCTCATTCTCTCATCTCTCTCTTCCTCTCTCGGTCTGCTCTCATCTCTCTTCTGCTATATATTATATATATATATATATACACACACACACAACACACACGATCAAGAAGTTCGACAGCACACACACACACACAAGTGGGTAAAACACACACACACCACACACCACACCCTGTATCTGATCTACACAAGCACACAGGCACACATACACATGATCATGGTGTTTGTATACACAGCACACGGCACATATATAATAGTATATATAGTATTATTTAATATAACTAATATATATTATATAATCATGATATATTGGTGTGTGTGTGTGTTGTGAGCAAACCATGAATCATAATTATCATTCATTATCGAGTTAAGAGTCTCGTGATCATATTGCACGCCATAATTGGCCCAGTTTAGGGAGAAATACTTCCCTCCTTAACCATAAGTAATCATCATTATTATCATTATTTATATCATTACTAGGTCTCTCTCTCCTTTTCACCGGTCCTCTTCATCACATCACGCATCAAATCAGACCATTACCTCATAACAAGCCAACGCATCGGCTCCATACTCAATCCATTCATAATCATCACCATAGGCCTCAGCTATCATCAATCTCCACGCACGATCATCATCAGCAACGCAACTATCTCCGTCATATCCATACAGTCATAACACCTTTATCACCATCATCATGGATCAGCACAATCATACCACTATCTCCGCTATCATCATCATCATTTCATCAACCATTATCAGCCAAATCATGACACAAAATCAGCGTCATCTCGCATCTCATGCATCATCATGCATCATCTCCACGCATCCTCGCTATCATGACATCATGTACCGACATCACCATTATCACCATCATCGATCAACACAATCTGTCCATCTCAATATATCATTCCCATTGCATCACCTATATCTAACTATGCATCAATCCATCAGAACCAACTCACCATTTCATCTCAATCATTCATGCCCCACTACCATT
>NW_020868497.1:798116-805616 GCF_003789085.1 Penaeus vannamei | reverse complement strand
CTCCACCCCCCCCCCCCCCCGACGGCCGCGCAGACGGAGGCCCGCCCGAGGGTCTCCTCCTCCCGTGGCCGCAGAGGTGCAGCGCCGCGGGCCAGGATCGTGCGGGTCCCGAGAATCGTTCCCGTAATGAGCTAACGATCCGGGGGCCCTCCCTGCGCGGGCGAGGCCAGGTGGGCGCCTCGCTCCGGTGGTCCTCCGGGGCGTGGCGGCGACGCGCTGCTGCTTGTGGGAGAACCCTTGGGCGCCGGCGGGTCGCGGAGGACGAGGAGGGACGGCGGGAGGGGTCCCCCGTGGCTGCCAGAGGTCCCCCCATGTGCTGCCAGAGGTCCCCGTGTGCTGCCAGAAATGTCCCCCGTGTGCTGCCAGAAGGTCCCCCCGTGTGCCAGAGGTTCCCCCATGTGCTGCTAGAGGGTCCCCCGTGTGCTGACAGAAGGACTCGCAGGAGCTGGTGACTTCTTGGTGAAAGGGTAACTCCTTTAACTTCTTCAGACGTCCCGAGAAAGGATAACTTCTCCTGTAACTTCTCGCTACGACCCAAGAAAATGTAACTCCTTCTTTACCTTCTTCAGACGTCCCCAAGAAAGGTAACTCTTTTTTTTATCTTCTTGAGACGTCCCGAGAAACGGTAACTTCTCCTGTAACTCTCGCGACGTCCAAGACAAGATAAATCCTTCTATAACCACTTCATATCTCCCGAAGAAAGGATAACTCCTTCTTTAACTTCTCGAGACATCCCAAAGAAACGGTAACTTCTCCTGTTACTTCTTGCAACGTCCCAAGACAAGATAAATCCTTCTTCAACCTCTTCAGATGTCCCGAAGAAAGGATAACTCCTTCTTTAACCTCTTCAGATGTCCCTGAGGAAAGATAACTCCTTCTTTAACTTCTCGAGACGTCGTGAGAAAGGGCTATTTCTCCTGTTACTTCTTGCAACGTCCCAAGAAAAGATAAATCCTTCTTCAACCTCTTCAGATGTCCCGAGAAAGGATAACTCCTTTCTATCATCTTCTCGAGACATCCCAAGAAAGGGCTACTTCAGTTACTTCTTGCAACGTCCCAAGAAAAGATAAATCCTTCTTCAACCTCTTCAGATGTCCCGAGAAAGGATAACTCCTTTCTATCATCTTCTCGAGACATCCCAAGAAAGGGCTACTTCAGTTACTTCTTGCAACGTCCCGACATAGAGTAACTTCTCCTGTAACTCTTTGCTATATCCAGTATAAGGAAAACCTCTCTAACGGCGCTTGAAGAATACGCCTCTCTGAACAAAATAACATCCAAACATCGCAGTTAACATCCTTACCCATAGGAGATACTCCCATAGGGCTTAACACAGACGCTCCATAACAAATAGCTATCTTGGGTACGGCGAGAGGCACTGTACCTGCGTATAATTAACGTACAGAGATAACGTATTGCGTTGTTATGGCATGACGTACGGCGATGAGGAGGAGATGATGTATAGGTATGTGTTTTGGGCTTCTGCGAGAACCTGGAATTTTTGGTCGTCTGTTGGGGGGAGAGGGAGCTCCAGGGGCGCTCTTTGGGAACAAGGAGCTGGAGGGTTGGTGGGAAAGAGGGTGTGATGTATGGTCTTTTGGGGGCAAGGAAGGGGGGAGGTATGCTCCTCTACGGTAGGTGAGCGTACACACACAGAAATGCATACACACACACACAGACAGATATACAAACACACACACAAATACATTTACAGACAAAGACAAATGAATACACAGAAATACACACACACACACACACACACACACACACACACACACAGAAAGGGAGAGAGAGAGAGAGAGAGAGAGAGAGAGAGAGAGAGAGAGAGAGAGAGAGAGAGAGAGAGAGAGAGAGAGAGAGAGAGAGAGAGAGAGAGAGAAAGAGAAGAGAGAGAGAGAGAGAAAGATAGATAGATAGATAGAGAGAAGAGTTGATACTGAAAAATATCCTGTATTTTTCGCGGGCAAACAAAACGAAAACTCCAGACAGAATTTGCACACATTATATGTTCTACATTTTAACCCTTTCTTACTCCCCTCTCCCTTCTCTTCCCCAACCCCCCTCGAGTCACGCTCCTTCCCCCCACCCCATCCTCCTTCTGGCTGCCCCCCTCCCTCCCCTCACCCCACCTCCCTTAACCCCCCCTCCCTTCTCCTTTAGTCCAAACCTCTCCCCTCTCCTTTGTCCATCCCCCTCCCATCCCCCTCACCCTCCCTTCACTCCCCCCCTCCCGTTTCGTGCCCTCATCCCATTTAACTCCCTCCCCTACCCTCCCTCCTTCCCCCTTCCCCTCCCCCCATGCGAAACACCTGTGGAAAACCTCGCGAAGTCCACTCCACCGCTGTTTCCCCCAGGGCTTAGTTGTGGTCCCCGGGCGGTCGGTCGGCGAGCTGGTGGTGGCGGCTGCTGGAGGCGCTGAAGAAGGTCACGGGAATAGAGGGCGGTGGGGAGGAGGGGTGAGGGGGATGAGGGGGGTGAGGGGGGATGAGGGGGTGAGGGAGGGATTTCTGGTGGGGTAATGAGGAGAGACAAGTCAGCGTGGTGGGGGGTCGGAGAGGCAGGTGTTGGGGGGTGGGGGTGGTAGAGGGAGAGAGAGATGAGTTAGGGAGGGAAGGGAGGGGGTGGGAGAGGGAGGGAGAGAGGAGTATAGGGAGGAAAGGGAGGGATATGGGAGGGACTGGAGGGTAGGATTGGGGGAGGGTGTGTGAGACAAAGAGGGAAGAGAGGAGGGTCGATGGAGGGATGGAGGGACGAGGAGTGGAGGGCATACAGGAGAAAGAGATAAGAAATAGGGAGTGGAGGAGGGAGGGAATGGAGGGATGGAGTAGGGGAAGGGAGAGAGGGAGGGATGGAGTAGGGGGGAGAGAGGGAAGGAGGGAGGAAGAGAGAGAGGGAGGGATGGAGAAGGGAAGGGAGAGAAGGAAGGAGGAACGAGGGAGGGAGGAGAGTGGAAGCTCGGGTAGAGAGAGAAAGGAAGATTGGAGAAGGTAAGCGAGTGGAGATGAAGGAGGGATAGAAAGGGAGAGGAACTTAGAAAACGGGAGGGAGGGAAGGAGGGAGGGAGTGGAGGGAGAGGAGAGCTGAAGGAGGAAGGGAGGAGGGAGTGGGGGAGAGGGAGAGGTGGAGTGGAGAGGAGGGGGAGATTAGGTGGAGGAGGTAGGGAGAAGGGAGTAGAGGGAAGAAGGAGGGAGGGATTGGAGGGTAGAGGGAGTTTAGCTGGAGGGAGGAAGGGAAGGAGCGAGGGAGTGAAGAAGGAGGGAAGAGTAGTGGAGGGTAAGACAAGGCGGCCTGCCAAGTGCGTCCGTGCAGCGTGACCGCAATGACAACTGCGTCATCGGTTGTCAGTCGTCTTTTGGTTGGCAATTTCCACCACCCACACGACCCCAGGCTGACCACATTGCCAACAATATTCTCCACTTCCTTGCGGGTAAGGAAGTCACGGTGTCACTCCTGTAAGGTTTTCTTTTTTATTTCTTCTTATGGTGATTTGGTGTTGTAAGAAGAAGAAACAGGAGGAGGAGAGGAGGAGAGAAGGAGGAGGAGAAGAAAATTATGTTTAGCTACCTATATCTTTCCCTCTCCTCCTTCCTCCCCTTCCTTTCTCTTTCTCTCCCTCCTCTCTCCTTCGCAACCTGTCTTTCTCCTTCCCTCTTCTCCCTCTTCCCCTCCCTCCCTCCCCCTCCCTCCCCCTCTACCTCCCCTCACCTCCCCTCCACCCTTCCTCCCTCCCTCCCTCCTCCCTCCCCTTCCCTCCCTCAGCCACGACCACCAGCGAGGCAACGACCCAGAAGCTTCAGGGTTGACATGAAGGACGACGAGTAACCACAAAATGTACTTCAGGTCCGCCATCAGCTGGGTCGTGCGTCACCTCAATACGCCCTGCAAGACAGACAGACAGACACAGACAGACACACACAGACACACACACTCTCTCTCTCTCTCTCTTCTTCTGCAGAGGGTGTACGCAGGGAGGGACCACCACCTGCTGTCGTTGCTGTTGATGGGCTGTTGTTTTTTTTTTTTTTTTTTTGGGAGGTTTGTGGTTCATTGTTTTTTTTTTTTGGGGGGGGAGGTTGTGGTTTCATTGTGTTATTATTGTTGTTGTTATCATCATTATTATTACTATTATTATTAGTATAGTAGTAGGAGTTGTAGTAGCAGCAGTAGTAGTATCAATATTGTCATTATTGTTATCATTATTATTGTTATTATATCATCACATCATCATTATCATTATCATTATTATTATATTATTATTATTATTATTATTATTATTATTATCATTACTATTATCATTTCTATCATTATTATTGTTATCATTATTATTGTTATTATCATCATTATTGTTATAATTATCATATTATCGTTATTATTGTTGTTATTACTACTACTACTACGATTATTATTATTGTCATTATCATTTTCATTATTATCTTTATTAGTATCATCATCATGATCATTAGTAGTAGATGTAGTAATAATTATATTATTATCATCATCATTATTGTTATCATCATCATTGTCTTATAATCTTCATTATCATTATTATTGACATTATTATCATCATCATTATTAGTAGGAGAAGTAGTAATTGTATCATTATCATTATCATTATCCTATTATTGTTGTTATCATCATTATTATTATTATTTTATTATATCATTATATATTATCATTATTATATTATTATTATTATTATTATTATTATCATTATTTATTATTAATATTATTATTGTTATTATTATTTATTATTATTATTATTATTATATATTATTATTATTATTATTATATTATATTATTATCGTTATTATTATTATTATCATTATCATTATTATTATTATTATTATTATTTGTGCTATTGTTTTTGTTTCATCAGCTGTTTCCGTTTCTTCTTGTTTCTTTCGATTATTTTTTCTGCAATTTGTTTTTGTTTTTTTATTTTTTTTTTTTTTGTCTTTTTAATGAATATTTTTTCTTTGTATTTTCTTTTGTATTTCTACTTATCATTTTTTTCTCTTTGTTGGTCATCTTTTGATTTTCTTATTATGATAATTTGTTATTGTTATTATTCTTTTTTGACTTCTCTGTCTCTTATTTTTTATTCGTCTGTTTTTGCGTATTTTTCGCTCACGTCTTTTTCTTTTCTTTTTTTTCATATTTTTTTCATTTTTCATATTCCTTTTTTGTGTTTTTTATTGTTATTTTCAATAACCCCCCCTCCTCCCTCCCCTTTTCAATAACACCATCCTCCCCTCCCTCCCCCCCTTTTCAATAACCCCCTCCTCCCTCCCCTATTCAACAACCCCCATCCTCCACTCCCCCCCTCTTCAATAACCCCCCCCCCCTCCTCATGATCAGAGAGACACCAACAATCACCTCATTACAAGATGATGACGCGAGCGTGTGGTGCCCCCTCCTCGCCTTGATCACCGACTGCGCTTCTCACGTGGTGTTCTCCGGTTTTATGACGCGCTGTTGATTGCCTACTGGTGTTACTCTCGTATATATATGTATGTATATATATATATATATATATATATACTATATATATATATATATATATATATATATATATATATATATATATATATATATGTATATATATATATATATATATATATATATATATATATTATATATATATATATATTATATATATATATATATATATATATAATATATATATATATATATATATATATATATATATATAATATATATATATATATATATATATATATATATATATATATATATATATATATATATATATATATATATATATATATATATATATATATATATATATATATATATATATATATATATATATATGTGTATGTGTGTGTGTGTGTGTGTGTGTGTGGTGTGTGTGTGTGTGTGTGTGGTGTGTGTGTGTGTGTGTGTGTAGCTGGGTTTGTTGGTTTGTATACTATTTTTTCGGGGGGGGGTAGTTCAGGGGGGGGTGAATATGAGTTAGTTTGGGTTTTCATTTATATTTTTTATTAGTATGATTTTTTTTTTCTTAGCTTTCCATGTCAGTTTTCCTTTTTCTTTTTTTTTTTCTTTTTGTCACTTTTTTTTTTATATTTAGCTTACTCTTTATGCCTTTTGATGATATTTACTATGTATTTAGTATTTTATTTATTTATTTTATAAATATTCTATTGTTAGAATTTGCAGTTTTTGTATAACATTTCTTCCCCAAATTCATATACTATTTTCCTTCTTATCTGCTTCCTTATCTTTATTGTCTTATCTTTATTCGCATCCTCTCCTTACACTTATTTTCGCTTTTTAAAAATTTTCCTTATCTCTATCTCCCTCATTTTCTTCCATCTATTTTCTTTTTTTTTATTTATTCCTCTTCTAATACCCCGTATTATTATTTCTTATCAATTCCTTCCTTTTCTCTCCTTCCACCATCTTATTTTCATCTTTTTTTTTCCTCTTTATCTCCTGTTTTGCCTCCTTCTCTCCCTCTCTCTCCCTCACTCCCCCCCCACCCCCTTCCCCCTACCCCCTTAGCGACAGTTGGCAAGTGTGGGATTTACAAACATTTAATTATTTAGTTTCAAATCGCTTGTCAAATTATTACAGAGAATCATTTTGGGTTTGACCCGCGACCCCCTTTACTCACCTCCCCCCCCTCCACCCCTCCCCCAGTCGTCCTCGTCCCCCCCCATCACCCCTCTCTTACTCCCCTTCCCCCCCTCCCCCCCGGTCGTCCTCGACCCCGCCTTCCACCCCCCCTCGTGGAACCCCCTCCTCGGACCCCCTCCCCCCTCTCTTTTCCTCCCCCACCACAGCCTCTATCCTTCCACCACTTTAGGACCCCCCCCCCTTCCTCTTTTTTCCTCCCTCCCCTCCTCCTTCCTTCATCACCCCTCTTTCTTATCCTCTTTCTTGGTCTTTCACTTATCTCCTCTTTTTTTCTCACCCCTTCTTTCTTATTCTCTCCCCTCTCCTCCCTCTTTTTTTCGTCCTTCCCCATCCCCCCCACTTTCTTCCTTTCACTCCCCCCTCTCCATCTCCCCACCCCTTCTTCTTCTTACTCTCCTCCTCTATGTCCATCCCTCACCCCACTTACTTTTACTCTTCCCTTACCCCCTTCTTTCTTACCCCCCTCCGTTCCTCCCTCCCCACTTCCCCACTTACTCTACTCTTCCCCTGCCCCTTCTTTCTTACTCTCCCCTCCATCATCCCCCCTCCCCCTCCCTCCCCCACCCCACCTTCTACTTTACTCCCTACCCCTTCTTTCTTACCCCCCTCCATCCCATCCCCTCCCTCCCCACCCCCCACTTTTGCAACTCTCCCCCTTGCTCTTTCTTACTCTTCCCCTATCCCCTTCTTTCTTAACCCCGCCTCTCCTCCATCCTCCCTCCACCCCCTCCCCCCACCCCCACTTTGCAACTCTCAACAGGTGTTAGTTGCAACCGCGACTGGCAAACCACAAAACCGCATTTCGTGTTGGGGGGTTGCCAGAGATAGAAAGGCAGA
>NW_020868497.1:788116-793116 GCF_003789085.1 Penaeus vannamei | reverse complement strand
CCCTGTTTCGGAAGGGCGTGGGTATGTCTCTGCGTCTGCGTGGCGTGTCTCCGTTCGTTCGTCTTCTCTTTTCTATCTATCTATCTACGATACATACATATCTATACTCTATATATCTATATATCTACCTACACCTACCTACTACTATCTCTATCCATCTCTATATAATTATCTATCTATGTTTATCTATCTATCTAATCTATCTATTCTATCTATTCTATCTTCTATTCTATCTAGTCTATCTATCTACCTACCCTACCTACCTACCTACCTACCTACCTAACTAACCTACCTATCTATCGCGTATATATCTATATATATCTACCTACCTCCTACCTACCCTACCTATATCCATCTCTATATATATCTATTCCTATTTATCTATCTATCTTATCTCATCTATCTATCATCTATCTATCGTATCTGATCTATCTATCTTATCTAATCTACCTACCTCCTACCTACCTACCTATCCATTTCTATTATATCTAGTATATCTAGTCTATCTACCTACGCCTACCTACCCTACCTATCTATCTATCTATCTGTATTGTCTTTTATTTCTTCTCCTTTCTTTTCTTCATTCGTTCCTTCTTTTTCTTCTCATCCATTCCTCCCTCCCTCTCTTTTCTTTGCATTCTCTCCTCTCCCTCCCTATATTTATTGATTAATTTATTATTATTATCCTATTATTATTATTATTATTGATATTATCATTATTATTATTAATTATTATTATTTATTATTATATTATTATTATTATTATGATCATATTATTATTCATTGATTATTATTATTATCATCATTCATCATTCATTTTCATCAATTATCATCATCATTCATCATTATCCCATCATCATCATCATTATCATTCATCATTATCATCTATCATTCATGCAATTATTATTATCATTATCGGATTATCATTATCATCATCATCATCATTCATCATCATTCATCATCCATCATCATTCATATCATTATCATTGCATTCATTATATTATATATTATCATTGTTGATCATTCATCCTCATCTTCTTCCCCCCCAACGACGCGGCACCCCGGCCCTCCTCCAGTGGGCCCAGGTCCGAGTGACACGGGGCCTTCATCACCTTCTTCTCCCTTCCCCCAGTGTCCAGTTTGAAGTTTTATAGACTAGAATCCATAACCCGACAAATGGCTCGCTTTGATACACACGACCTAAGCTAGTACGGACCCTGACATCTTCGTTCATGGAAAAAATAAATGTATATATTTTGAAGGAAAAGTCTCAATTGAATCTTTCTTTCTTTCCTTCTTTCTTTCTTCTCTCTCTCTCTCCCTCTCTTTCTCTACCTCTCTCTTTCTTACCTCTCTCCCTTTCTCTTTTTACCTGCTCTCTCTTTTTCTCTCTTTTTACCGCTCTCCCTTTCTCTCTCTTTTCTCTTCCTTTTTCCTTCCACCTATTTCCCTCGTCTCTCATTTTCCCTCTTTCCCTCTTTCTCCTACTTCTCTCTGCCTTTCTTCTCTTCCCTCTCTCCCTTTTCCTCTCTCCTTCTCTCTTTCTCTCTTTCCCTCTTTCTCTCTCCTCTCCTTCTTATCTATTTCCCTCTCTTAATTCTATTTCCCTCTCTCCTTATCTATTTCCTGCTCTGCCCTCTTCTGTATTAGTTTACCTCTCTCCCTTTCTCTTATACTTTCCCTCTCTTCCCCTTCTCTTTTTTCCCTCTCTCTCTTCTCGTTTCCCTCTTTCTCTCTCTCTCTTTATCTATTTCCCTCTCTCCCTTTATCTATTTCCCTCTCTCCCTTTCTCTCTTTACCTCTCTCCCTTTCTCTCCTTCCCTCTCTCCCTCGCCTCTCTCTCTCTCTCTCTCTCTCTTCTCTCTCTCTCTCTCTCTCTCTTCCTCTCTCTCTCTCTCTCTCTCTCTCTCTCTCTCTCTCGCTCTCTCTCTCTCTCTCTCTCTCTCTTCCCCCCCTCTCCAGTCCAAACAATTACATGATAGGTTGGGTGGGGGATAAGGGGGAGGGAGAGGAGAGGGAGGGGTGGGAAGGGGGAGGGGGAGACAGGGAGGGACGCAGTAGATAAGGCTCAATAAAGGAAGCAAAGCCGTCTGAATTTCGACCAAGCAGACACCGCAGCTCTGTCGCAGTCTGTTTTTTTCAGGCCAACATCCCTTAGGGTCCAGCACGGCGCGAGCGTCCGGCAATCAAACCGACCAAGGCGTCGTGGGAGCACTGTTTTGCCCCGAGCGCTTCCAGTCTTCTCTCCCTCACCCCCCATGCCCCCCCCCGCCCCTCCTACCACCATCAGACAAGCACGGAAGGATGTGGACGATGTTGCTGCTTTCAAAGCTCTGGAAGGTTTCCAGGAATGCTTGCTTGCTTGCCTGCTTGCCGGAGCGTCTGGGACCCGGCCTCTCAAGCGCCAGGCGCCGTGAGAGGGTGAGAGGGAGGAGAGGAGGAGGGAGGAGGGGGAGGGAGGAGAGAGGAGGAGGGGGAGGAGAGGAGAGGGGGAGGGATGGGAGAGACGGAGACGGAGGGTGGGACAGAGAGGAGGGAGTAATGGATAAGGACAGAGAGAAGAGGAAGGAAAGAAGGAGGAAGAAAGGAAGAGAGGAGGGTGGAAGGAAAAGGAGGACACAAGGGAGGAAGGAGGAAGGAGGGAGGAAAGAGGAGGAAGGAGGGGAGATGAAAGAAGATGGGAGAAGGAAGTAGGAGGAAAGGAAGGACATAAGGGGAGGGAAATGAGAGAGGGAGGGTGGAGGGAAGGAAAGAAGTAAGGAGGAAGAAGGGAAGGACATAGGGGAGGGAGAGGGAGGGGCTGAGAGCGCCTGCCTCAAGCACGAGCCAAAGCGAGCGTGGAGGGCGACCCGACCGCAGAGACCCACGACTCGGCGTCAACACCAGCCGCAGCCCGGCCTCTCCCCCTTCTTCTCCTCTCTTTCTCTTTTTGACTTTCTTTTCTTTTATCTTCTTTTATTTTCTTCTTCTATTATTCTATTTCACTATCTCTTTTTCTTTTTCTTTTATTTTATTTCACTATCTCTTTCTTTTTATTTTATTTTATTTCACTATCTCTTTTTCTTTTTCTTTCTATTTTTTTTTTATTTTTTTTTTATTTCACTATCTCTTTTTCTTTTTTTATTAATTTTCCTTTTATGTTATCATATCTAATTGTCTCTTTTTCTCATTTTCTCTCATCTTCTTCAACTCCTTCCTTTCTTCTTCTTCTTCTACCTTTCCTATTACTCCTACTTTTGCTACTACTACTACTACTATTACTACTGCTAATATTACTACTGCTACAACTAATATTACTATTATTACTAATCTTACTACTACTATTACTAGTATTACTACTACTAATAGTATTCCTACTATCAATACTACTGCTACTACTATTATTATTATTACTACTACTAGTATTACTACTACTGTTAGTAATGATATTGCTACCACTACTAGTGGTAGCAATTACTACTACTACTACAACTAGTATTCCTACTATTAGTTTATACTGCTACTAATAGTAGTAGTAGTAGTATTACAACAACTACTTGTATTACTACTACTTCTAGTATTACTACTACTACTATTACCACTACTAGTATTACTATTACTATTACTGCTACTGCTGTTGCTGCTCTTCTCTCCGCTTCTCCGTTCCTCTTATTCATACTCCCTATTCCCTTTTCCCTTCCCTTCTTTTCCTCTTATGTTATTGCACATACACACAACCATATACCACATAAACACAATGACACCTATAACACAAACACACAATAACACGCACCTACACACACACACGCCCCTACCGCACACACAACACCGCACACCCCCCCCCCCACACACGCACATGCACCTCCCACAACATATCCCTACCCCCCCCCCCCCCCGGTCAACCCCAGGGCCTCCATTTCCTTTCTGCAACGTCAGCTTCCCGTGGACGTCACCACCGGCCTCCTCGTGGCGTCACGCGGCCAGACGGAATGGCGTCACCCCCCCCCCCCACCTACCCACCCGAAAAAGCCCCACCCCCTCAACGTGTCACTTTAGGTTATCTCCGGTGCCGCGCATGATGCTGGAATTATCAGAGATTTATTTATTTTCTTCAAAATATGTGTTCTTTAGCGAATTAATTTCAGGTTTCTAGCGTGTGTGTTTTTCTTCTTTTTTATAGATTTCTCATTACTGCTTCGTGTTAAGTCGAGGATTCCCCGAAAAAGAAAGTTAACTCGGGATGGAAAGAAAAGGGAAAGATGGTGTGGGAGTGGAGGAAGAGGTTGAAATTCCTTCTCTCTTCTCTCTCTCATCTTCTCTCTCACTCTCTCTCTCTCTCCTCTCTTCTCTCTCTCTCCTCTCTCTCTCTTCTCTCTCGTCTCTCTCTCTCTTTCTCTCTCTCTCTCTTTCCTCTCTCTCTCTCCTCTCTCTTTCTCCTCCCTCTCCTTTCTCTCTCTCTCCTTTCTCTCCTCTCTCTCTCTTTCTCTTCTCTCTCTCCTCTCTCGTCTTCTCGTTCTCTCTCTCTCTCTCTCTCTCTCTCTCTCTCTCTCTCTCTCTCTCTATCTCTCTCTCTCTCTCCTCTTTTCCTCTCTCCTCTCGCTCTGGTTCTCCTCTCTCTCCTCTTTCCTCTCCTCTCCTTCTCTCTCTCTTTCTTCTCTCTCTACTCCATTTCTCTCTCCTCATCTCTCTTTCTCTCATCTCTCTCGCTTTCTCAATCTTTCTCCTCCTCTCTCTTCTCTCTTTCCTCTCTTCATCTCTACTCTCTTCTCTCTCTCTCTCTCTTTCTCTCTCTCTCTCTCTCTTCTCTCTCTCCCTCTCTCTCATCTTTCTCTCCTCCATCTCTCTCTCTCTTTCTCTCTCTCGCCTCTCTCTCTTTCTTTCTCTCCTCTCTTTCTCTCTCTCATCTTCTCTCTTTCTCTCTCTCTCTTTCTCTCTCTCGACTCTTTCTCTCTCTCTCTTTCTCCCCCTTCTCTCTACTCTCTCTCTCTCTCCTCCTCTCCCTCCTTCCTTCTCTCTCTCAC
>NW_020868497.1:778803-780052 GCF_003789085.1 Penaeus vannamei | reverse complement strand
GTGGGGTAGGGAGAGGGAGAGAGGGGAGAGGGAGAGAGGAGAGGGAGAGGGAGAGGGAGAGGGAGAGGGAGAGGAGAGGGAGAGGGAGACATATAAAATAAATAGAGTGAGTTATAGGATTTTGTAATATTACATTCCACTGATAATGAGTTTTCAATTATTAAATGTATTGATTTTCATAAAGATTGACCTCAATCCTTGAATTACACTGATTAATAGAATTAATAGTGTCACTTTGAAATACGTTCATAAGTTATTTAAGCTATACTTAAATTATTATTGAAAAGAAAACATTAATCAATCTGATATAATTAGTCTTGATAATGTAAAGCATTTAATGAATGTTGTGGAATAAGGGGCCACAACACACACACACACATACACGCAGGGAGAGGAGAGGGAGAGGAGAGGGAGAGGGAGAGGGAGAGGGAGAGAGAGGGAGAGGGAGAGGGAGAGGGAGAGAGGAGAGAGAGGGAGAGGGAGAGGGAGAGGGAGAGGGGAGGGAGAGGGAGAGGGAGAGGGGAGAGGGAGAGGGAGAGGGAGAGGGAGAGGGAGAGGGAGAGGGAGAGGGAGAGGGAGAGGAGAGGGAAGGGAGAGGGAGAGGGAGAGAGGGAGAGGGAGAGGGAGAGGGAGAGGGAGAGGGGAAAGGAGAGGGAGACATATAAATAAATAGAGTGAGTTATAGGAGCCCGTGCGAGAGTTAAACAATGAGTAAGGCAGACAACTAGGACGTCTTGTTTCATCTATTGAAGAGTGAAGACGGAGTGAGAAACAGCAGAGCTCTAATTGGCCGTTGGTGATGAAGGAGGAAGTGTTGCGGTTGCATAACTCCTGCGGAAGGGTCCGACAACGCGTTACTGGAATGTCTAGTTTACCAGGAAGAGATGAATATATGGGTAAGACAATGGGCATAAATACTTACATGCATACATATATCCGCATCATAGGAACAACAGATCAAGCATTGAATCGCCATGGACAGGCAGGCTATTGTAAGAGCCGGTTCTGTATTCAAAGATAAGAATACGGCAATTGTGTTATAAAGAATTTACGATCAATGCATCTTACCAACAGTCACAACAGTCACGTATTTTCTTTTATACACATTTATATACCCGGTTTCCTTGACAAGATCTGAATTTTATTTGTATATTCATCTGTAAAGTTATTCATTGAATCAACTTCACTGATTGATTAGTTTTGATTAGTTCTAAGCATGGTTCTAATTATAGTTTCATATTTCTAATTA
>NW_020868497.1:728803-751303 GCF_003789085.1 Penaeus vannamei | reverse complement strand
ATATTTATATATATAGATATCTATATATATTGTTTATGATATATATATATATATATAGTTATGTATATATAAATATATGGTATATAATATATAAATGCATACATGTGTTATGTTATAATAGTATATTATCATATTACTATATATAATGTAACTATATAGTACTTAATAAATATATGTAGTATATATATAGTATATATATATAAATATATATAACTAATATATATATATATATAATAGTAATATACAACACACACGACACAACAGCGGCACTAGTGTAAAATGATATACGTGTATGGTATATATATGTGTATGTGCACACACACAACACATACACACACAACCACACATATAAATATTATACGTGTATGTATATGATATGGCTGTATGTGGCACTCACACACACACACCACACACACACACACACACACACAACACTCATCACCACACCACACACACCACACACAACTACACACAACACACACAGTATTAAAGATGTATACGTGTATTTATGATAGTGTTATGTGCACACACATCACACACGATACACACACACGACAAACACAATATATAACACACCTTGTGACACAAGTGTCGTGAGTAAAGAGGACGGTAAAGTGTCTGGTTGGAATGGGGCGACGGAGGGAACGAAGCGGCCGGCTGTCATGTAAATCACCCGGGTAAACCAGCCCCAGGGTGACGCTGGTGGCGGCGTGGGCTTTGCAGTGTTATCCATAGCAGTGGAACGGACAGTGTTTTTACCCTTCCAGTGTCGAATGTCTCAAGATCATTACGTAATCTTGGAAATGAATTATCCCCATTCTTGAAACAGTGGTGAATTGTGCAATCATTTCCCTCATCACTCCAGCGAACTTCACAATGTCACGACAAAGACGATATGAATGAACTAACAAAGAGACGGAAAATATAAAGAAGACAAGAAAGGCAGATTAAAGGGAATGAGGAAGAAGAACAAGTGGGGAGGGCGGGAAGACATGTCTCAGTGCTCGGGTCCCGCGAATAAGGAAGCGATAGCTCTCCTGCGCTCCGGCCGTGTGACGGCGAGTGAGGACTAACATAAGTAAAAAATGGGCGCACGGTGAGAGAGATAAAAAGACAGACGGACAGCGGAAGAAGAAAACATGAATAGACAAAGGCCAGGGGTGCGACAGAGACGAATGGAAGAAGACGAGAAGAGAGACACGAACCAAAAGAAGAGAAAAAGTTATTTAACAAAAGAGGTAGACCAAAAGCATAAAATGCGACAGTTGACAGCAGATGATAAACAAAGAAAGACCAAACTGATGAAATAACAAGAATATAGAAAAAAAGGACATATAATCCAAACTACGTATTAAAAATACAAAAAAAGGCGATAAAACAGTAAAAAGGAGAGAGCAAAAGCACAATAAGAGACAGCATCCGGATGTGACTCCTTTAGTTCTGAGTTCCGGCAAACAAGCATTTATTGAAAGGAAAAGTTTCAACCCAGAAAATAACACGACGAAAAGTTATCGATGTCCACTGAGGATGACACTATCTCAATGTCGTATTTTTCGTTGTTTGAAATTTGCTACTTATTTTTCTTTGCTATATTTTTACTTAAAGTGATGGGGTTGATGATATTAATAACTGTTTTGTTGTAATTATCATTTATATCTTTACTGTATCTGTTATTCTTGTTCTTAATCGTATCTCTCACATTATCATGTTGTTATCTTAATGTTTGTTATTTGTTTTTGTCATTGCTATACATTAATATGATCATCATTATCGCCATTATTGTGGTGCATTATCATTATTTGTTGTTTGTTATATTACTATTACTACTACTACTGATATCATTCCAAATTCTTTATTCTATTTATTTTTTTTATTATCTTCTAATCATGATTTTGATTTCATAATAGCCTTTATCAATATCATCTTTACTATTAGCGTTACCATTAGTATTGTACATATTTTTCATCATATCAATGATGTTATCATTTTTCATGATTTCTTAACTATTATCATCAATATTATTATCATCTTCATGTTATCATCATTTCCATCACCACAACTATTTTACTCGTTGTTATCATTTGTTATTATTAGTGCTGATTATATTGCTTAGTTCAATCCATATTATTCATATATCCCCGTTTATTTTTATTATTATAGGATTATTATTATTAATCCCATTGATTGATTATTATTACTGCGATCATTACATTTTTACTGATTACTATATTACTGTTTGATTTTGCTCGTCATTCCTGTACTCATACTATTAGCATCATTCATCATGTTATTTATTAATATCACTGCCATGACAATTATCTTATCACCATCGCTATCATCCTTTCATAATCATCACGTTTATTACCATCATTATTTTGCCTTTCCTCCTTTTGTTATCACACCTTTCTCTTTCTTTTTCTAACCTTGCAGTTTCCACTTTTTCAAAATAGTCTCTGGCGATTCCGTATCCCTATTAGATTTTCCTCTTTACCTCTGCCTAACATTGATATTTTTATTACATTTTCTGTCCCAGTTTCTCTCCAAAGTAAGCCTTTCAGCCGTGCCTATCAGCCCAGAATTACAGAAGAAAAGTACCATGAAAGAAACCGTAAAGCAAGGTTGGAAAAAGTCACTCTTATTTTCGAAGTTCAACGTTGCTCACGTGTGTGCCGGAGCGTATACATCAGCCCTAATAGCACGCGGCACCGGAGGGAGCGGCGAGAGTGGCGGGGAAATATTGCGTCGATTTCTGCGCTACACTCTGGCCAGCTTGCTTGGTGTCGAGTTTTTCTTGCCCGCTCTCGTCCTCTTCTGGCGTCGTGGCCCCTCTTCTTGCTCAGGTCTCTCTCCGTCCCCATACCCGTTCGGCTGGGTTCAGCAAGGGTTCCATGGCCTGTCCCACTCTTCGGCTCTCGGCTCTGCTCTCTCTGTCTCTGCCTTCCTTTATTTCTGGCTCTCGTCTCCGGTATCTTTTTGCGGTCTTGTTCCTGAGGCTCCCTCTGCCTGGCTTCAGGGCCAGCCTTTGTCTCTATGCTGCTGGAGTCTCTTCCGGCCTTTCGCCTCTCCCTCTCTCTCACCTCTTCTCCTGGTCGCAGCGCTCTCTCGTACCTCCAGTACTCTTTCTTTCTATAGCTCCTCTCTTTTCTGGCTCCCCTCCCGCTGCTGGTCACACACATAACAGGTTTGCCGCGTGTGCCGGTATGTGTGGCCTTGTGTGTGCCTTGCAGCTGCCATGTGCCTGTACACGGATGTTTCTCCTCTAGATTTGTCACTCTCAAGTCAAAGGCGTGAACTCGGAAAGTTGTGCTCCGTCCGCGGAGACTTTACGGTCAAGGGAACAAGGCCCAAGGGACGAACTAACGACCCTGTCACTGGGAACTAGACCAAGTGAAATATGACGGTATGCGAAAGGGCTTGAAAGAAAGTATTGCCAAAACGAATAGCGTTAACAGACACGGCCTCGCTCAATACGAATTTGCGGAAGGGCGGAACGCCAAAACGTCTGGTTGCCTGGAATGCAGAGCGTAGCAACCACACACTAGACACAGCAAACATAACCATAGACACACACACACAGCGCAAACACATACCATGATCCCTCGTTGAAACCGACAGGGTGAAAGTCTTCTCAGCTATAGATAATCCCTTGTCTAGGTGAAAAAGTAGAAAGCAAAATGTAAGACGGATCAATTCGGATAGGCTTATCAAGATAATCGAATACACAAGCCAAATACAGGTAACATAAGGAAAAAATGCATTACTAGTTCAAATGGTTTTTTTTTTCTCGAATCAAGTCCGTCAAAGAGAGTCAGCACGCGTTCTAACTTTTATTTGGTTTCTTGATTTACTTTGTGTGCTACATATATACGGCGGGTAGTCGACCACGAAGACGGTGAGAGTCGGCGTAAGCGCAGCAGAGCGGTATGGACTCACCCGGCGGTGTGTTAGTCAAGCAAATAGAGTGTGAAGTGCGAAGCCCGGGCGAATCCATTACAGGGCCCAGACACACAAGAAAGCATAACAAAGCAGCAGCATGGCCTTTTGTAAAACCTTAGAGTTATGTGCTTGGGTTAAATAAATATAATAGTAATAAATAGAATGAGCTTATGTATCCTATCATCTATGGTAAAAGAAAGCCAAAGCAAAAAGGAGTAAAAAGGTTTCTTTTGGCTCAAAATTGAGGCCGTCTATTCAAACACAAACATGTGTTAATGAGTCCATTCAGAAAATTGTAATCAACTACAAATGAATGGAAAACATATAATATGGGGAATATCTGATATAGTGATAAAAGCCAAAAAGACGCAAAACTCGCGAATGATAAGAGAAACACAGAGACAAGCCAAACAGACAACATCTCGCCTCTAACAGGAGCCACAGAGGGAGAGCGAGAGGACGCTCTATCCCCGAGGTCTATATACACAGACATACTATTCGAATAGCACATGTACATGCAATATGAATATATATAAGCATCCACATACATATCTATACATACATACGTAAAAGAGTACCGCAAAGACGTCAAGTCATAATAGATAGATAGTATAGGGTTATATTATATATGTGAAAGTATATATATAATATATATAGATATATTATATATATATATGTATGTTAGTGTATGTGTGGTTTGTGTGTCGTGTGTTGTGCTGATGTGTGTACGTGTGTGTGTGTGTGTGTGTGCTGTGGTGGTGTGTGTGTGCTGTGTGTGTGCTGTGTGGTGTGTGTGATGTGTGTATGTGTTGAACGCGGGGTATGTGTGTGTGGTGTATGTGTGTGTTGTGTGTGTGTGGTTGGTGTGTGTGTGTGTGTGGGTGGTGTGTGTGTTGTGTGTGTCGGGTATGTGGGTGTGGTGTATGATGTGTGTGTGTAGTGTGTACTATGTTGTGTGTATGGTGTGTGTATGTGCATAGTAATGCATGAAATAGCTATAATATATATATAATATAGTACTATATAATATATATATACTTATAGATATATATGTGTGTGTGTGTGTGTGTGTATGTCGTGTGTTATGTGGGTGTGGTTGTGTATGTGTGTGTCGTGTGTCAATAACGTTCTTGTTATTTTCTTTGACAAAGAACAGAGGCATTTTCTATAGACATTATAGGTGCCTTGAGGATAGTCAAAACACTTTTCAGGAAGTTGTGAATTCAAGGAGATTTCTTGTAGGCATCTGCCGAAATCTTCCGCATTTCTCTGAATTCCTTGTGGTGTGTGGAAGACGGCAGGAGCCAGGAGACGCCTCTTTCTGCTGGGTAGTGAATAAGTTGTGTGATACTTTGAAAAATAAGAGGAAGGAAATAAGGAAACAGAAAGAGAGGAGAGAGAGATGACTGGCACTGGCCCGGGTGTGTTGGAGACTAGCCACTGGTCGAGCCTCCTGCGCGAAGATGGATGCAGACGTGATGCGGAGATCTGAAGGATGAGCAGTTGGCAGAGATGAGAGTGAGTCTGGGCGGGGGCAGGTCGCTCGGGTCGCTGGGGAGGAGAGAATGAGCATGGAGACGGAGGCTGCCTCGGCGATGTCGAGAGTGGAATCATCAACTATCTGTCGCGGAACGAGCGATAGGCCTCGGTAATTCTTCAAGCTTCTCTTCGGCCGTGCTGGCCAGATCGACGTTTTAGTCTGCAAGCCTCCGTTATGTTCGCCGAACTGGCGGACTAAGGATCATGCGTCCGGAGAAGATCGTACGAACGCCGGGGCTGCGAGCCGAGCCCGACCGCAGCTAGTGGACGGACACACGGATGCGCGTCGTGGTGTCATCGGAGAGACTGGTCATGAGGGAGGGAGAGAGACGGAGACTGAGAAGAGAGAGAGAGAAAAAGGAGAGACGATGGAAAAACTAGAAAAGAAAGGGGGAAGGAGAACAAAATAAAGATAAAGATTAGAAAGGAGAGAGAAAGGGCACAAATAGAAAGACGGAGAAGATGGAGGTTGTGGATGAGGAGGAGGGATGCGCGGAGGTCACTTGCACAGCTACAGTCTCCCCGCCCGCCGGTAAGTCTAACGCACTAGCCGTATCCTCTGGGAGGGCGCCTTCCCTTTAGACGCTGTACTAGGTCGTGGGGACCCTACGACTCAGTCCTGCTGACCACGTGGATATGATGACGATTCCCGTTCATGCTGCTCAGGTCACACACCCCCCCGGCACTACCTCGCACTCTGACTGGTGATCTACGACTCCACCGAGCCTTGTCACCGCGCTGAAACCTTTTCACACTAATAAGAGTCGTTACGTCCTGCACTCAATGAGTAGGTGTCACTTGCTTTACAGCTCGATAAGTATGTCAGCCAGAGGATCTTATACCTCTGTCTCCCTGCCCGTCGTGGTCGTCCCTATCAGGTGTGGCCCGGGTCATCAGCTATCCCGCAGACTCTCATGATCTCCCCGTCGTTCAGGTCAGGTGAGCATAGCACTCGCGCGCGGTCCATGCGATGCCCGCTCTATCTTCGCGTTGTCTATAATTGTCTGGTTCACAATGTGGTTCTGCTCAAATCTGCTTTTATCTCCTTACTTCTCGCTCCTCTACTGCACCTCTTTCCTACTTGTTTGACCTTACATCCATTTGCGGTTTCTCTCTACTCATCTCAGTGCAGCATCACC
This sequence comes from Penaeus vannamei, assembly GCF_003789085.1. NCBI lineage: Eukaryota > Metazoa > Arthropoda > Malacostraca > Decapoda > Penaeidae > Penaeus > Penaeus vannamei. The sequence goes on along the minus strand of NW_020868497.1, from coordinate 744,689 downwards.
ACTGTGGGGTGGGTGGGGGGCGGCTACATGCGGATTGGTGTCGTCTGTTGGAGAGAGGGTGGGTTCATGCTAGTGGGTTGTTTCCTTGGCTTCTGCATCGCATCTCACCGTCTCTGGTCATCTCCTACTAACACTATCGACTTGGGGAGGGGTGCTATTGCTCGTCCTTTCCTTTCTCTGTCATACTGGACAATGTATGTTGTTCTTCTCGCGTGTATGTGGTCGTTGCCACGGGTGCGGCGCGGTTGAGAAGCACCTCGATGCCTCACTGCTTATTGTCCGAGCTCAAATCGTCGTCGCCTACCCTTCTATGCTCGCTATGCTAGGTTGCCTATTCTTGTCGGATGGCGGTGGCCGTGGACACGAGCAGGCGCTGCCGCGTTTCGTACCCGCTGCCTGTGAGAGCAGACCTGCTCGTCATTCCGATCTACTTGCTTTACGTCTGAATTGTATGACCCTGTAATACTCGTCCTTGCATATCCAGGATGACATCCTCCGTTCCTGCCTACCGACCATTCTCTCAACACCCTGCATTGATATTACAGGCTTCCTCAGACTCGATCTTATTCTCTAACGCCCATTGGCCTCATACTTCCACCTAGAATGAGTCCCGCACGAACAGTTGCCTGTCGCTTCGGTTGCCGCAGCGGCGTGCCGGGTCTTCAGCGCAGGAGTGACATGTTGTGACATTCATCTCTCTCCAGCCGTAGTGCATCCGGCTCTAGCAATCAAATGGCTCCCACCCCGGTCGTCACCGATTCAACCCCCATCCCACACTAGCTATCCGCATCTAGTTGGTAAGCACTACTCCCACGCCCGGTACTCCGTATCTGCTGGTGGTGTGGAGCGAGAGGAGAAGGAACGGAGTCGAGAACCGCTACAGATGCCATGTCGACGGCGAGATGACTGAGTAGAGAGAGAACGTCAATCCGAGAGACGAGGGTGCTACGTGACGACGACGAGGAGTGTCCTGGAGCGACGAGAGAGAAATGAGAACAGTAGGAGAAGTTCGGGAGAGGAAAGAGGATTGTGAGAGTTGACGAAGGATTGATCTTCCAGCGAGTAGTAGTCAGAGCGGCGCTTGGGGAAAAGAAGTGAACCCAGTGCAGGGGGGATGAGACGCTGGCCAGTGTGGCGGCCTCTGAGGGCGAGACGATGGGTGAGGGCGAGACCGGAGCTGGCGCTCCGGAGCTTGTAGCACGAGAATGCGGAGGAGGACAGTCCGGAAGGGGAGGCCGGGATAGCCGCGCCGACCTAGGCAGGTCGTCATCCGGTACGACGAGGGGCTCCCCTCACGCATCTTGGAGCCCAGGACCTGCCGCCCGCGTGACAATGCAAGAGCAGAAGTATGAATCATTGAATGGCTGCGGGGCATCGGAGCCGAAGAGAACGAGAGAAGGAACGAGAGATCGACGAGACAGGAGACGAGACGAGAGGAATGACGAGAGAAGAAGAAGAGTAGGAGAGAAAGATCGGAGAGAGAGAGAGGAGAGAAGAGCAGAAAGAGGAGAGAGAAGAAAGATGAGAGATGGAGAGTAGACGACGAGAGGACGCACGGCGACGACCGAGACTGAGAGAGGAAGAGAGAAAACATAAGGATCAAGACTACGAGAGAGAAAAGATTGTGGTCGCGAAACAAACACAATATGAAAGGAATAGAAGAGAGAAATGAAAGAGAAAGAGGCGGGGAGATGAGAAAATTAGAGTAGAAAGACAAAGAAGCGAGGAGAAAAAGGGAAAAAATGGAATGAGTAAAAACTCTAAAGACAAAGAAGAGAAAGAGGAGAGAGAAAATTACGAGCGAGGCAACAGATAAACGAGTGTGACGACAACCCCTCTCCCCGCGGCCCGGACGCTCCCCAGAGCCCTCCCTATTACAGAGTCGCATCCACACCATATTCCGAGAGCCAACCGGGTCCACTTCAGTAGACCCCTGCAAGTCCAATCTGGGCGATTCGGCTACCTGAACGTCCTGCGCGAGGGCGCTGGCCAGACCAGCCTGAGGGCGTATCCGAGAGTTCGGGTGGTTCCTTCACCCTGGCTCGGTCTGTTTCCCTCGCTGTTACGGAGGAATGGTAAACTCTGTATTGATTTGTACGTTCATTATATCGTCTGTTTGCTCTGCGAATGTTATGTGGGCTGTATGTGGAAGTGTTAAAATAGTGTAGTGTGCAAAAGTCACTTATTTCTAAGTGGAAACACGAGGGTTGATGATTTATTTTGCAATTAAATATATTTTTTTAGAGCAGACGATGAGAGAGAAGGAGAGAGAGGAGAGAGAGAGGAGAGACGAGAGAGTTACGAGACGACGAGGAGAGAGGAGAAAGTTGCTTTTCCATTTTACAAAATGCCTTAACAAAGGAACTTGGGAACTCAAGTCCTGTATTAATGACACATCAGTATGTAATATTTTTTTGTTTTGGTCGGCCATGTTACCTGCCTTATTTTCTCTAGATCGAAGCCGTGATTTTGTTGTTGAGGCCAACTAGGCTAAGCCTTTTTATAAATGTCATACAATATATCAAACAGAAATCTAATGCCACTATACAAAGGGCTACTGCAAGCTGTGTACTTCTGCGTTTCTTTCGGTTGGTTTGGCTCCAGTGTCTTCCAACAATGAAATACGTAATATAATATATATATATATATGTTATATAATAATACGTATACTACACATATAATATTACTTATTATATGTCATTATATTACATACATATTAATATATAATATAATACTTATATATATATGTAATATATATTAAGTAATATATTTAATACGTTATATAATATATACTTTGCATATAATATTATAATACACACTACTGATAAATATCATATATATATGTACATAGTAATATATATATATATTATTATGTATATAGATTATATAATATATATATATATATATATATGTATATAAATAATATTATAGTATATTATATACTATATATATACTATATATATATATATAATATTATACTATTTATACTGTACACAATATATATAAAGATATATATAAATTACTAGTGATATTCATATTTATATGTTACACTATGATACCTACTATATCAGATATACTTATAATATATTATATTTGATACTATATTATGCATCCAGAAAAACTCTTATATATCACATTATAAAAGTATATATATACACACACACACCACACCCACACAACACACACATTTTTGAGATAGATAGAGTATATATCATATACACACACAACATATAGATAGATATAGAAACACACGACTTCACACACACACACACCAACACACAACACACCAATATCTACTAGAATAGAGACACACCGAACACACCATAACAACACACAACACAAAGGCGGAAGGTGGAGCCACACACACACACAACACCACACACCTATATCTAATCTATATATTATATCTATAAATAATATATACTAATAACTGCGGTACATATATTAGAATAGAAATCAGATATATCATACTATATACCAGTAGATAGATAGCATAGAATAGACTAGATATAGAAATCAACAGTAGATCAGACAAACGAGGTGGATACGACAGCATAGTTATATACAAGGCACGACACTAAAAGATACGTAGCTATCTATTCCATAGACATTATATATCTTACTCGACATGCGTAAGATAGTGTAATGGTCGCACCCACTGCTCCGTGGGCCCTCTCTCTGGTGGGAAGTGACTATAGCACGTTCATATCCCCGAAGTCAGATTACTGAGGTGCATTATGAAAATACAATAACTTGCCCTTTCCGGATCCCACCTCGATTCTTACAGAGCACACACGTGACCTCTGCCCTGCAGCTTACTAGATCTTGTTCCTACTAAGAGGAGTGTTGGCAACTACGGAGCCACCTTTAGTTCCAGAGACAATGACATCAGTTCGAATCCTGCGCCATCGGGCGAGGTAACGATTTATTTATTCATCGACAGTAACGCGGCTCAGGTGCGATTTATTGCCGAGCAGGCAGCACAGCACACGATGTAATATGATTGTATATTATGATCAAAATAAGTACATATACATTTGTGGCATAGTATATACATACAATACTATACACGTAATCCTATAAATAGTATATATATAGTTATTATATCCTATGGTATTAGTAATATATGTAGTATCATACATATCTTATACATATAATATAGGCGATACACACCAGTACTCTGCACACCAATACAGCACACAAACACAGACTCCTAATCTTTATAAGTACATTGATATTATATACTAATATCATATATTAGAATAAAGTAGATTGAGAGAGATAATAGATATGACTAGGATCATTAGATAGTAGACACACATACACAAACCGAGCGAGTAGAAGAAAAGTGTGGGAATAAATAACATATTAGGCCCACGCCAGTCACGCCCGTCCCCGATCCCCGGCGCGCCCGTCTCCGCCGCACAAGGCACAGAGCCGGCCGGCACAGCGGTCCCGGAGGCGAGCGGGGACGGCGCTGAGGCTTGGGCGGGCTAGGGCCGGGCGCCAGGCCGCTGAGCAGAGCGGGCGGCCCGCTGAGCGCGGCGGTCATCGAGCGGTGCGGGCCTGCAGGCGGGCGGGGACAGCTGAGGCGGGCGGCGCGAGCGACAGGGATAACATTTGCAGGCTTGATGGAGGCCGTCCATTGGGCAGAATGCTTTTGCAATGAGCACTTTGCTGCGGCGATGGAGCTGCTGTTGATGCAATGAAGCTCGTTGCGCTCCGGTGAAAATTCTGAATAGACTGCAAAGCAACGAGTGATGTGAAATCATCCAGTAGCAGCTGGTTATAACTTCGCGCCAGGGCCGCGAGCCGTCTGAATTTTTTTGTTACGTTAAAATAAGGATTCAAATAAAAAGCGAAAAAAGACGAAAATGCACCTTCGTTTAATTTCCGTAAAACGACATCATTTGATTCAATTAGTGAGGGAAATAAATCAAATGATAATTATCAGTGACGCCTACACTCGCATTAAACTTCGCTCATTTCAAAACATTCAGATTCATATTCTGAAAAAATGCATTTTACAGGAACGAAATGAACAAAAACTTTCGCAGTTGCGCATACATCTATCCTTTCAAAACACAAGTTTACATCAAGAGAATAATCAAGATCTCATCGAGTTCGATTTCACATCGCACTAAAAGATGCGGGCGGACGCAGCACACCTCGCGAAATGCTGAATATGTTTTTTTATTATATTCGACGAGTGCAAAAACACGGTCTGTCCACGCCCATTCTCGTTCAACGGACTCAAAAACCCGCAGATCTCCATAGCCTTCGGTCGCACAGAATGCGCCTACGAGCACCTGAGTACTGCCAGTGACAGAAGGAGAAGTTTTGGCAAAGGATTCTTTCGTCACTTACTTCTCGCGCACTGTTACACGCCTCGGGGCATCTTTATAAACATCCACATTCGTTAACCGAAAAAAAGTCCTTCAATTCATAGAATATGTCCTTCATACCCCCATCATAACCCCCGTTAAAGAACGTGTAATCATCTTAAAAATCATTCTTCATTCTCCCGAGCCGAAATCTTAAAAACAGAATTCCACAAGAACCGCCCTCGCGGGAAGACAGGTGGAAGAGGAGCCTCTCGGAGAAGTGAAAAGTAACGGGTCGAAAAGATCTCGGAGGGGAAGCGAGAACACAGGGAGCGGGCGGCGGCGGGCGGGCTGAAAACTGTAAACACTATTCTTCGGCTCGGCTCTCCTGCGCGCGTTCCGGGGAAGAAAAGGGACCCCGGCTCCCTGCCGCGCGTTGCTACGTGTTTGCAAATCTCGCCTCCAAAAGGCTGACTCCTATTAGCGCCTGTAAGTGGAATTGTGGAAGATATGAGTGTAAATGTGCTGCGAGAGCCGTGTGGGCAGAATGTTCTTTTTAAAATTAAGCCTATGCAGAAGAGGTTCTCTTAAAAGAGAATACAAATATATATAATATATCAGAAGACGCCTACACGGTCGGGTATTATTCCGTTACGCGAGCAACAAGAATGCTCGACTACGGAGGCTAAAATCTGACCCCAAAATAGCGAATGACCAGTGTTGCCAGAAACGATCTGCGTACACAAGAACAGATACCCTGAACAAGGAGGGGATAGCCATCCTGGCGTCATCAGACTCTAGGGACTATGTATCGCGTGCAGCTGCTATTATGGCCCTTTCGTCAAAGCGCGCTGGCGGATATCCACCAATGTTGCAAAGGGGATTCTAGACTGGCAAAGCTACATTCTGTTTCCGAAGTCGTGAACTGGGGCCACTCGTGTATGATCAGTAAGAAAGCCGTCATGGAGCAACCCGAACAAAACACGCTGGAAATCACACGGCTTATTTATTTCAGGAATATTGGGAAGGCCGATATAATTTCTGGTTTTGTGATCCAAATGACTTTGATTGGATAAGAATGCAAGGCATAATCTCCTTGCCTGGGTAAGGATTCTTTTCTTTGCCTTCTCCTTGCTTTCAGCTCGTAAACAAGCTATACTAAATGTCAAGTCTCGTGGCCCTGATCAAGGCGGCTAGAATCCTAATAGTTATGGTATTTTATCCATTTTGCATTCTGACATAAACAAGTACATTGCCACAAACTCGTGAATAATGACTGCCAATTAGTCACCCGACGAATGGGAACACGGTAACGAGCCGACCTCCCTCGGTGTATGTATTTAATCTTCCGGGTACTAATACGCCATGACCAACAAGAAGCCTATCTTGCAACTGGCAGATTCGACACTGCGGTGCACGGAACAAGCGTGGCCTTGGAGAATCGTTGGCATCTCCGTGGTGATCCAGGGGCGGGAGAGAGGGGTGCCACCAAGCCGAGTCGGAATGAGACACCATGAGCTCCCCCGAGCGCACTAAACCGTCGCTGCCATGCCCTCCGGAGCGAAGAGTGTTTTTCCAGTGGCTGCCACACTCCGAAATAAAAAGACAAACTCTGGAAGTCCACCGTCTCTTCATCATCAATGCCGGGAACACATACGAGATACACAGAAAACATAAGAAGGCGCGTTTCCCTTAGCCAAACCATTTAGTAGGATGGGGACGTAACTTAGTCGATTGCTACAAGGCGAGAGATGAGAAAAGGCCTTGTAGCCTGTGCAGGGGGAATGGCCAATGCTAGCTGGCCATGTTGGCCAGGGAAATCAGGGCTCTGGCGAAAGGGCTTGATGACCTCCCATTGGAGGTCCGCTGGATAGAGGAGGGAACAAGGTCGCGGCCTAGGAGGACCTAGCGACACGGCATTCTATTCGGCGTACATTCTTTTTCAAACCTATTTTGACCTCGTGGATTATAACCAGGTGGGGAGAAAATGTCGCTCCCGCAAACGCGTCTGTGCTGTCAAAAACATCCTCCCGTAAGAAGTCCCAGCTGCTCGTAATGAAGTTTCCCTGTGGCTTCACATATGGCCCAGTCTGCGGCAAACAGGATGTTACGCCGTGCCGTGTGGTGACCTGCCATCGCGTTTAGGCCAGTGTTAGGGAACGACCTGAACCTGTCAGTAAACAACCCAAACCAACAACACACACACTAATATTATACTATTACACTGCTTATAACACACAAACACACATGTGATTATATATGTGTAAAAATATAAAATTTAACATATATAGATACATACCATACATACCTACATACATACTAATACATACATACAGTTATACTGTATATATATACTTTATTACTATATAAATTATATATATACGTTAATATAGACACACATTTTAAATATAACTACACATGACCAACACAGACACCACCGGGTGTGTATCGTTATATTCATAATATGCAGGACACTCACACACAGCACAGATTTGTATATATTGGTATGCTATATAAACATACACAGGACACACACATTACTACACACACCACAACCGATCGTGGTGTGTGTAGTATTCTATTCGACTATACTGCAGACATACAACACACACAATTATGTATATATTTTATGCATATATATTATTGTGTGTGTGTAACATACCCATTTCTGGCTATACAAGAATGAATATACGTGCTCACTACACCACTACGCATACAGTGTGATCCCTTGAGTCGCAATCAATATCATCAGCATTTCTATGTAGTCTAGACAACACCAAGGAAAAGTGTTCATCGTGACAGTCCATATATCTGCTACTCAATCACCCACGACAAAGCGCTGTATTGGGGTCTCCATTACATACAAAGAACCCCGCGTTCCGAAAAAATCTAATCTCATCTACTCCTTATTTCTAATGCCGAACCTCATATTAACTACATCTATGGCTAGGTGCTCATGTCTATCCTGATCTAATTATATAATTGATATAATATTATACTATATATATATTATATATATATCACCTCTCGCTCCGCTTCTGCTCTCCCTACCTAGACTCGACTGATCATCGATCTAGAACATCTCCCCCTCCGCTCTCTCTCTCTTCTCCCTCTCTCTCTCTCTCTCTCTCTCTCTCTCTCCTCTCTCGTCTCTGCTCTCTCTCTCCTCTCGCCTCTCTATCCGCTCTGCTCTCTCTCTCCCTCCGCCGCTCACTGCAGGACTCTCTCTCACCTCTCTCTCCTCTCTCTCTCGCTCTCCTCTTCTCTGTCTCTCTCTCTCGTCTCTCTTATATATATATATATAGACTATTATATATATTATAACTATATATATATTTATATATATCTAGTATATTATATATAGTATCATATATATAGTTTAGTATCTATATATAACAACAGTAGGACACACACACACCACACACACACACACACACACACACACACACACACACCACAACAGCACCCAACACACAAACACACACACACACACACATATACATACCTAGAGAACTCAAATATTATTATACTATATACTACTATTATATGATATGATATATAATAAGTATACTAATATTATAGTAGATATATCGATGCTTTATTGGCTCTCCTCACTCTGTCGCTATATCAATCCTAGCATTCCTCCTCCATCTATCTATCAGCTATCCTATCTATCTTATCTATATTCCTGCTCTCTGCTCTGTCTCTCCTCTAAATTTTTACTTCTTTAGGGGTAATCTTTAACAGAAGCTGTTGTGGTTGTTGAATAAGCCTGCAGGTAACAGGCATATATCTGTTGTTCAATAGTGCCAGAAATATGTAGTGCATGGTGCGGGTTGTATGGTTACGTTCAAGTCATCTACATAAAGCTCACACCATGAACGCAGTTTCTGGCCACCGTGGTCGTTTCTCCATTCTAATCTGATTATGATTCTATGCGACGCACACCTGCAAATGACGAAGAGAAGATGAGAGAGGGACGACTGGGGAGGGATGGACGGCAGAGACAACGAGCTGACGAGGTGAGAGAGGTAATCGCACAGGAAGGAGCGCCTGAGAGAGCAGAGACCGAGGAGGTGAGAGAGAGAGAGACTAAAGGATGTGAGGGTGATACCTAGAGAGGATGAAGGAGACTGAGAGACGGAGGAGAGAGACGGGAGAGGAGTGAGGACGAGGCTGAGAGAGAGAGAGAGAGAGAAAAGAAAGGAGAGGAAATTCATTTACACATACTACGCATGTCAAACTACTACGACCTCAACAGTCTGGGTAAGTGTCTTAAACATTCGAATTTAAATTAGATCGCAATCAACAGGGATTCGAACACATCCAACTCACATAAGAGCCGGCGATCATGTAGTCTACCATAATTGTTTAGCTTCAGTTGATATCACTTTCTTATATTTTCACAACAAAGAAATGTCACTCGAATAAATATTGAACTACAAATTTTGAGAGATGATAAAATGTTGGAAGGATGCTGACCTTGCGAACAAATCTAAAACGAAAGAAATACAAAACTACTCAAGGAAAACGGTTCCCTTTTCCTTATTTATTTTTCCCATGAACGAAAGATTTCCTTCCCCAAACAAGCATGGTAAACCAAATTATACGTACATTCTCTATTTCTCGCTGTTTATCACGTGACAGCCTGTCAGTAAAAATACATCATCCTATTCTGATAGGTATCATAACACCGAATGGAAAAGTGATTATCTCCTTTGATCTCTCTTATTCACCCGCCTGTGCCACCGCGTATGATTCATCAATATCAAACCTTGATTGAACATATGCACTTGTCAATCATCTGTCTGTTGCACACGAGCTGCCCCTTGCTCACCAGCCGGCCGGGTCCAACGGAAGGAGTCACTTCAGCCGATGTCCCAGGTGGGGGGGTGTCTGCCAGAGCGACGGGGAAAGCCGTGTAAAGCTGTGCTGCTGATGAGGAACTCGCTGACGAAGCTGATAACGACGGGGCTGACTGTAAGAATTCGTCGGTGATGCGGGTGTTTGCACGACGCTGCTGCGAGAATGATTGTGCAATTTGTATTGGGCGTGAGTGCGTTAAGCGGCCTCATTATGATCTCGTCGAGAGCTCGAGGTATCGCGTTTTGATAATGCAAGTGGTGGCGGGAGTCTTGATGCCGTGGAAGTTAATCTCCGTTGAGCGATTGCAATTAATGTGCCGTGAGTGGAACTGGTGCCGTGACTTCAATGTGTTCGGAGTTGCATTCGAGTTTCCGGACAATGGAAAGCGGATTATAGAATATAATAAACATCATAACGTAGGAAGAAATGTTTCGCGGAAACAACTGATACGAGAAATAAGATGCGACATAATACTCTGAACGAGAAAAAGTTTCTGACAATGAGACACTAATATAGAAATAAGACACGACATAAATGCTTTGAATAACACGACGAAAAAAAGCTTCATAATGCCTCTAATAACTCTAGCTAATTGCGAATCAATACACGTAGCGTAAAGTATTAACAAAGAGTAATAGACTGTGTTCGGTAGACAGGGTGCGCGTGTAATGAGGGTGGTATTAACCCTTCTCAGCTGTGCAATGCGAAGGATAATGAAACGTTAATGCTCCCTACTTGTGCATTGTATTACTAATTATTTTTCCTCTCATAAATTATTCGGTAATATTGAAAATACACCGGCACTTGCTCCTTACAATGCTCCATTCTTCACAGCGTTGAGAAAAAATATTTTTTACAATTTCTATTTCTTACTTTCCTTCCTACCGCTTGATAAAAATTACGAAAATAAAGTAAATGCTTGATAAGGACCTCCAGGTTGCCAATCATGGAATATATGTTTAATACTCTACCTTTCCCTTCCCCTTCCCTCCTCCTGCGGCCTTTCCCCTCGGGTTTTTCACTTCACCCGGGCTGTCTCCCTCTTTTTCCTCCCCCGCCATAACGTGGAAATCCCCCTTTATACAGACATTTCAAGCGGTCTCGAAAATGAAATTCCATCCGTTATCTTTAATATCCCATAATGCCCTGACACAACCATAGAGCCAAAGGTGTGTTTTTGTGGCGTAAGCGACCTCGGTTCCAAGGGGGCTCTCCTGTGCCTCCTCTTCTCTGCCTTGCTTCTCGTTCTCTCTCCCCTCCCTCTCTCCTCTCTCTCTCTCTCCTCTCTCTCTCTCTCTCTTCTCCTCTCTCTCTCTCTCTCTTCTCTCTTCTCTCCCTCCTCTCCCTCTCTCTCTCTGCTCTCTCTCTCTCTCGTCTCTCTCTCTCTCCTCTCTCTCTCTCTCCTCCCTCTCTCTCTCTCTCTCCCCTCTCGCTCTCTCATCTCCGCCCTCTTTGTCGTCGCGTCGTCGGCCTTCTAGGCAGTGGAGCTAGGTAGCTTGCCAGGTGACGCGGTAGACGGGAGCCGGGCCGTACTCGTGTGCTTTATTTACTGGATGGATTTTTATTAAAATAAGTTATATGTATGTCATGGTGATAGTATGTATGATATGTATGTATGTATGTTATTGATACTCAGTAAATATATATATCTATGATATATATTATATACTATATATATAATACTATAGAGGTATACTATTAGGGAGAGGATAGAGAGAGAGAGAAGAGACGTGTCGACGGCGTGATGGGAGAGAGAGAGAAGAGGAGATGTTATAAAATGTACACATATACCTATTATATAGAGCTATACGAGAAATAGTATATAATGTATAGCAGTCACATCACAGTGAGTATATGTATCATAGTGGGTATAGTCATATCTATCATAATAAATATATGAGGTATATATATAAAATAATAAATAGTATGAGATTAGGTAATAAGCTATATCATAGTATAATAGTATATGACTATAAATATATATAATATCATATATATATAGTATATATATATAAGTAATAAGCCTGTTATCCGCCTTTTCTTTAGTACCTTTTTATGAGTAGACGTTTGCGAGGTTCAAGCGAGGAAAGTTAACTGATCACTCTTCCCGCGTTGGGCCGTAAGCTCGCTGCCTGTGTGTGGACATTTTAGAGGGGTAAAGTGATCCCAGGACTTGCTGCCCAGTGTTGACCCCGGCTCTAACCTTCGCCCCTAGCCCCCCTGTACCCTGACCAGCCCCCATTCATATCTCCTCCCTGACTGCGAGCATCCTCTTTCTCCCTGAACCAGCCCTTCATATCTCTCCCCTGCCCTCATTAGCCTATTTCCTCTGACCTCTTTCCTTGACCTCTCTCTTGACTTTTTGCCCCTAACCTCCTTTCCTCGCCACTGGCCTCTCCTATCTCTCTCCTTTGACTTCCTCTACCCCATGCCCCATCCCTTGGCCTAGTCTATTCCTAGCCCCTGGTCTTCCCAAACCTCATCCCTGTTTCCCCTACTACCTTCCTGCCCTTATTCTTTAGTCTTCACTACCCTCTCCTCCCCTGCCCTCTCGTACTCTTTGCCCCCAGACCTCTCTCGTCTCCACTGGCCTCGCCCTACCCCTGGATTCTGACCTCCCTATCCCTAGCTTCTATTCCCTCCTACCCCTCACTCCTAGCCTCCCTCCCTCGTCCCTGGCCTCCCCTTCCCTCCTTGACCTCCCTTCCCCCGTCCCTGGCCTCCCCGCTTGGCCCCTCCTACCCCTTGCCCTTAGTCTCCCCTCCCCTCGTCCCTGGACTCCCTTCCCCCATTCCTGACCTCCTCTCCCCCCGTCCCTGGCCTTCCATCCCCTCATCCCTGTGCCGCCCTCCCCCTTCCTTCCCCTTCCCTCCCCCCTTCCCTGGTCTTTCATCTCTTTGGCCCCTGGTCTTGTTGGCTGCCCACGCTCACAACACGAGCAAAATCAAATAACGCCGGACACGATACAGCCCATGCGATTGGTCGTATATGTCGTAATATCTGGGTAGATGGAGGTATGTATCTACCATAAAGAAAGATTAGGAAAATGTAGACATGTGTTCCAGTGCGCACACACACGACACATATATACATGTTCACACAAACACAGGCACATACCCTATACACAAGCAGAGTCTGGAACTTACAGAGTCACATTTATGCGTGCCTGAAAGAGAGAAAAAAAACACATTTGAACAATACACCTATAAACTCCAACATACGGACAATGATATACTGTGTGTCTGTGGAGAGAAAGAGAGAGAGAGAGAGAGAGAGAGAAGAGAGAGAGAGAGAGAGAGAGAGAGAGAGAGAGAGAGAGAGAGAGAGAGAGAGCGAGAGAGAGAGAGAGACGATGAGAAAATTATCCATTCAGTCTGATTACCATTACCATCCATTTGCCGTCTTTGAACGATCTCGTCATTTACAAACGTACAATTGTTGACTGTTAACTGAATCAGAACCGAAAGACTTCCAAGCTTCCATCACAATACCCTATCATATATTGTCCTGTTGCTTTTGTCCAGTGGGTTTAGTGGTGGGGACATCCTGCCTCGGATTAAGAATCTCCGAACAACGGGTGTCGTTCCAACAGACACCGAGCAATTATAACAATAAGAGACCAGGCAGGTAGTCTTAATTGTTACGGACCGACCAGTTACAACAATCAGGGAACATGGAGTTATGACAAACTATTTTTTTTTTTTTAACAGAGAACAATTAATTTAACGGCCAACCAGTCATATATTTCAGGGGACCTATCATTTACGGCGAAGACCAACCAATAATAACGATGAGCGACCATCTAATTATAACACTCGGGGAGGGTGAAACTATATATTTATAAGCAGCTAGAGACCAACCAATTAACACTATGAGGGACCTTCCAATTATAGCGATGAGTAACCGACCAATTATAGCAATCGAGGGCCAGCGGATGCCTATGTCCTTTTCCTCTGTCTGTGTTGAGAAAATAATAGAAATTCGCGAGGCTTCCCCCGTCATTGCGACAAAGGCTCGTGCTCGTAAAATACATCGTAACTCTGGACTCATATTGTGAAGGGAAGACCTCGACATCACCGCACTCATTCCTCATCGTTTCTGCGCCTGACAACAACAGCTGCTAACAAAGCAACTGCAAACACCATAGCTACAAGTACAACAACTACCAACAGGACAAAGACTAACGCCATGGTTATATGCAACACAGTACCTCGCATTTACAACACAGTACCTAGCGTAGTAGCTGCCAGTATTCCATCTAAAAGCCAACAGGTACACGTACACCCACCCACACGCACGCGCGCGCGCGCCACACACACACACACACACACACACACACCACACACACCACACACACACACACACACACACACACACACACACACACACACACACACACACACATACACACACACTTTTACATCCAGTCACGCGTGTGTACTCTTGCTTCTTGATTCCAATTGTCAATAAACATTTCTGTTCATAAATATGAGTCAGGAAAAATTAGGAAATACATGAACAAACAAATAAGAGAATAATTAATGATCGTATAAAAACAGAGGGCTAAGTCTTTATAGGCGTACACTTCACAGTAAGGATCAGTAAAACAAAACTAAAGCAGAAACCCATGCGTACTCTGCGCAGCAGGAAAAAGAACTAAACGGAAAATATCAACAAACTGATCACTTTTACCATTCATCATTACCAACGTGGTTTTAAATTATTCCATGAATAGCATAATACCAGAAGTTGGCAACGCAGAGTGCTTGCCTGTGACACAAGCGATTCGAAGGAAAGAACATTTTGAGCGGGTATGTTTCTAAATATATGTTTTCCTTTGATACACTGCATTAAAACGCAGCCGGATCACGATGAGCTGCAGGTGGATACAACGAAATGTAGGCGAGACATACTCCGGCTGCTGGTGACGCCTCAGTCACGCGGCGCTGCTGTTTCAGTGACTGGACGCCGTGAGTGACACTTTCTAGTGAATGTCGCCATGGATACTGCGAAAGAGTAAAGTTTGATATCTTCATTTCAGTCAAGGACAAATGATTTATTCTGTAGAAAAGTCAAAAGAATGTTTAATTACGATTTCCATTTCGTGGCTCGCAAGGTAGTAAAAAATGTTATTAAATATAAACTGGTACACTTTGTACAAAAGTTTACCGTCCCCTGGCAGAGCACTTGCTCCTCAGGGGAGGGTCCAGAGAATTTGCTGGTGGGGGGGGGGGGGGGGTACAGGGGGTAGCAACAATAAATCTGGGGGTGGGGGGGGCGCCACATTATATATATCCAGGGTCATAACGACGAGTCAATGACCATGGGGGGGGGGGTGTCCAATCAGATTGTAGGGGGGGGCGGTTGCCTCCCGGTGCCGCATGGAAGCCCCGCCTCTGTTGCTCCTGCTCATATCATGATAATAATCAGTGCCAATATTATGCCAAAAAGGTGATTATTATCATGATTATCAATAATATTATCATTTCGATTTTAACATGTTATTTCATTATTTCTAATACTAATAAACCTATTGTATTGTATTGGTTGTATCATGATTATTACCAATTATCATTACCATTCCTATAATAATCACCAATACCTATATCATATTTTGTTGTACTTTTTTCTGTTTGTTTACAGCCCCCTTCAACTAATCTGCATTTTCCTTTTTCAGGTGGGAATTCGAATCACTT
>NW_020868497.1:704981-709981 GCF_003789085.1 Penaeus vannamei | reverse complement strand
AGAGTCACGGAGAAAGAAAACGAAAGGGGATAAAAAACAATAAAAGAGAACAAAACATTGAACGATCATTCTCTTTCTCGGAAAGAGAGAGAGAGAGAGAGAGAGAATGAGAGAGAGCAGAGAGAGAGAGAGAGAGAGAGAGAGGAGAAGAAGAGAGAGAGAGAGAGAGACCAGAGAGAGAGAGAGAGAGAGAGAGAGAGAGGGAGAAGGGAGGAGAGGAGGGTGGGAGAGAGAGAGAGAGAGAGAGAGAGAAGAGAGAGGGAGAGAGAAGAGAAGAGAGAGAGAGAGAGAGAGAGAGGAGAGAAGAGAGAGATAGACAGATGGATAGATAGGTAGATAGAGATCGAAGAAGAAGAAGCCAGATATCCATACAGACAAATAGATAAACAAAGGAAGAGCGAGAGAAAGAGAGTCACGGAGAAAGAAAACGAAAGGGGGATAAAAAACAATGAAAAGAACAAAACCAATGAACGATCATCTTTTCTCGGAAAGAGAGAGAGAGAGAGACCGAAGAGAGAGAGAGAGAGCGAGAGAGAGAGAGAGAGAGAGAGAGAGAGAGAGAGAGAGAGAGACAGAGAAGAGAGAGAGAAGAGAGAGAGAGAGAGAGACAGACAGACAGAGAGAGAGAGAGAGAGAGAAGACGAGAGGACGTATGCAAATGAGATCAGAAGGCAATTTTCCCAGAAGCAAATAGTTCAAGTATTGTTTTCCAGAAGTTGATCTTTGGCTTTCACTCGACACACTGTTAAATCGCATTCATTAAAAGCCTTTATGTCATGCCAATGTGCGCTGGAGTCGACGAGCTGCCGGTTTCAAAGAAATGGCTGGTTTGTGAGTTGGTTCAGATGTGGCGCTTTGAGCTGGGAAAGTTTGTGCATATGTTGAATATGTAATATGTAGGGTGTGTGTCTGTGTTGTGTGTGTGTGTGTTGTCTGTGTTGTGTGGTCTGTGTTTGGTGTGTGTGTGTGTGTGTTTGTGTGTGTGTGTGTGTGTGTGTGTGTGTGTGTGTGTGTGTGTGTGTGGTGTGTGCTGTGTGTGTGTGTCTGTGTGTCTGTGTGTTGTGTTGTGTGCGTGTCCGTGTGAACTGTGTGTTTTGTTTGTTTTGTGATTGGAATTACGTATAGATGAAAGACTGTACGTCTGAGTGTCTGCATTCTGTGCAAGTATTGCCGTGCAAGTATCCGTTTGAAAGCACAAACGCGTGTACTTACCCTCACGAAAGCGCCCCTCTTTGCAAAACAACATGATTTAGAGCGACAAAGATGCAATTGCATGGACAAAACAACAATTTTCTTTACGATCCACCCACTTCCATACGCAAAATAACAACAACAAGGAGAAAACACANGTTTGTGGAGTTGGTTCAGATGTGGCGCTTTGAGCTGGGAAAGTTTGTGCATATGTTGAATATGTAATATGTAGGTGTGTGTGTCTGTGTGTTGTGTGTGTGTGTGTGTTTGGTGTTGGTGTGTGTGTGTGTGTGTGTGTGTGTGTGGTGTGTGTTGTGTGTGTGTGTGTGTGTGTGTGTGTGTGTGTGTGTGTGGTGTGTGTGTGTGTGTGTCTGTGTCTGTGTTTGTGTGTGTGTGCGTGTCCGTGTGAGACTGTGTGTTTGTTTGTTTGTGATTGGAATTACGTATAGATGAAAGACTGTACGTCTGAGTGTGTCTGCATTCGTGTGCAAGTATATCCGTTTGTATGTGAATGCACAAACGCGTGTACTTACCCTCACGAAAGCGCCCTCTTTGCAAAACAACATGATTTAGAGCGACAAAGATGCAATTGCATGACAAAACAAACAATTTTCTTTACGATCCACCCACTTCCATACGCAAAATAACAACAACAAGGAGAAAACACTCAAAAAAGGACGAAGAAATGAGATACGATTCCGATTCATTACGAAACACATCTCAGGTGGCATAAACAGATGAAAGAGTCTTCATGAAATTAGTGAATCGTTAAATATCTCGCGGGAAACTATAATCCGATCTCATTCTCATTTGAGCGATAAAATGGCGGCACAAAGGCATTGGGAATTATTGGACTAACTTTAGGCAAGGAAATTCTCATTAATGTATTTCTGAGTATGTGTTTGCTTACAAGGCATGGGTATATATCGCGTGCGTAAACATGTGTGTGTCTGTACAGATGTGTGTATACATGTGTGTGTCTGTACAGATGTGTGTATACATGTGTGTTGTCTGTACAGATGTGTGTATACATGTGTGTGTCTGTACAGATGTGTGTATACATGTGTGCGCATGGATACATGAATGTGTTTCCATATCTCATGTGAGTACAAATGTGTGTATATATGCTTGTGTACATATATGTGTGTATACATGCTCGTGTACATATATGTGTGTATAAATGTTTGTGTACATATATGTGTGTATATATGCTTGTGTACATATATGTATGCATATATACTTGTGTACATATATGTGTGTATATATGCTTATATGTGTATATGCATATACAAGTGTTTACATGTACCTAAAAATATGTATGTATGCTTAACCATGCGTATACATATATATGTATACGTGAGCATATAATGAAAGCCTTTTTCAGCGGAGGACTTCACCATGAACACCATCCTCACTTCACTCTTGCCTTACTTCACTTCACTTCACTTCACTTCACCCTCGTCACGTCAGCATGTTCATTCAGTAAGGAATTTTGGAAATAGAAAAGAAAAAAAAAAATGGAAAGGTGATATACCGATAACATCTGGGGTTCGCATTTCATTCATGTTTATCGGTATTACGCGGTTTGGAAGCCGGAGGAGGAGGCGGACCCTGGGACATTCCGCGGGCGATGCCGTGAGAAACAAGCGCACGCATTTATACGTGTGTGTGTATGTGTCTACATATGGATCTGTTTGGAAAACACACACACGCACACTCAAATACACACACACACACACCGCGCACGCGCACATATATATATATATATATATATATATATATATATATATATATATATATATATATATATATATATATATATATATATATATATATATATATATATATATATATATATATATGTATATTTACAGACCACACACACACATACATGCATATATAAATACACATAAATGTGTGTGCATGTGTGTGTGTATTTGAGTGTGTATGCATTCAAATATCCCTATTCATTCGTTCATTTACTAATCAATTGTCACTTTATTCATTCACTTCCTTATATGGAAGTACAAGTGCATTCCCATCAGGGACCCGAAAAGCGACCCGACGCAACGACCCGAAGGCACAAAAAAAAAAAAAAAAAAAAAAAAAAAAAAAAAAAAAAAAAAAAAAAAAAAAAACCTTCCATCCCTCTGAGGAAAAGTCCAAGTACACATCCGCTCGAAATAACCCGCGACGACAAATGAGAAGAAGGATTATCCACATCCACACGCGGTCGCCCCGGTCTCTCTCAGGGGACTTTGGTTCTTATGGCAGGAGCGCGTAGAGGCTGAAGTCCCGCGCTCGTCCGTTGGCTTGGACGCTCACCTGGGAGTCGGCAGGGTGATGCGGCTGATTAATTGGATTTTCTCGTCAGGATGTAGCTTTTTGGGTATCTTTTTGAGTTGTTCCGGCGGCGGGACTGTGTCATGTCATTTCTCTCTGTCTGTCTGTCTGTCTCTCTCTCTCTCATTCCCTCTCTTTCTTCTCTCTCTCTTCTCTCTTTATCTATATATATATATATATATATATATATATATATATATATATATATATATATATATATATATATATATATATATATATATATATATATCACTTTTATGCAAAATTTTATATAAAATTGCATATTTTCTTTTGCTTTTAACTAAGTGCTACTTCGTAAAAGGAGCTGTTTACTATTCCACTGTCCTACCCAATGTGCAAATATTTACGTAACAACATGAATCACTCATTGACTTTTATCTTTACAGTGAATGAAATTATCAGAGTGATATAGCTACTATAACCACTTACCCCCCCCCCCCCCCCCCGAAAAAAAGAAAGGAATTACAGAAAAGGCAGCGCCGTCTCACTGTAAAACAAAACAAACACCTCCTGGGCCGTGCCTACTAACCGGAGCAACGGCTGCTCTCGTATCTCGGTAAGGGAGAATTCACTACAATCCGATAACGTCTATATTGGACCTCGTAGATTTAAAGGAGGTTTGAGGCGCTTTTGCCTTAATACAGCACGGCTCTGTGGCAACATATGTCACCTATTTCGCGCACACACGGCGTAGGCAAAGTGTAATACATGTGTATATACATATATTTACATATGTATAGATACATACATACATACATGTGTATATATTCATATGTAAATGTATACACATATAAATGTGTATATTATATATATATATATATATATATATATATATATATATATATATATTATATGTATATGTGTATATATGTATACATATACATATACATTCATACATACATACATGCGTACATATATATATATATATATATATATATATATATATATATATATATATATATATATATATATATATATATATATATAATTTATGTGTATATACAACATATTTATATAATACATACATATGCATATATATACATATATATGTATACATATATATACATATGTATACATATATATGTATACATATATATGCATATTTACATACATTCATAGATACATACATACATATATATATATATATATATATATATATATATATATATATATATATATATATATATATTATATATATAATATATATATATATGTATACATATACATACATATGTATGTATATGTATATACATGCACACCCCCTTCTCTCTCTCTCTCTAAGTACCCTCGCGTGTCTGTCTGTCTCCTCGCCTAAATAATCCCAGGTCGTCTCTCTTTACTTAATTACCAAAGGCTCCGAGATTAGAAATGTCATTAAAGCCATTTCACCCCAACACGGGGCTGGGTTTTAGCCTTTATTAGAGGGAAAATTGCACGGAGTTCAA
>NW_020868497.1:697481-699981 GCF_003789085.1 Penaeus vannamei | reverse complement strand
CAACACCATGCCATCCTACTGCTCTCTCTGTCCTACTAGACACACACACACACAACACACACAACACACACAGCACACCACCACACACACACCACACACAGATTCGTTTCCACTCCGGTACCTCCCTTGTTCTCACTCCTTCTCTTCACCTATTTCCACACCACAACTCCACTCCAGCTCACATCCTACCAGCCCCTCGTCTCTCATCTCTCTTCTCTCTCTCTCTTCTGCCACCATACACATCCACACACACACACCATCCCACATCCTCCACAGCACATTATATCATATTACAACTATTATATATACTCTCTCCTCTATATATCTTATGTATACTCTTATGTTACCTACTCAGTATTATGTACAGTATATATATTATACTATATACTATATATATATATTCTATATATTACTATTACTATATCTATATATTATTATTATAATAATATATAACATATATATATACTATATCTTATATATACATACTATATATTCTCGGCATTATGGTCTTTCCAATATATTTATATATATATATTATATATATTCATTTAACTGTGTATATACTATTCAATGACATGTGAGCAGTATAAATCAATAAAATCAAATAAAGAGAATATACTCAAGTATCTATGATTATATATAATAAATCAACTATGGTATAATATTACATATATAATAAGTGAGTTATGCAGGACATTAATATATATATATAATCGTATAATCAATATATTAATAATATATGTTAAATACATTATATATTGTAATTATAACCATTTAGCATGATATTTGAGGTTATATTAGTATAATATCATATTATTACGCCATATATTATTAATCTAACAATCATAATTATCAAATATTTGTGAGTTATTTATCAACTTAATTATTATCAACATAACCATTTTCAATTACTATAGGCTATTATATATATATTAGTATAATATCGTTATATTTATATATATATATTGAATATTTTTATATTATCTGCATGTATATGTGATTATAATATATCATATACTTAATCATTATATATATAATCATCATTACATATCATATATATTTAACAATTGAAAATCATTAATTTTATATATTGAATTTTATTTGTATGAATAATTATACATCACTATATTATATATGTAATTATCTATACATTCATATTAATTCAATTATATTATATTACTATAATAATTACTGTTTATTATATATTAACTTCTAATCTAGTTATCCATCACTATTTATATGATGATAGTGTTTAGAGAACTATTATATTATATACCATTTAATATATTATCATTATAATTACTATTATTGTTTATCTAATTTTTATAATTAATACTATCCATGTTTGTGTATATATTATCATTAGCCATTTATTGATACAATTGGAATCATTACCAGTCGTTATCCTTAACATCTGCGAGCGATTCTTATTAAACAACATGTTTCAGTGTGAATGTGTATGTTAGTAAACTTAATTTCTTATATAATATATGTCAACTGGTCAGCATAATTTAGGATCATGTGCAGAAATTCTCACGCACTGCATTCCCATAGATTCACTTACTGTTTTATCCTTATTGATTCACATAAGGCGAATGTCGGTGTGCTGAAAGTGTTAATCTCATATATTCTTATACCATGAGTGTCAGCATTCCATTCATATCATTATTTTCATTACACTATATATCATTATTATTAATATACTACTATCATGCATATTAATATTACTATTACTATCGATCATTGTTATATTATATTACATCAATCGTTATACTTGTCATGATGACTGTCATTATTACTATTATAATTATTATCATTATTATTGTTATCCACCTTATAAGTCTTATTATTGTTTATCATAACCTTATCATAACAAATATATCATTATATTACCACATCACCGATCATAAAATCATTTATGAGTTGATTTTCAAGTCGAGAGGGAGAGGGAGAGGGAGAGAGGGAGAGGGAGAGAGGGAGAGGGAGAGGGAGACTTAATTAAGAAAATAGCTTTCTGTCTTCTTATCAACGCTTAGTCCATTAGTTGTAATTGTTGCAGTTCCTAGCAAGCAATACTTTTTTTTGCACGGATCCGGTTCACGCTTCTTGCAAATCTCGATTTATTCTTTAAATCTATCTGTACCAACACCTGTTCCATGTAACTATTAATAGCTTCTTTGCTTTACATTTGAAATTGCTATGATTATCTATCCCTTTTTCTCTCTTTTCTTTCTATTCTTGGGTCAAATGGACATGCCACATCAATAACTTAACAAGTGTTTGCTTCTGTTGACAGTCTGAGTAACTGGAACGTCCCATAAGTCTCTATTCTTGTGTCATATGACATGTCACATCAATAACGTAATATATTTTTGTCTCTGTTAACACTCTGAGTCTGAATAACTGGAACATATTCAGTCTGAATATGCTTACCTCCTGAGTCAATCGTCATCTATCTTCTTCTCACTCTCTATCTCCTTTCTTCTCTCTCTCTCTCTAT
>NW_020868497.1:674981-679981 GCF_003789085.1 Penaeus vannamei | reverse complement strand
ACACACACACACATGGATGTGTTTATACAAAAATGAATATGTTTATACATATACATATATACATATATCTATCTATTCACCTATCTATCTATCTAAATACATATTTGAAGGCATACAGAGAGAGAGAAGAGAAGAGAGAGAGAGAGAGAGAGAGAGAGAGAGAGAGAGAGAGAGAGAGAGAGAGAGAGAGAGAGAGAGAGAGAGAGAGAGAGAGAGAGAGAGAGAGAGAGAGAGAGAGAGAGAGAGAGAGAGAGAGAGAGAGAGAGAGAGAGAGAGAGAGAGAGAGAGAGAGAGAGAGAGAGAGAGAGAGAGAGAGAGAGAGAGAGAGAGAGAGAGAGAGAGAGAGAGAGAGAGAGAGAGAGAGAGAGAGAGAGTGAAAGAGAGATAAGTGGTTCTAGAAAATAATGCAAAAGCGAAGGAGGGAACAAAATGTTGCAAAAAATATGCAACAGGAGAAAGAAAGAGAAAGAGGAATGAAAGAAAAGGAGAAAGGAGAAAAAAAGGAGAAAGGAGACTAAAGGAAAAAAAAAGAAAATAAAAGACCAAAAAATCGAAAAATAACCTTCAGCCATGGAGGAAGAACAACAAAAAAAAGAAAAAACTCGAGAAGACAGAGAAGCAGAGAGAAAGCACGATCATCAAATCTGGAGGCACCGACGGAGAGTTCAAAACAGAAACAAGAAAACAAAACAAAAGAAGAATGGAAGAAGAACAACAAAAAAAAAAAAAAAAACTCGAGAAGACACAGAACAGAAGCCGAGAGAAAGCACGATCATTAAATCTGGAGGCACCGGCGTCGGAGAGTTCAAAACAGAAACAAGAAAACAAAACAAAAGAAGAATGGAAGAAGAACAACAAAAAAAGTAAAAAACTCGAGAAGACAGAGAAGCAGAGAGAAAGCACGATCATCAAATCTGGAGGCACCGGCGGAGAGTTCAAAACAGAAACAAGAAAACAAAACCAAAGAAGAATGGAAGAAGAACAACAACAAAAAAAGAAAACTCGAGAAGACACAGAAGCAGAGAGAAAGCACGATCATTAAATCTGGAGGCACCGGCGGAGAGTTCAAAACAGAAACAAGAAAACAAAACAAAAGAAGAATGGAAGAAGAAGAACAAACAAACAAAAACAAAACAGAAACAAGAAAACAAAACAAAAGAAGAATGGAAGAAGAACAACAAAAAAAGAAAAAAAACTCGAGAAGACACAGAAGCAGAGAGAAAGCACGATCATCAAATCTGGAGGCACCGGCGGAGAGTTCAAAACAGAAACAAGAAAACAAAACAAAAGAAGAATGGAAGAAATACAACAACAAAAAAGAAAAAAAAAGAAGAAAACTCGAGAAGACACAGAAGCAGAGAGAAAGCACGATCGTTAAATCTGGAGGCACCGGCGGAGAGTTCAAAACAGAAACAAGAAAACAAAACAAAAGAAGAATGGAAGAAATACAACAAAAAAAGAAAAAACCCGAGAAGACACAGAAGCAGAGAGAAAGCACGATCATTAAATCTGGAGGCACCGGCGGAGAGTTCAAAACAGAAACAAGAAAACAAAACAAAAGAAGAATGGAAGAAGAACAACAAACAAACAAAAACAAAACAGAAACAAGAAAACAAAACAAAAGAAAATGGAAACAACAAAAAAGAAAAAAACTCGAGAAGACACAGAGAAGCAGAGAGAATGCACGATCATTAAATCTGGAGTCACCGGCGGAGAGTTCAAAACAGAAACAAGAAAACAAAACAAAAGAAGAATGGAAGAAGAAGAACAACAAAAAAAGAAGAAAACTCGAGGAGACAGAGAAGCAGAGAGAAAGCACGATCATTAAATCTGGAGGCACCGGCGGAGAGTTCAAAACAGAGACAAGAAAACAAAACAAAAGAAGAATGGAAGAAGAACAAACAAACAAACAACAACAACAACAAAAAGAAAACTCGAGAAGACACAGAAGCAGAGAGAAAGCACGATCATTAAATCTGGAGGCCCCGGCGGCGGAGAGTTCAGGCGCTTAAACTCCAGAACCAAGTGAAACTCGGCGTGCGTGTGAGACGGCGATATCGACCTTGTAAAACTCAGCCATTGTCTTGTCCCTAGACCCGGCGAGAGTGTTTGGCAACAATATCAGTTTTAAGATTAATCAGGCCAAGTGAGGGGATGCGTTTCTTACTCTCTCTCTCTCTCTCTCACTCTCTTCTCTCTGTCTCTCTCTCTCTCTCTCTCTCTCTTTCTCTCTCTCCCCTTTCTCTCTCTTTTCTCTTCTCTTCTCTTCTCTCTCTCTTCTCTCTTCCTTTCTCTCTCTCTTTCTCTTCGCCTCTCTCTCTCTCCCTCTCTCTCTCTCTCTCTCTCTTTCCTCCCTCCTTCCTCCCTACCTCCCTTCCTCCTTCCGCTCCTCTCTCCCTCTCGCCCTACCCTCCCCCTCCCCTTACCTCCCCTCGCTCTCTCTCCCTCCCGCCACTACCCTCCTCCTTCCCTCCCTCCCTTCCTCCTTCTCCTTGCCTTTGTCTCATTCATCTTCTGTCCCTCCCATGCCCCTTTTTATTCTTCTTTCTCTCTTCCTTACATTCTGCAATTTCTCCCAAGCTGAATAGTGCGACGTAACAGTCTCTCAGCGTAATTAATGATCAGGATTATTGTTATCTTTTGTCATCAGCTTTGTTATCATCGCGATTACAAGCATCATCATTATTAGCAGTTATTTTTATTATCATCATCGTTATTAGCAGTTATTATTATCATCATCATCGTTATTAGCAGTTATTATTATCATCATCATTATTAGCAGTTATTTTTATTATCATCATCACTATTAACAGATATTTTTATTATCATTATAAGCAGTTATCTTTATTATCATCATCATTATTAGCGTTTATTTTAATATCATCATCCTTATTAGCAGTTATTATTATCCTCCTCATCATTATTAGCAGTTGTTATAATCATGTTTTAATGATTATTGTTATTGTTACATCATCGCTATCATTGTTATTGCTAGTATCGTTATTATTATTATGATTATTATTTTCATCACTATCATCACTACTGCTATTATTATTATTATTATCATTATCATCATTATTCTTATTATCATTACTAATATCATTATTGATATCATTACCATTATCACTATTATCATAATTCTTATTATTACTGTCATTATTATCATCATTGCCATTATTATCATTTTCATGGGTATTATCCTCCTCCTCCTCCTCATTATTATCGTTGTTATTATTATCATTACTATTATCGTTATCATTATCATTATCTTTTACATTGCTATTCATATAAAAAATATGTGAATGAGAATGAATATCTTCACAATACAAGATATGCACTCAACCAATTTCGAGTGTCTTTATTATTATTAATTTTTCTACTGTTATCATTATCATCATCGCTATTATTATTATCATTCTTATTATCACTAATATTATTAATGTCATTGTTACTGTTCTAATCATTATTATCATCATCGTTGTTATTATGATTGTTATTTCTCTTATTGTTATTGTTACGAGTATTATCTTGATCGTTATTATTAGTAGTATTATCAGTGTTATTAATATTACTGTTATCATTATCATTCTTTTTTCATCATTGTTATTATTATTATCATTATCTTTATTATCAACTTTATTATTATTTATTCCTTCTCTCTCTCTCTCTCTCTCACTTCTTCACTCACCTTCTTTATCTCTCCCTCTTCTTTGTCTCCTCTTAAGAAAGCGTGAGAGGACAACGGGTGTAATAACGATACATCTTTAAGACCCAAGAGTTCGCACCTGCAGAAAATTTTTACGCTCGTGGCCTTTGTGTCTCCTGTTCGCGGTACTGCATTAGGTGGTCTTCCAGCGAAGCCCGTTTCTATTCTCTGGCTGGCGTAAGTGAGGGGGGTAACTGTGATATTTTTTATTATTATTTCTTTTTTTTTTATCGATTCATTTATTTGCTTTTGTTCGAATCCTTATCTATGTGTCTATGTATGTGCGTATTTGTAGCTAACGTTCTTGTTTTTGGTTGTAAATACATGCATACATTCATACATACAAGCATACTTAAACACACACACATAAACAAACAAACACATGCACACACACACACACACATACATGAAAATAAAGACCCGTACCTGAACGCATGTGACTGCAAGCGATATATGCTGCATCATAAGTGAATTCATTATTACTTCATCATTACTTCATCATCACTTCATCATCACTTCATCATTACATAATTACCGTTATTACCATCATCTTTACGTTCGTTATCATCGTTGTTACGAAGATAATACTAATATTAACGGTAACGATAATGAAAATAATATCAATAATAGTAATAACTAGAAGCACCCAGAGAGCGCATACCTCCGCCAGGGCAACTGGGTCATCGGTGCAATAGGAATTTTCTCTTTTAAAGAATTACATCAGAATCGCCTTTCTCAAGGACACAGGTGACGTCAGAGGCAAGACAATAGGGGTAACGATGCACTCATTCATAAAACTCCTGGATCCGGATCACTACCGATATTTAAAGGAATCAGACACACCTCTGGTAAAAAAAAAAAAAAAAAAAAAAAAAAAAAAAAAAAAAAAAAAAAAAAAAAAAAATATATATAATATATATATATATATATATATATATATATATATATATATATATATATATTCACTACTTTTTGAATTATCATGCTAACCAACCAACCAGCAAACTAACAGACAAACGCGACCGTTGGCAAAGGTAATTATAATGATAATAATAGTAGCAGTAGTAGTAGTAGTAATAATAATAAATAATAATGATATCATAATAATAATAATGATGATAATGATAATGAAAAAAACGATTACAACAACAACGACACTGATGATAATAATAATGATGATAATGATGATAATAATGGTAAGAACAACAACAATGATAATAAAGATAGTAATGATAATGATAGGAATATCAACAACAACAATAATAGCAATATTGATAGTAATAGTAATGGTAAT
>NW_020868497.1:642746-665246 GCF_003789085.1 Penaeus vannamei | reverse complement strand
ACACACACACACACCCACACCACACCCACATAACAAACAAACAAACATTAAAAAGAACACGAAAAAGAAAAAAAAGAAAAGAAATAGAGAGAGAAAAAATGGCAGCCGGAATATGTGTGTGTTTGCATACGTACACTCTGCCTGCTCAAGTGCGTGCGTGCGTGCGGGCGGGCAAGGGAACGAGATAAGTAAATATAAGGAAGGCTTGATGAGGTCAGACGGGTGGGGGTGGGGGTGGGGGGTCCATGGGTGGGGTGGTAGGGAAGGAGGGGGATTGATAGAGGTAGGGGGTGGTGGCAGGGGGAGGGGAGTGGCCATGGGTGGGGAGGTGGCCAGGAAGGGAGGTGGCCATGGTGAGGGGGGAGGGGAAATGGCCAGAGGTAGGGGGAGGTGTGACCAACAGGGACGGGGAAATGGCCAAGAGAGAGGGGCGAAGGGAGAAATGACAAGGTGGAGAAGGGGGGGGAGGGGGAGGCCAGGGAGGGGGGGAGAAATGACCAAGAGAAGGGTGGGGGGGGGAGTAAGAGGTAATTACACACGTAATTAAGGATCGATTGCCCTTTATTGCTCAGTCTGAAGGCAATCAGAAGGTGATTAAGAGTTTCTGATCTCGCCCCACGCGTGACTTTGCGAGAAACGGAGAGACTCTGTGGTATGCTGGGAAAAGGGAGAAAGAGATGGAGAGGGAGAACGAGTATGGAAGGAGAGGGTGAGGGAAAAATAGAAAGAGAAGGGAAATGAGAAGGAGAGGGAGAGGGAGAGTTGGATTTAGAATTAGAATTAGAATTAGAATTAGAATTAGAATTAGAATTAGAAGAGAGAGAGAGAGGAAGAGAGAGAAGAGAGAGATGAGAGAGAGAGAGAGAGAGAGAGAGAGAGAGAGAGAGAGAGAGAGAGAGAGAGAGAGAGAGAGAGAGAGAGCGGATGGAGCGAGGATAAAAAGAGAAACAGAAAATTGAGTGAAGGTTGATGGTGCAAAAATTTCCATAATCATCATCACAACAACACTCGTACCCCTGCTTCTTCCTCTACTCCTCTTCTTCCTCCTTCTCCACCTCTCTTTCCTCCTCTTCCTCCTCCCCTTCCCTCCTTCCCCATCCTCTTCTTCCTCCTCCTCCTCCTCCTCCTCCTTCCTCACTTTCCCTTCTATCCCTCTCTTCCCTCATCCCCTTTTCTTCTCCTCCTCCTCTTCCCTCCTCTTCTTCTTCCTCCTTCTCCTCCTCCTCTTCCTCTTCCTCCCTTCTCCTGCTCCTACTCCTCCTTTCTCCTCCCCCTCCTCCTTCTTCTTCTTCTTCTTCTTCCTCCTCCTCCTCCTCCTCCTCCTCCTCCTCCTCCTCCTCCCCCTCCTCCTCCTCCCCCTCCTCCTCCTCCCCCTCCCCCTCCCCCTCCTCCTCCTCCTCCTCCTCCTCCTCCTCCTCCTCCTCCTCCTCCTCCTCCTCCTCCTCCTCTCCTCCTCCTCACCCACACCATCTTCACCAGTTTTATGGCGAGACAGCAGCGACATGACTAAAGAAATCTTAGCGTCGCCGTCCACCTTGACCTTCGCAGATAAACAGAGTCAATGTCAGAGAGTAAAAAAATAAAACAACAACAACAACAACGGATAAGATGAGGCAAAAAAACAACAACAAGTACTGGTGAAAGTGGGCGGACGATACCCAGTCCAGCTACCGGTTATCGGCTCCCCTTTTCTCCCCCTCCTCTTCTCCCTCTCATTGACTCCTCTTCCCTGTTCTCCTTCTCTTTCCTTCCTCCTCCTTCTGCCCTTCCTTTCCCCACCTATCGATTCCCCTTCCCCCTCCTATTAATCCCCTTCCCTTCCCCTCCCCTCCCCTCCTCTTCCCCTTCCCCTTCCCCTTCCCCTTCCCCTTCCCTTCCCTTCCCCTCCCCTCCTCCCCTTCCCCCCCCTTCCCTTCCTTCCCTTCCCTTCCCTCCCCCTTCCCTTCTCCGTTCCCCTTGATGGCTGTCCCAGGAAGCGTGTAAGAGAGAGGGAGAGGATGATGATGAGAGAGAAGATGAAGAGGGAGAGAATGAGGAAGAGGGAGACAAGAAAAGAAGAAGAAAGAGAAGGCATAAGAAAAGTGAGAGGGAAATGGTGTGCGTGAGAGAGAGAGAGACAGGACAGACAGACAGACAGACAGACAAGAAAGAGACGAGAGAGACGAGAACGAGAACGAGAGAAGCAGACCGAGAGTGCCATGTGTACCCCTTCCGTTCGAGCTTAAAAACCTGCAATCAACTCATCCCGAAGAGTATGATAACCGCTCTCCTCGCCGTCCTCCTGAGTGCCAGTGCCAGTGCCAGCAATTGAGCATATTTTCCGCTTAACAAGTAGACAAGTGCCGCCGTTTAAGGGGGTGTGGGGGGGTGGGGAGGCACGGGAAAGAGAGGGTGCCATTAGACTGGTCTGGGATATTGCAGGAGACGGTAATGTGGCTGTGTTTAAAACTTTGATACGGGTTTGGGAAGATTTTGTTGCTGTTTTACGCACACGCAGGCACGCACACGTAAGCACGCACACGCAGGCACGCACACGTAAACACGCACACGCACACACACGCACACACACGCATTACTGGAAAATAATTAATGTATATGATGGGAAAATTATTTTTAATTCTTCTCCACTAGAAAACTTACATTAATGATAAATTCATCCTTATTGGATGAAAGCAAAGCATTATTTAAAAAATTTGTTTGTTTTATTTTCATTTTTTTTATATCCTTTCTTTATCTATTTATTTGTTTTATCTATTTGTTCATTATTTGTTTATATATATCTTTTTCTTTTTTGTGTGTGTGTGCGTGTGTGCACCTGTGCGTGTGTGTACCTGTGTCTGTGTGCCTGTGTATGTATAGGGAAGGTGCGGTGCATGCACATCCATCTGTGAGTGTGTGGGTGTGTGCAAGCGTATACTTGAGTGCAACTGTGCATGCAAATGAAAGCATTATGCTTGCCTCCACATAGGTACGGATTGTATGATGCATCAAATGATAATACAAACCGATAAATTCAGCGGGGGACACGTGTTCATTTATACATAATCTCCCTTGTGTAAGCCTGAATAAGTGAACGTGTAGACCCGGGTTGCGCAAAGAGTGCTCCTTGTCCCCGGCCGGCTAGTGTGTCTTGCGGCCAGCTGATGGGGGGGAGGGGCGGGGTCGCGGGGGGGGAGGGGTTGGAGGAGGAGGGGGAGGGTTGGAGGGAGGGAGGGGAGAGGAGGGAGGGGGTGAGATAAGCGAATGTCGTGTAGCGAGGCCCCAGATAAGAGGCTGCGGCCCATCACGAGCTACAGTTGGGCACGGAAGGGATCGGAAATGCCCGGGTAGCTTTGCGGATGGGGGTGGGTGGGGGTTGTGGAGGAGGAGGAGGGAGGTAGGGGGAAGGGGAGGAGGATGGATTGGCCAAGGTGACTCTACCGGACCGGCCACGTATCGGAGGAGGGAGGGAGGGAGGGAGGAAGAAGGATGGTGGGGGAGGAAGGAGAAGGGGGGAGGGGAGAAGGAGGGAAGAAGAAGGATGGTGGGGGAGGAAGGAGAGAGGGTGGGAGGGAGGAAGAAGGATGGTAGGGGAGGAAGGAGAAAGGGGGGGGAGAAGAGAGGAAAGAGAAAGGGGAGGGGAAAAGGATGGGGGAAGGGGAGTGGTCACAGCTTAGGTCCCTACTTCTCATTCGCTGCAAAGTACTTTACCGTCCCATAACCGCCCCTGGCACACTATAGGGCGTGTGTGGATTGTTATGGAATATTACGTAAGGGGGAAGTAGCAGTGTAATGAA
Source organism: Penaeus vannamei (assembly GCF_003789085.1). NCBI lineage: Eukaryota > Metazoa > Arthropoda > Malacostraca > Decapoda > Penaeidae > Penaeus > Penaeus vannamei. The sequence continues at coordinate 661,470 of NW_020868497.1, read as the reverse complement.
GCGATGTATATATATATATATATATATATATATATATATATATATATATATATATATATATATATATATATATATATGTGTGTGTGTGTGTGTGTGTGTGTGTGTGTGTGTGTGTGTGTGTGTGTGTGTGTGTGTGTGTGTGTGTGTGTGTGTGTGTGTAATACATATATTTCAAATATTTTAGATGTACTTTTTTCTTTAGACTGCTGTCTTCTCATTCCAATTTATATTTTGCTTTTGCTTTTGTTTTGCCGTGGGAGAGAAAAAAGAAAAGAGAACAAAGACAAGAGATGAATGGAAGGAAAAAAGACATCAAACTTGAAAAAAAAGAGGAATGAAAAAGAAGGAAAAAAAGAAAAGAAATAAAGAAAGGAGAAAGAGGAAAAGAATAGCGTTAGTCCCCCCTTCATCCATCCCGAAATATTCATCAAATCTACGAGAAACGAACTCATGAAATCCCGCCTAAATCCCGCTTCAATCCCGGCCGGTGACCTCTCTCTCTCGCCCTCCACTCACACACGGATTTACGGAGGGTAATCCTTGGATAGTTTTAGCCGAATCTCCATAGCTTCGGGGGGCGGGTCGAGTAGGTAGGGCCATAGGGCGGGGAATTTCCCGTGGCAGAGTTCGAGAATCGGGGTGAGAAACAGGTGGGATTTTGTTTCATTTTTTTTCTATTTATTTGATTTGTCGGCGTTATTTTTTCTCTTTTTTTTTTGTTTTTGTGTTTTATAAGGGTTGTGATGTCGTAATGTGGGTAGATTTTTTTATTGGTTTGGTAATGATTAAGATGGTAATTAGATTTTTTTTGTTTGTGTTTATTGTTTTGTTGAATTGTAAATTTGTTGTTATTTTTATATATTTTAAATCCATGGTGATTGTTTTTTTTTTTTAATGTTAGGTGAAAGATAGTAATTGTTTATTTTGTTTATTGTTAGTTAATTTCATTTTTTAGGAAGAGATGTATATAGTTTTAGGTAGTAATAAGTATGACAAAATTCATATATTGATAAAAATAATAAAGTCAGACAGATGTATTTTGTGCTTTCCGGATCATTCTCCCTTTTCGAAGACAGGGGGAGAAAGAAAGAGAGAGAGAGAGAGAGAGAGAGAGAGAGAGAGAGAGAGAGAGAGAGAGAGAGAGAGAGAGAGAGAGAGAGAGAGAGAGAGAGAGAGATACAGAGAGAGAAATGACAGAGAGAGAGAGAGAGAGAGATAGAGAGAGATAGAGATAGAGAAAGAGAGAGAGAGAGAGAGAGAGAGAGAGAGAAAAGTAGACAAGCCTGCGTTGTTAGCAGACCGCCCTTAGGCCTAGACAAAGGCGCGGGCGCGAGTCGGCGGTGGCAGACCGTGGCAGCAGCAGCTACAGGAAATTGTGAGTCCGGGCACCCTGGGTGAGGCTGCAGGGAAGGTCAGGCAACGACCCCTGCAACTAACACCGCCAGCCACGGTTGCCAACATTGCACTGGGATCGCTACTGCACCGCGCCGCTACCCACGCCCACCCTCTGCCTGCCACCCTTGCCACCGTTACTACCACGAGCAGAGCTTCCACTGCCGCTGCCGTGTTCTTGGCTATCATTGTTGCCAGGGACGCCAGCCGTGCAGTGCTGTTCATGCCGCTATTGCCATCAGCACCAGTGATACCATGGTGACACCACCGCCGTCACCGCTACCACTGACACCACCGGCTGGTGATGTGATTGATGGGATTGGGTAGTGTCTGTGTTGGTGGGGAAGAGTTGAGGGAGGGAATGTTGGCCGTATGGAAAACAAAACCGATAAATGAAGAGTAAAAGAAGAATTGCGAGAGAGAGGAAGACGGAGAGAGACATAAAGAAAGAGGAGAGTGAGAGAGACGGAGAAGAGACATAGAGAGAGAGAAGAGAAGAGAAGAGAAGAGAGTAGTAGAGTAGAGTAGAGTAGAGTAGAGTAGAGTAGTGAAGAGAAAAGAAAAAAAGAGAGAATAGAAGAGACGAGACGAGACGAGACGAGACGAGACGAGACGAGACGAGAGAGAATCCCAGACGACATTAACATAACATCAAATCAACATGTTGCATAAAGGTGAAATCAACATAATCTTTATGGCGGTTGATCCCCCCGGTGTCTCGAATCTCATGTTTATTGTTTTCATTTGTTGCAATTACTTGTCTTTGTTCTCTTGTCGTGTTCATTTTTATCTGCTAACTTTGTTGCTCTTGTTGGGGTTATGTTGCACGATTTTTTAAAAATTATGATTTGAAAATAATTCATGATGTTGTTGTTGATATTGATATTATTCTTATTTTTTATTTGTTTATTTTTTTGTAGATTACTTTATTTTTTAAAATTTTAACTTGAAAATAATTCATGATGTTGTTGTTGACATTGTTCTTGTTTTTTTTTTTATTTGTTTATTCATTTATTTTTTTAAATCACATTATTTTGCACGATTTAAAAAAAATATATAATTTGAAAATAATTCATGATGTTGTTGTTGTTGATATTGTTCTTGTTTTTTATTTGTTTATTTATTATATTTTTAGATCACGTTATTTTGCACGATTTTTAAAAATTATAATTTGAAAATAATTCATGATGTTGTTGATATTGTTCTTGTTTTTTTATTTGTTTATTTATTTATTTTTGGTAGATCACTTTATTTTGCACGATTTTTTTTTTTAATTATAATTTGAAAATAATTCATGATACTGTTGTTGATATTGTTCTTGTTTTTTTATTTGTTTATTTATTTATTTTTTGTAGATCACGTTATTTTGCACGATTTAAAAATATATATATAATTTGAAAATAATTCATGAAGTTGTTTATATTGTTCTTGTCTTTTTATTTGTTTATTTATTTATTTTTTTAGATCACGTTATTTTGCACGATTTTTTAAATTATTTTGAAAATAATCCATGATGTTGTTGTTGATAGTGTTCTTGACCTTGTTTTTTTATTTGTTATTACTGTTATGATGATGGTGATTATTATCATTATTGTTGTTATTATTACTATTATTATTATTATTATTATTATTTTAATTACGCTGCTCATTCGAAAATAGATTAATAGTGGAAAGATAGCCTTTATCGCCATTTTCGAAAGTGCAACGTCATTGGGCCAAAAAATACTCATTTGTGAGACTGTCGCGCATGCGCCGGAAGCTGACCTTCCCATGCGCGACAAGCAAGGTCGAAAGTGCCACGCATCAGTACGCTCTTTTGACCTTTGTTGACCTCGTCTGTCTTCTCGTCGATGTTGCCAGATTGAGGGAAGAATAAATAGCCAGGTATTGAGTCATTATCAACAAGGAAATATTTTTTAACGCAGATTTTTTTCCCTCGTATTTGCAATTTTGTTTCTTCGTATTATCTGCAAATTTCACTTCCTATTTTTTTATTTCGATATTCAATTATTGTTTATTTATTTACTTGTTTCCTTATTTATTCATTTGTTCATTTACTTATTTATCTGAATATTCATTTATTTATTTTAAAGAACATTTTCCACGAAGAACACTCTTTAGCCTTCGAGAATAAAGGGAAAAAATAAATTGTTTATCAGTGTATTCATTTTCCACGAGAACACTTTAACCTTCAGTTTATTCATTTACTTATTTTAAAGAACATCTCCCACGAAGAAAACACTTTTGAGCCTTCGAGAATAAAAAAAATAAATTGTTTATCAGTTTATTCATTTATTTACATTTATTTATTTTAAAGAACATTTTCCAACGAAGAACACTCTTTTGAGCCTTCGAGAATATAAGGAAAAAATATAAAGAATAAGAATAAGAAAAAGGTCTTTTTAAGCATGCAGGAAATGCCTTCTCGTGGTTGCATATTTTTTCGGTCGATGATCAAGGTTCCGAGCTGAGAGACGAGGCGAAGGGGGTACGGGATAGGGGTGAGGGGAAAGGGAGGGGGAGAGTGGGGGAGGGAGGTGAGGGGAGGGAGGGAGGAGGAGGGGAAGGAGAGGGGAGGAGGGGGAGGGTGGGGTGAGGGAAGGGAGGGGTGGGGGGAGGGGAAGGGAGAGGGGAGGGGAGGAGGGGGAGGAAGGGGAGGGAGGAAGGGAAGGAGAGGGAGTAGGTGAGGAGAGGGAGGGGAAGGAGAAGGAAAGGGGGGAGGGGAAAGGAGAAGGGGGTTAGGGAGAGGGGTGAAGGGAGGGGGAGGGAGGAGGAAGTAAGGGAAAGGGAAAGGGGAGGGAGGGTTGAGGGAAGGGGGGAGGAAGAAAGGGAGGGGAGGAGGTGAGGGGAAGGGGAGGGATGGAGGGGAGGAGGAGGAAGAGGAAGCGGAGGAAAGGAGAGGGGAGGAGGAAGGGGAGGGAGATGGGAAAGGGGGATGAGACGTTAAGGGAGAGGGGGAGGGATAAGGGTATATGAAGGGGGAGGAGGATAGGTCTAGGGAAGGGGCCTAGGAGGGGGGAGGGCCTAAGGAGGAGACGATGCAGAGGTCATCTTGTGTCTATAGCGATGGACGGGGTCATGCAAAGGGAACTCAGGTCACGTATTGCAGAGGCGAGGTCACGCACGGGTCTCGGGTCTCTCTATTGTTGGAATTCCGTTTGTGAAGATAATATGGAAATAATCGCGGGCGAACTCTTTGCTCTTTGCGTTAATTTCGTCATCGTTGTTATTATTTTCTTTCTCTCTTTTCTTTAATCTTTCGTTGTGTCCGCAAAAAAATTCCTTTTTTTTTTTTTTTTTTTTTTTTTTTTTAGTTAATGTTGTCATCATCATCATCATCATTTTTTTTAAAAAAGGTTTATTCAGCCATGGCGGATTCGTGCATGACGGGTAGGCTCATGACGTCGATCGAGTGTTCGTCCGTCCGTCTGTCTGTTTGTCTGTCTGTCTGTTTGTCCTTCCGTCTATCCGTCTGTCTCTCTGTCTGTCTGTCCACCCATCCGTCCGTGTGTCTATCTGTCCACCTGTCTCTCTGTCTCTCTGTCTGTCTGTCCGTCGGTCTCTCTGTCTGTATGTCTGTCTGTCCGTCCACCCGCCCGCCCGCCCGTCAGTCCGTCCATCCGACTCTCCGTACGTATCGTCGGCGTCGGCCGGAAATAGCGAGATGGACGTAATCTGCCCAGTTATTTCCACGTCGTTGGTTGGGCTCCTTAGTGGGGGGGAAGGAGGAGAGAAAGGGAAGAGGTAGAAGAAAGAGGAGAGGTATGAAGGGAGAAGGGAGGGGGTGGAGAGATGAGAGGAGAAGGAGTGGAGAGAAAGAGACGAAAGGAGAGGAAAGAAGAAAGTAAAATGAGAGAGAAGAGGAGACGAGTCAGAGAAAAGAAAAGAGGTGAACAGGAGAGAATAGAAATGGAAAGTAAAGAAATAGAAAAAGAAGTGAAAAGAGAGAGAGAGAGAGAGAGAGAGAGAGAGAGAGAGAGAGAGAGAGAGAGAAGAGAGAGAGAGAGAGAGAGAGAGAGAGAGAGAGAGAGAGAGAGAGAGAGAGAGAAAGCTGAGGAATAAAGAAATGAAAGACGTACGAAGAAAGAAAATAGAAAAGGTTAAGAGAGTTCAATAATGCACAGGAAAAAATGAGGAGAAGGAGAAATAGAAAGTCAGAAAAAAAACAAAACAGGAAAAAAAAAATATAAAATAGCAAATAACCCGTCTATTTACAACACAAGTAAAAATCCCACAAGAGACTCATCTCACAACCCCCTCCCCCCCAAAAAAAAAAAAAAAAAAAAATCCCAATCAATTTAGCCACAGTCAAAAAAAAAAAATCATGATAACAAAAAACAAAAAAAACAAAAAAAAAAAACACCCAAGCATTCACTCCGTCCTGCCTCCCTCACGCGTCCTGCAGGATATACACCTAGCACAGGCAGGCAGACAGACAGGCAGGCAGTCCTCAGTCTTCTGTTGCAGCGACGGGGCGGGGCAGACAGGCAGGAAGTTGTTACATATGGTCTAAGGAGGCGGCAGACGCTACAGGGTTTAGCCAGGAAGGAAGACCCGAAAGGAGCAGGAGGTTGGCAGCTGTGGGAACCCAGTGTTGCCAACCCACCGCCGGGCCCGATGCGACCGGCGTGGATAGAGGAAGGGGAGGGAGGGGGGAGGGAGAAGGGGGGGGATGGTACCCGCATGTTGTGCATGTGTGGATTTTTTTTTTTAATGTTTGATTGTGTTTAGTTTTTTGTTTGGCGTGATTTTTGTTTATTTTATTTATTTTTGAGAGATGAGAGAGAGAGAGAGAAAGAAAGAAAGAAGAAAGAAAGAAAGAAAGAAAGAAAGAAAGAAAGAAAGAGTAAGAGTAAGAGTGAATATAGTATGAGTAAGAGTAGTAAGAGTAAGAGAAAGAGTAAGAGAGAGAAAAAACTCTATACTCCATTCAAGAAAAAAAAAAGAGATAACAACCTTGGAAGACTTCCACCACGGCAGTCCTATCCATCTCGAGAATCCATTTTAAAAATCCTCGATAGGTTTGTGGCCATATTCGCCCTTCCCTTAAGCGGAACGCGGGACCGATAAAAAGGGTGAAAAGTAGGCTATGCGTTTTGGGAAAGGGAAGCCGTGTTTTGGAGACCGGAGAGGGGCGGTAAGGCATTGCTCGAGGGCGGGTGGGAGGGGAGGGAGGGAGGGAGAGGGAGGAGAGGGAGGGAGACAGGCAGAGAGAGTGAGGACAGATAGACAGATAGACAGGCAGGCAGATAGACAGACAGAGAGAGAGAGAGATAGAGAGAGACAGACAAGAGACAGACAGACAGACACAGACAGAACACACACACACACACACACACACACACACACACACACACACACACACACACACACACACACACACACACACACACACACACACACACACACACACACACACACACCACACAAAACAACTTTGAAAAATCCAAGAGAGACCATTTGTTATATTTCGTATGAATCATCTACCTATATGAGATATACTATTATATCGTGTGTTTCCTTTCGTTCTAGGTACGTAAGCAGCAGCATTACATCAAAGGTTCCTCAGAAGGTAGGATAAGAAGAAGGAGAAGAAGAAGGAGACGAAAGAGAAAGAGAAGAAGGAGAAGAAGAGAAGGAGACAGAGAAACAGAAAGAAAAAAGGGGAAGGAGACGGAGGAGATGAGTGAAGGAGACAGAGAAAGAGAAAGAAGAAAAATAATAGAAGGAGGAGGTGAAAAAGAAGACGAAGGCGAAGAAAAAAAAACAAAACAAAGGGAGAAAGAGAAAGAGAAAGAAAGAAAAAAAGAGAAGAAAAAGAAAAAAAGGAGAGGAGAAAAAGAAGAAGACGAAGGCGAAGAAATGAAAAAAAAAAACAACTAAACCAAAGGAAGGAATTGCAAAGAAACAATTTGAACAAAGGGGGGGAAAACGGTCTCTGCAACGGACGCAGTGCAACCTCGTATTGCACACGGGAGATGAGCAATGGCGGAGTGACCGGGTGGGGTGAGGGGGAGGAGGGGAGGGGAGGGGGGAGGGGGTAGAAGGAAGGGGAGGGCAGTAACCGTACCCGATACCTGACTTGGTAAAATCTTGGGTTGGGTGGTTGGCGGGGGGGGGGGTATGGGGGGGAGTGGAGGGGAACGGAGAAGGGAGAGATGGAGGAGAATAGGGAAGAGAGGAGATGGAGGGAGGGGGAGGGAGAGAGAGAGGAGAGAACTAGGGAAGAGAGGAGATAGAAAAGAGAGGAGAGTGGAAGGAGAAGGGAGAGATGAAGAGAAATAGAGGAAGAGAGGAGATAGGAGGAGAGGGAGGAGGAAGGGAGAGGAGAGATGAAGAGAAAAGAGGAGAGAGGAATAGAAGGGGAGAGATAAGATGAATAAGAGAAAGGAGGACAGGGGAGGAAAAAGGGAGATACAGAGACGAATAAGAATAGACGAGATAGGAAGAAGGAAGGGGAAGGGGGAGGGGAGGAGAACGATTCAACGAAAGAGTTGCCAGAAAGAGGTTGTTACTTCATTCGGACATTCAGAAACGGGTTGTTACGCGAAGCCCAGTCCTAGGAAATGGGGGAATGGGTAGTCCAGAAATCCCAGGGCTGGAGGACTTAAGGAAAAGAAGGAGGAGGAGAAGAAGAAGAAAATGAATAAGAAGAATGGTGAAAAGGATAGGAATAAGACGAAAAAATGAGAGAAGAGGAACGAATAAGAAAATGTGAAAATGGGAATAAGAAGAAAAATGAGAGAAGAGAAAGCGAATAAGAAGAATGATGAAAATGATAGGGAATAAGAAGAAAAATGAGAGAACGAAAGAAGAAGAATGGTGGGAGAGAAAATGAAAGAAGAAAAAATGGTGAAATAAATAAAATAGGAAGAAAGAGAGAGAAAGTAAATGGAATAGCAAAAAGGAAAGAAAAAAAATGAAAAGCAAGTGATTGAAAAGAATGAAACAAAGAAAAAAATAAGAAGAGGAATACGAAGAAAAGAAGAAGTAGGAAAAGAAGGAAAACAAACCAAACAGGAATGGATTTCCACGACCCGTGATGTGAATATTTAAAAGGAATGTTATTTCCCAAGACGAACCAACGGAAGCTGTCAAGACCCGCATTGTTTAACTTTTATGAAAGAGCTTGATGTGTTTCCAAATTTTTTTTTTTTTTTTTTTTTTTCATTCGTGTTACATCACGTTTGACGGCGGGAAGGTACACTCTACACTCGGTGGGAGGTTCCCGGGTGTGTGGTTGGGCGACAGGGTTGCTTTCTCGCAGAGGGGGGGAGCGGGAGGGAAAAGAATAAAAAGAAGAAGAGAAGAGGAGGGAAGAAGGAGGGAGTGAGGAGAGGGGAGGGGTGAGGGAGAGGGGAGGGAGGGAGGAGGAGGAGGGGAGGAAGAGGAGGAGGAGGGAAGGAGAGGGAGAGAGAAGAGAGAAAGGAGATTGAGAGAGGAGAGAAAGAGAGAAGACAGAACAACAACTCAGTCACAGACCATAATAGACAACAATCAGGAGAAAGACAAGGCAAGCTAAACAGCACAGACAAGACAAAAACAAGACAAGACACACATACACACAGGCAGAGACAGACAACAGACAGACCGACAGACCAGACAGAGAACTGCCATACGGCCCGAATGAATAAGAGCGGCGAAGTGACATGTACGATTCGTGTTATGACAGCCGCCGGTGAAAGTAAGTAAAAAAAGAAAAAAGAAAAGAGTAATCCGTGACGAAAGAGACATGACTTGGCGGTGTTTGCGCCTCGCCCCAAAATTCGCCTCCCCCTCCATTTGCACATTCTCCCTGGCGCTTTTTGACGGGGTGACGGTGCCGGCAGAACCTTTTTCTCTCTCTCTCTCTTTTGGGAGGAAGTGTGGTCAGTTGGAAGGGAGGAGTGAGTGGTGGTGGGGGAGAGGGGAGAGGTGGAGGTGGGTGGTGGTGGAGTGGAGGGGGGAGGGAGGAGTGGAGTGGGTGGGGAGGTGGGAGAGGTGGGGGAGGAGGTGTGGTAGTGGGGAAGAGGGGGAGGAGGTGAGGGGAGGGAGGAGGGATGTAGAAATTGGCGAGGTGGAGAGAGGTGGGAGGTGGAGATGGTGTTGGCGGTAGCGGGAGAGAGGAGAAAAGAAGAGAGGTAAAAAAAAAGAGAAGAGAGGTAAGGAAGAAGGATCTAGAGATAAAAAAAAATAAGAAAAATAAAAGATAAGGAAAAAGATCAAGAGATGAAAGATAAATAACAATAAGGAGAACAAAAAAAGAGACGAGTAAAGAGAAGGAGAGGAAGGAGAGAGAGGGAGAGGGAGGAGGAGGAGGAGGATAGCGCGGTCCTGCCACAGCAAAAAGTGAACCAGTCACCCGGGCCGTGAACTTGGAGCGCTCAGGGCGAGAGACACGCTGGTTGCCGCGACAGTGCTGCCACCTGTAAATAATACACCCGCCATTGCTGATCTGGATTCGGCGATTTTAATTTCCCAAACTCGTCCGTGGCTTGTACTCGTTTGCGGGTGTTGAAATAATTCATGAGTGAACCTCGTTGCGCGCGCTCATTCACGCACGCACGCACTTTGACCCAGCCAGCCAGCCGGAAAAGCAAATCTCGAACCTTAAGCCTGTGTCGTTCATGAGTCTTCTCTCTTGTGTTGTTTACTCTTGCAGTGAGGAGTCTGGCCCATTCATTTTGGGGGACTCGCTTGTTTTCTCTCTCTTTCTTCGTCTCCCTCTCCGGTGCATCCTGTTTCTTGCTTTCTTTCGTTATTTTTCGCAGTCAATCTCTGTCTCTCTCTCTCTCTCTCTCTCTCTCTCTCTCTCTCTCTCTCTCTCTCTCTCTCTCTCTCTCTCTCTCTCTCTCTCTCTCTCTCTCTCTCTCTCTCTCTGTGGTTGTGAGTGTGTGTGTGTGTGTGTCTGCTTCCATTTCCCAAATTCTATATAAGTATCTCAGCCTTTATTTCACGCAGACTGTCCACATGTCGACCCATTTATTTCTTAGTTTATGTGCATATTTTTCGCCCGCGGGGCAGACAGGGTACCGGTAGGGAAATATAGTAAACAGATTTCACAGATTTTACAGATTTCGTGTTCCTTGTGCCTAAGCTACCTTTTCTACGCTATGGCAACTTATGGCCGACTTTAGAAACTTTTTTTTTCCCTTAATGTATGATTGTTTTAATGAGTTTTAAAGGCAGGAAATCCGAGGTAATATACAACACGGCGAGAGAGCGCGGGGGAAGTTATGCCCCATTGTGCTCGCGGTCTCTCTCAACATCTCCAGAATTTAAAGGTCTCGTAACCTACATTTTCTGTTCTAGAGAGCGAAGTTGTAGAGTTTATAAGCTAACTTCCCTATTTCGCTTTTTTCCCGCCCCGTTCGTTGCTTTCGATACGAGTTCAGCTGCGAACGGTCGTTAACGAAAACAAAAATTAATACTCCCATTAACCTTACTTTACAGCCGTGATATTAACATTGACCCCAGAAAAAAAATAAACGATGAATAACAATGAGAATGTTACCGCAGCGTTTAAGATGTGAAAATGAAACTGCAGAAGCACAGTTACTAAGGGCAGTTGGAGAGCGAACTTCACATCCAGCCAGAGGCGACGCGCCGGGGTGGTGAATGAGGCCGCGCGGATACCATGCTCTACGGCGCTAAACCATTTTTTCTTATTTCTTCTCTTTCTTTTCTGCTAATCAAATCTCCCTACATTACCGGGTATTTCTCTTTCCTTTTTGTAAATCTATTTTTCAAAGCGTTATCATAATCACCGCTACTTCGCTTAGGAATATAAACATTTCCTGTTCGACGAGGGAAGAATGGGGGCCCTTAATGAAATCAGGAAATGGAAGTGTCTCTTACTCACACTCAAATCCCCTTCAGGAGGTGTTTGAATATATAAGATATATATCTTCATTTTCACAAGCCACAATGTCGGCGAGGGAGGGAGGGAGGGAGGAAGGAGGGAGAGAGGAGAGAGAGGGAGGGAGGAGGGAGGAGAGAGAGAGAGAGAGAGAGGGAGGAGGGAGAGGAGGAGGGAGAGAGAGAGAGAGATAGAGAAAGAGAAAAAAGCGAGAAAGAGAGAAAATAGCTCCGAAGAGTAAGTTAGGATTGCCTGAAATATGCATCTTTTCCCACTTCATTTTTGTAATGCATTTATGGAGAACAGATTGGATACAGTATATGCTTATACGTATTAAGGCAGATACACATGGATGGTTAGAAACGAATAGCTAGAAGGATAAATATAGATATAGTCTGTTTAGGCAGTACATGTTAGATACAGTAGATGGTTATATGTACAAACACAGATAGTCAAATAGATAATATATAGATAATCAGATTATGTGTTGGGTACAGTATATAGTTGTACGTATAAAGACAAATTAAAATAAAATACAAACATGGGATATATATGTTTATGCACATGCACATTTGAACATATTACAAATATTGTAACGATTACATACAGACACACATCAAGTTTCAAACACACTTCAGTATTTGGTTGGTTTTTGTACTTACTTCTGTGACTATCATGCATAAAAGCGTCCATATTGATAATTGCTTTTGTGGATTACTTTGTTGTGTTCAACCGCTGCCATGGGAAATAAGTGACCGTTATATTGTTGCTTCATAGCTCTTTACAATTCTTTTCCTTTTTTCTCTGTCGTCCTTTTTCTACTCCCTTCTTCTTTTTCTACTTCTTCTTTCTTCTTTTTCTTTTCTTTTTCCTTTTTCTTTTCTTTCTTTCTTTTCTTTTCTTTTCTTTTTCTTCTTCTTCTTCTTCTTTTTCTTCTTCTTCTTCTCCTTCTCTTCCTCCTCCTTCCTCCTTCTCCTTCCTCTTTCCTCCTCCTCCTCCTCTCCTCCTCCTCCTCCTCCTCCTCCTCCTCCATCCCCTCCTCCTCCTCCTCTCTCCTTTCCATCTCCTTCCCCTCCTTTCTTCCTCCTCTTCCTTCCTCTTCTTTCTTCCACGTTGGTCAGTTCCGTTTTCTGTGGCCGAGAGTGTCCCGGATGGAAAAAAAAGAAAACGGTGACTTGCATCCTTTATTTTTAGACATTTTATCGTTTTCTCCGCCGGTGTTATGGTGTTACACGTTGCACATAAGTCGCGTATCTTCGACGTAATTTCAAATTGGGTCTGATTTCACTGCGACTGAGATTGGGGGTGAGATTGAGAGTCAGGTTAGGTAATGAGAGGAAGGAAAGAGGAGGGAGGGAGGAGAAGGAGAAGAAAAAAAGAGGGAAGGGAGAAGGAAAAAAAAGAGGAGGAGGAAGAGGGAGGAGAAGAAGTGGAGAAGAAGAGGGGGGGGGAGGAGGAGGAAGAGGAAGAAGGGAGAGGAGGTGAAGAGGGAGGAGAGAAGAAAAGAAGAGAAGAGGGAGGAGGAGGGAGGAAGAAAGTGGAGGCGGAAAATAAGGCTAGGTGGTGAGGAGGAGAGGGTGAAAGTGAGGATAGTGAGAGGAAGAGGTGGGAGAATAAAGAGGAGAAAAAAAAGAAAGAAGGAGAAAGAAAAGGAAAAAAGAAGAAAGAATAAGAAAGAAAGAAAGAAAAGAAAGAAGAAGGAGAGAAACGGAAGAGAGAGAGAGAGAGAGAGAAGAGAAAGATAGTTGGAAGAAGAGAGAGAGAGAAAGAGACAGAGAGAGAGAGAGAATCGCCCTTCCTCCTTTCTTTCCCCTTTTTAAGTATTGTCATATTTCGACAAACCCCCTCCTCCTCCTCCCCTCCCTCCCTCCCCCTCCCCCTCCCCCTCCCCCCCCTCCCCCCTCCCCTCCTCCTCCCCCTCCCCTCCCCCTCCCCTCCCCTCCCCCCCCACACTAAATTTCCTCGTTGGCATTTCATAATGTCACCCGCGCAGTGATATATTCATGACCCTTTGATCTCAGCGTGACATCTCTAACGGCAAGAGAAGGAAATTGAAAATCATGTCATCAGTAGAAAAGTTTATATAGGCAAGAGAAAGAAATTGAAAATCATGTCATCAGTAGAAAAGTTTATATAGGAAAGAGAAAGAAATTGAAATCATGTCATCAGTAGAAAAGTTATATATAGGCAAGAGAAGAAAATTTAAATCATGTCATCAGTAGAAAAGTTTATAAATGTGAAGCTTTTGTTTTTTTTTTTTTTTTTTTTTTTTTTTTTTTTTTTTTTTTTTTTTTTTTTTTTGCATGTGTAATGAAGGGTGGGTCAGTGGGGTGAAATGGTGTTGTATGGTGTGGAAGGACGAATATCTGCGAGATTGTGAATTAAATAAGGTTGATATATTGTTGGAGGATAGTGAAGTGATTTTGGATTATTTGGAGGGTAATGTAAAGACAATGACATATATGTACACACACGCACGCAAGCACACGCGCAAGCACAGCACGCACGCAAAGCACACGCAGAAGCACACACACACACTTACACACACACACTCTCTCTCTCACACACACATACGTATACATACATACACACATACATGTCATATATATGTATATACATATGTTTTGTATATATATATATATATATATATATATATATATTTATATAATATTATATATACGTATATATGTGTGTATGTATGTAATAATAAGGATCATTCGTATTTCGTTATGACTTCATTTTCCTGTAGACCAGAAAATGTATCTGTGGCCGTAAAAAAAAATCTCACTCGAGAGGGGGAAACCGAGTGATTTTAGCGTATTGTTGAGCCATGATGTGGTCGGAGGCGTCGCTCAAGGTCTCTGAGCCTCCCCTCCCCTCTCCCCCTCCTCCCTCCTCTCTTCCTCCCTCTCCCCCCCTCTCCTCTCCTCTCCCTCTCCCCTGTCTCTCTCCTCCTCTCCTCCCCCCCCCCCTTTTCTTTTTATCGGCCTCTGTTTCTCTTCGCTTCGTGTTCTTTCTCTTTGGCTTATGTGAGTGTGTGTGTGTGTGTCTGTCTGTCTTTTCATTTATGCTTAGTCTTGTATATTCGTGTTCCGCAGGCTCACAAGTACACGTGCACGCACGCCATTCTCTCTCTCTCTCTCTCTATCTTCTATCTATCTCTTCTATCTATCTATCTTCTATCTTCTTCCTCTCTCTCTCTCTCTCTCTGTCACACACTGTTCTACATTTAATTTTCCATTGCTCCATTTACCTTCCTCATGCTTTCATTTATTACAATTCTCATTATTGCAACTGTTGCTGTTTATTTTTATCTCTCATTTTTGCAATACCACTTGCTCTTTCCTTTCATCTTTCCATCATTACTTTTTTTTCTTTTCGTTTTTCTTTACATTTCTGTTTCTGTCTTGCGTTCATCTTTGGCTTCTTTCTTTCTCGTTAGTTATTCCCTCTCTCCCCTTCTTCCTTTTTTTATTACTGTCACTTGATTAATACTTGACTTTCGTTATTTTTGTTCGTTTTTAATTTTTAGCTCAGTTTCCACACATCATTTATGTGTCTTCGTATTTAATAGAGCGTGACTTTATTGCGCTAATAAATTTCGATTGATTGTAACTAAAAGTAAAAGAAACTTGATCAATGGAAAATGTATTGAATCTCAGATCGATGCTTTAAAAAACAACATGAAGTCGGGAAAATGTGCTGTATCTCTTTTTTTTCAGGAATTTCGTTTTGGCGGGAAAATGACAGGTTATATCATTCTTCTAAAAGCAGTAGAAGGAACAAACAAGACATGAAATATCATCTCCAGTTGATGGATGTGAAGCGCAGCGAAGTGTATAGTAAAAAGTTGCTGTTCCGCGGGACGAGAAATTAGAAAGAAAAAAAAGGTACAAAAGTTGCGGCAAACTTGAGTAACTGTGACGTCCATCCCTCACCCGTGTGAGCGCTGTTGCCAGATCGGAAAGGACGAAACGAACCCTTAGAAATGTCATTGGGGTAAAAAAAAAGAAAAAAAAGGCACATTTATTGAGATAATAAGTCTTCTCCCTTCCGTTCACAAATTGCAATAATGTTCGGAGTTCGGTTGGAATTCGTACCCTCCTCATGGAGCGTGTACATCAGAGGGGAAAAAAAATCCTTGTATGAACAAAGGAAGTTTTGCGCAGGTGGTGTCACTGCATTTCAACGCGCAGGTCTCAATGACCCATAAATTCCTCGGCTGATTAAGAGGGTATTCAGGAAGGTCCTCAGTCGGGTCTCGGTCCAGGAGGCGAATCATACGCTGGCGCTCTGAAGACTCTTAATGAGTCCCTCGGCTCTATACATACGTAGGAAGGCACACACCGCACACGCACACGCACACGCACACGCACACGCACACACCACACACACACACACGCACACGCACACGCACACGCACACGCACACGCACACGCACACGCACACGCACACGCACACGCACACACACACCACACACCACACACACACACACCACACACACACACACACACACACACAACACACACACACACACACACACCACACACAGTAGGCACACAACCAGAGAGAAGAAAAAAAGAAGGAACTGGAGAACGAGAGAGAGAGAGAAAGAAGAGAGCAAAAGAAAGTAAGAAAGAAAGAAAAAGAAAAAGAAAGAAGAAAGAGAGAGAGAGAAGAGAGAGAAGAGAATGATAGAAAGAGGAAAGAAGAGAGAGAGAGAGAAAAGAAAGAAAGAGAATAGAAAAAAAGAAGGAAATAGAGAAAGAAGAGAAAGAAAGAAATAGGAAAGAAAAGGAAAGAGAAAGAGAGCGCCGGCGCGTCTGGTCAGCCCGGCAGCGCCTGAAATGAATCCAAAGAAGACATTGTCGGGACGTTAAGCGCCGTTACCGCCGTCGGACGCGAAAGAGCGCTGTTTTACTTCCCTGCGCCTCCGGACTTCGCTGGTGTCATTCACGGGTTTTTTGTTGTTCTTCTCTTTATATGGTTTTCTTCTTCTTCTTTCTTCGTCTTTCTTTTTCTTTTTCTCTTTTCTTTTTTTTCTTTTTTCTTCTTTTTGTTTTTCTTCTTCTTTCTTTTTCTTCTTGGTTTTTTTTTCTTTCTTTCTTTCTTCTTTATTTGGGTTCTTTCTTATTATTTCTAATTTGTTCTTCTTTCTTCTATATGGTTTTCTTCTTCTTATTGTTTTCCTCTCCTTCTTTCTTTTTCTTCTTTCTTTTTCTCTTTTGTTTTTCTTTCCTTTGCGTCATGCGTTACGCTTTATATCTGCTTATACATTTTCTTATTTATTTAATTTATTTTATTTTTTTTTTGTGCCATAGAGAAACGTTTTTCGAAAGTGATGCTGCATAATGGGCCGCGGTCGCCACCTGACGCGGTTGACCCCGGCGGGGTAGGAGGGAGGCGCAGGAGAGGAGGAGGAGGAAGGAGGAGGGAGGAGGAGGAGGAGGAGGAGAGGAGGAGGAGGAGGGAGGAGGAAAGAGGAGGAGAGGAGAAAGAGGAAGGAGGGAGGAGGAGAGCAGGTAGGAGGAAGAGGAGAAGGAGGAGGAGGATGGAGGGGAGGGGAGGAGGAGCGAGGCGGTCGAGGAGAGGATGGAGGGGGAGGGGGAGGGGGTTGAGTGAGGGGAGGGGAGGGAGAGGAGGAGGAGGAGGAGGGCGGGGAGGAGGAAGAGGAGTGAGGAGAAGGAAGAAGATATAAGGAAGAAAGCAGAGAAGGAAGAAGAAGGAGAGAAGAAGGAGGAAGGAGGGAGAGGAGGGGGAGGAGGAGTGAGGGCGGAGGAGGAGGAGTGGAGGATGGAGGGAAGGAGGGAGGAGGGGAGGGGGAGGAGGAGGGGATGAGGAGAGGATAGAGCAAAAAAAAAAAGAGAATAAGAAGATAAACAGGGAGGAGGAGGAGAGAGAAGAAGGAAGGGATGAGAAGAAGGAACAAGAAGCAAGCAGAGAATAGGAATAAAAAAGAACGAGGGCGGCGAGGAGGAGAAGAATGGGAGGGGAAAGAAAAGAGGACAAAAAGGGAAAGAGAAGAAAGATGAGGGTTAAAAGTAGCATTTCAGTAAGTAATAGGAGGAAATGAGGGGTAGGGATGAGGCAAGAAGAAAGCTGATAAGGAATGAAATTGGTGATAAAACACACAACGAAGAGGAAAAGAAAGAAGGGAAAAAAAAAGGCCAAAAAAAGGAAAGAAATAAATGATATAGACAACGAATGGTAGACAGAAGAAAAAAAAAAAAAAACAGGAAAAAAAAAAAACAGAAAGAGGAGGGAAGAGTAGACTAAACATGTCTCTCAATTCATTTTTTCTTGAATCGTCAGTGACAAAGCCGAAGTGGGATTATCCCTAAAGATTTTTTTCTTTCTTTCTTTCTTTTTTTAAGCTAGGTCAATTGGGCCCGCTGGCTGGAGGTACCGTGCAGTTGTCTAGCTGGTTGTTCATGGGGTTGCTTCGTGGCGGGTTCGGTTGGATGAATTGTGTTTTACAGAAGTCAGGTCATATATAGGAGTAAAAGAAGGAGAGGTAGAGGAAAGCGGAAAAGGGAGAAAGGGAGGAGGAGTGAGAGTGAGGGAGAAGAGAGAGTGTAGAGGAGTCCGCAAGTTGACGTAGATGAGTGAGAAAGGAAAGGATGAGAGGAGGAGAGGAGTTCGGTTGAGCAGGGAGGGATCTGTCCGGAGGTGGATCCCTTAAAGTCTGAGGTGAATTGACTTGTATTAAAGAAATGAATCTGTAAATAGATAAAAGAGGAGGCAGAAAGAAAGGAAAGAGAAAAAGGTAGAGAAGAGGAGACGAGACACAAAGAAGGAGAAGAAAAAAAAAAAGAGTAAGATCGAGAGGGGAGAAGAGGGAGAGAGGACTCAGAAAACGAAGACACAAAGAAGAGATAATAAAAAGAAAGAGAGGAAGAGAGACACAGAGGAGACTGGAAAGGAAGAAAAAGAAAGAGAAAAAAGACGAGGGAGAGAGACCAGGAGAAAATGAGACCACAAAGAAACGAGAGAAAAACAACCGAAAAAATGGGAGAGGAGGAGGAGTGGAGAGAAGGAGCAGACGGCCAGAAACAAATAGAAAATAGATGAGAGAGATAGAGAGAATGACGAAGATGCAATACGAAAAAAAAATAAAACATTACACATAAAAAGAAGGGCAACCCAAAAGACACATTGATTAAAAAAAAAAAAAAAACTTCAGATGTTATAAGTGTTTCCCTGGTCAAAAAAAAAAAAAAAAAAAAAAAAAAAAAAAATGACCGCTCCGCCCCGCATACATGGACGATGATCCGATTGTCCGAGCAGCGAAAACGATGACAGATGATGACCCGGGTCTTCCCACAGGAGGTCAACTACAAACAATCGAGCGCCGGGACCTCTGACCTCGCTGGCTGCTCGGATGACGTCTTAATGGCAGCCTCTCGGGGGGGGCGGAGGAGGGGGGGCGGTCTGGACAAAAAGACAGAGGACGCTGGTCTGTCTGTTGGTTGTCTTTGGGTCTTTTTTGTGTGG